>JAUYWH010000018.1:10148032-10172145 GCA_034779795.1 Ctenopoma multispine
GTGTGTGTGTGTGTGTGTGTGTGTGTGTGTGTGTGTGTGTGTGTGTGTGTGTGTGTGTGTGTGTGTGTGTGAGGGAAGGAGTGAGACGGAGATGGTGCTGTCTTCCATGTCTCTGGGTGCCCCCTTGCTGAGCTGTCATCACTCCCTGGCACCGGGTACACAGCACAGCTGCAGGGGAACCACTCTGCAGGGAACCTTCGTTTCCATCTGTCTCCAATTCACAGTGGCACCTATTTAGAGCAGCTCAGCGGCTGTGCATGCCACGAGCCACAAGAGAGGAGAGAGGCAGGATTTAGGGGGGTCAATGAAGGTGGGCATCAATAGATCATATTAGAGTTTAGGCCAGGAAGATCAGTTAGTTAAACTTAGATTTTGGCGGAGGCCTAATAAACTGACATATATGACTTTATCATATTAAAAAATCAACTTCTTTTCTTATTGCATGATTTAATTTCTGATGTAACTGGTTTTCACAAAGTGTCAGTATTATTTTTTCAGTAATGCAGGAAAGAAAGAAAAACACCATGTTTATACATTTCTGCAGTAAAGTCTGATAAAAAAAATCTAGTTTTACAAGTACAAGTTTTTTAGGAATATTTGTGATTGAATTATAACATCATGACTTTATCTGACACACGTTTAACACATTACAATTTTTAATTTATCAATTTTGTTTTTACAATTATAATTTTTTTAAAGTGTGTGTGTCTGTGTGTGTGTGTGTGTGTGTGTGTGTATTGTTACATGTCCATTTGTGAATGTCTGTATACACTGTGTATTCCTGAACTTGTGTCTGTGTGCATGTAACAGGCTTAATTTAGCAGGTGTGCTTTGACAGTTCTTGAATGTGTGCCAAGTCTGCTGTACGAAGGATAAGAAAGAGGAGGTACTCAGTGTGCATCTGTGTGGAGCTCGACTGTGACAGATGGGGACGGTTTAACTTATAGAGTTCTGTTAAGATCTGGAGGTTTTTCTGAACCTGTCTGTGCCAAACAGGTGTGTATTCTGAAAATACCAGAGAGAGAGAGAGAGAGAGAGAGAGTAGGTGAACAAGCCTCAACTGACTTGTTTGTCTGACAGTGGTATTTCCACTGATAAAAGGAAGTTGCCAGTGTTTATTGTGTGGTTGTTTTTGTGGGTCCAAATTTGTTGCACTTACCCCCTTTTGGAGAGACACTACCCTTGAGTGTCCTCGTTCATAAAGTATTGCTGTGAGCAAATGGAACCAAACGCAAACTCTAGTCACATCAAGAGTCTTTGGTGTAATCTCAGATTAACTGTTGTTGAAGCTTACAAAGAAACTGGTTAAGAGAGGCTGTAGTTTAAAATGGTTTAAAAGCTTAAGTTTAAGTTTTCTCATTCTGGTTCTGGGAAAACCAAAATTATTTTATTTTAGTGTACAACATTACTACTGAAATAGTCTTTGACACAACATGACATTGACAGTATTTACTGCATCAAGTACATTTATTTATTTTAGTTGTTAGGAAGGGCTATTCTCCACACGGTTTCTAGTTTATTAGGTACAGTACAGCGAGACAAATTGACTGCAGTCTAATACAACAGACCTGCAATCAAGGTGATTATATTTAGTTTTTGTTTTGTTTGTCAGTTTTCTGGTCATGTTGTACTGCCATTGAACTGTGCTGTATTATACTGAGAGCTGTACAGTAATGTTGCTTGTCAGTATAATGTAATATGACTTAACAGGAGCACAACTCGCAGTCTCAAGAATGTCCAAAACACTGGATCAACATCTCCCTAAAACACTTTCACAATATTGAACATTATCACTATCATGCCGGTAGGTTTCAGGACATATGTCTTAAATTGCTAGTTTTAGCTAGGTGCATGTGATACACTTCTATCTGAGCATATATGTGTGTTTTTTAAAGTTTCTACAGCCTGTAAATGTACATAGTCAATAAATCACTTGCACTAGGCGCATTAGACAGGAACCTGTAAATATTGTTCAACCTTGCAATATGTGTCGACTCAAAGTGCTTAAAGAATGGCTGCAGAGTTGAAAAGTTCAGCCAGTTGGTGGTCGCCAGGTGTCTCACAGGCAGACAAGACGCTTCACCATATGGTTGCTTCTCGCCACCAGAAACCAGCCGTCTCAAACACTGACTTTCATATACTTTACTTTTCACTATGCAAGGTGAGAAATTACTTGTAGTTTAAACCCTAAGCAACACTGAAAGAAGTCTGAATGTGTTTACACTCATAAAGGAGAACTTGGCCCATCATGTAACAATCAACAAAAATATGACAATTAATATAACCTGGTAAACAAGAAAGACAGATTTCATGCATTCCCTCAGGATTTATGATGTACCAACAAAGAGTATTTTGCTTCTCTCCTGCATGATGATCAGAGTTTTAAAGAGGTAATGAAGTCCTGATGTGTCCTCCTGCTGGGTCTGTATTTGGCGAACGGAGCCTGTGTGTTGCTGATAGAGGGATCTCTCTGACACGGCTGCTCTGGCCCGCCACATCTGGGAGCCAGTAGCGGCAGCCGCTGGGGGGAGATAAGGCTAGGCTAGCTGCTCAGCTGTAACGCAGGTTTTGCCCCCCTCTGCCCTCTTCTTCTCTCCTCCCCAGCTCCTCCCTCTACCCATCCTCCCTCCCGTCATCCTCCTGACCTTATCTCAGGGGAGAAGGCACCACTGGGTCGCTACTGTGATAGCACCTGCCAGAACCAGAGCTGGCCTCTGGTGATTATGGGCGAATCATTATCTCCCTCTCCCCAAAAACTCATTTTATACCTGCCAACATCTGAGGGGAGGAGGGCACAGGAGCAAAGGCTTCTATAACAGGTAACACAGGAATAAAAGTGTGTGTGTTTGCACGTGTGTCAGGTTAGTATGGTTGAGGTACACAAGCAAAAACACACGCAGCAAACTCCTTTTTGCCATGAAGGATTGAATTACATATAAAAGTGATAAGATACAATTATACAGTACTGTACAAAAGTCTTAGGTGACCACTAGATTGCCAAAAAAAACAGTTTTTCTGTTTCTAGTGGTTCTAATGTAAAAACTGAGAAAAAAATTTGTATGGATGTAATAGCATTGCTGAAAAACTAATCCAATAGTGGCCTGGAAATACTTTTCCACAGTACTGTATGTGATTATGGTGGATCACCTGTTTTCAATCTATCACTGCATTATGCTCATGTACATAGCATGATGCCATGTTAGATATATATTCTGTTTGTTATTTGCTCCTTTTAATTATATTACAAACACTTAATTGCTCCATTTAAGTGAGGTTAAGAATGTGGTTCTTACTAAGACTTTCAGTTTAAAACTAAATTTTGCCACCTATCTGACTTACTATGTTTTCTGTTCCTGTTTCCTTTCATGTGGGCCCACACAACTGACGAACATCTGTTCTCCACCTGTCCTCCTCCCTGACATGCTTTCATGATCTTACTGAATCTCATGATTTTACTGACCTCTGTAGTACCTTGGTATTTAATTTAACCTCATTAATGCTTAAATCATAAATTAATTATAAATTACATTACATTATAGTAATATGAAATGGGAGTGTTGTTTGCAAATCACAAGACAATGGGGAATCCCATTGGGCTAGCTGCTGAAAATTTTACAAAAAGCCTGGATTTGTGTTCCTGTAGATTCAAAGAGAAATCAGTTCTCTCTCTTGCTATCTCTTTGTCACCCACACCCAAAGACAGAGAAAGCAACATGAGTTTCTCTCACTTCCTCTCTGCTTATGACCATCTGTGTGTTGGTTTCACCCAGGCATTTGGCACATCTGTGTACTCACATCCCCTCTCACTTCTCTCCTCAGCACAGTACTTTCTCAAACAAAAATATGTATGCTTCTGTGTGTATGTTTGTGTGTGGCAGTCAGACCACTGTGTCTGGCTTAGGGGTTAATGAGTCCTGAGAGGTCGGAGGTCAAGGAGGTGACGGCTACACTGTTGGTAGAATTTCACATGAGAGCCACTTCAGCTGTCCCAGCTTTGTGAATTTTGCTTTGGCATCTTTGATTCTAAATGTGTGATGCCAGTGTCTCAGCGCATGTTTGTTCCCAGAACTGGTGTAGCCCTGCTTCTGCTTGCTGTCGCCTTCCTGGAGTAGTGAGATAGGAGTGTTAAATCACATTTAAAGATCGATCAACATGACAACACTATGCCGCCACTTATGAAGTATGTGTTACAGACAGCAAGGTAAAAGTACAGAACGTTTGATAATAGTGGATGGTTACATTTTTAAAGTACCCCAAGTGCAGGCCTAACTGTACTTTTTATATTACGGAAATGTGTTCAGTAGATAATAAGTAGATTTTTTATTAAAACACATGGCAAGAAACTAGCTTGGAACCTATGTTTTATCAGTTTCCTTGAAACTACTTTCAAGGAAT
This sequence comes from Ctenopoma multispine, assembly GCA_034779795.1. NCBI lineage: Eukaryota > Metazoa > Chordata > Actinopteri > Anabantiformes > Anabantidae > Ctenopoma > Ctenopoma multispine. The sequence continues at coordinate 10,152,428 of JAUYWH010000018.1, forward strand.
AAAGGTTTACAGTCGACTCCACTTAAGTGCACGTCGCTTAAGCGCATGCTCCGTTTACGTGCATGTGACTTGCAGTACTGCTTTTTGTATAATGTGTGTATATGGGCAATAACCTCAGATAAACGCAATAGCGATAAGTGCACAATCCGCCTAAGCGCACGTACATCATTGATCCCATTGCTATGCTCTCCAGCTAATTCACTCCAGTTAACTGCTCGAGCTACAACTGGTCAACTTTCAGCACTAACACGTTGCACTCATTTTGCTTAAGCGCATGCTCCGCTTTAACGCATGCCTTTTTAAGACTAAAAAGCAACATTTTTAGTAACATAGCCATGTTTATTTAGAGTCTAAACCTAACCAAGATATTTCTATACCTAATTACAGCCAAATTGCTCTGTTTACACAATTGTTCTCCAAGTGATTTTGACCATTTTGACCATTATATTAGCTGCTAATTTGGCATTTCACATCAGGTATGTATTTCAACATACCTTATTAACACCTGCCTCCATATGTGGGGGCGCTCTTACAAAAAAGGTGACTTCGTTCATATGAGAGCGTTGGAACAAACCTATATGGGCATTAAAGTTAGATCACTTTGGTTTTTTGTAATACTGTGTACGGACTTTCCATGTATGAACTTATAATTTATTATCATTTATAGATCACCCTTGTCTAGGGATGTCACTTACAAACCCTAGGGAGGGATGACTTTTTAATACAAGACACCAGTATATTTGATTATAATGGAATAACTTCCACAGTAGAGGTGTAGAAGTGCCTGCTGGCCACAGACATAGTAGCTGGTTCCTGACAAAGGAAGCCCAGACGGAGGCCCTAAGTCTCACTACTTACTGCTATTACCACAGACAACACTACTGCCTGGCCTCCCCAGGGGCTTCAGCCCTGCAACAGCAGAAACACGAGCAAACTGTAACATACGAACACACGCTTCTCCTCGAGCTGCAGTGGCAGGCAAGGCAGGAGGAGGGTTCAGATGAGAGTACAGCCCCTCAGCCTGAGTTACGAGAGACAAAATGACCTGGTCTGGCACACTCACTCACTCACACACTTACACACACACATATCGTTTGCCTCACACACACCCTGCTGAAAAGGAGAGAAAATAATCTAAGATGAATAAATAAACAGAAGAGAAAAGAAGAAAAGGGAAGCAGACGTAAGACGTGCCAAACTGGGGAGAAGACAACTGATAATTGCGGATATTAATATACAACTATATTTTTTTAACTCCAAGTTGTCTGCAGACATGAGGCAAAGACAAATTACTCAAGGAACCCAGGAATAATACCAGAAGGATTAAAGTCTTTGATGAGGAGATAAAAAGACGAAGAGGAGGCAACTTGTGGTCTTTTTCAGTGTTTTGAGGTTTGTCCTTGTCCTTGCATGGCAGTTCAGTGGGTGCAAAGTGGGAGAAGATTACAAAATGAAGGAAAACAAATGAAGAACCTCAGGAACACTTACATTTTTTGATCCAACAGTTTTTAGAATCAAGTGTGTCTATTTCTGCTATCCCACATGGACCAAAGAGCTACCAGTGTTACACACTAGCAGTGTGTCAAAAATCTAAGTTCTTCGGCATATAAAGAAAGTGGAAAAGTGAAATTTTAGTAGTGGTAATTTGAAGGTCTAAACATGTCTGCTGAGGTTCATTTGCAGCGCCAGAAGACGGCTGAAATGAGAACTGGGATATCCTCTGCTCCAGGTTTTGCTCCACGTGTCCCCACGGTCACACTGATCAGCCACAGAGAGCTGAGGGTTAAACAGACTTGTCACGGACTCCAGCCTGGAAGCCTTGATCCTAACCTGGCAACCAGCAGCCACTACAGATGTAGTGAAGGTAGGAGCTTGTCATCTTGAAGGAGTAGTTTTGTGAAACCTTTTGGCAGTGTGTTACCATGATGAGTGATTGAGGGTCCTGCAGCTGTCAGGTCTGCTCATTAAGTTGGAGTGATTGACGGATAATCAGTTTGTGTTGACTTAGCACCACATGCTATAAGGTCATTGTAAAGTTTTTTCATCTTGCTAGTAGACCTGTTATTTGATGAGTAATGCAAGGGTTTCAAGGTTAAAATGACATCAAATGTTACCATCTAAATTACTTTTCTTCACCTGAATGATTGTGTGCAACATGATCTCAGGCTTGTTTCCCAGTGCATTTATTGAATATTTTTTGCCTTTTGCATAAAACAACCTTAAATTAGGAAAATCTTAATCGTACGACTAGCATTAAATTGGCCAACAGCCTTTTTTTATTTGTATCTATGATAGTCAAGTGGAGACAAACTTGTCATTAGTGTTAACAAACCCAGTTGAGCACATTTGTCCTATAGCAAAGTAAAAGAAAGTGAGATGTGTTTTTGAGCATTGGGTGGGTGGGGGGGTCTTCCTGCGGGTTTCCCCATACAGCTGCTCTGAGCAGAACTAGATTCTGCAGTTTCACTGTTCAGCTTCAAAATACAGATGCAGGCCATGAAGGTGCATCATGGTGAATAACGGTGGGAAAACTTCCAGACAAATGATGGATACTTGAAAGACATCTGGGAAAAAAAGGAAGAGAACAAAACATGTAATTGATTCTTAAAGAACTGAAAACACTGAAGTAGTGCCTTTAGGTAAAAATGAAAACCTTCGCTTAAATCAGCAAAGAGTTCAAGGAGAGAGAGATGCATTAAGAATCAGACATTAAAGGCCTAATTTTATAGACTCTAAATATGTAGAAACTGTAAGCCAGAGCAAGGACTAATACCCAACGTAGTGAATTACCTGCAGCGACTGCCGTCTCTTGGCAGTAATGAGCTTTGTGAACGTTGCAGTGATAAGGCCTCTATAATTAGGCTTAGTCATAAGCATCCCCCCTGTAATTCTGTGATAAAAACACAGTAGAACTATGATGTCGGAGCTTCAACCCATTTGTCTCACAAACATACATACATACACTGCATACACTGAGGAAATGTGTCAACACGAACTGTAAATACTGCTTTGTCCCAAGTAGTTCACCTGAAATAACTGTATATGTGTGTGTGGGTGGGTGTTGTGGGGTGGGGGTGTGTGGAGTCCAGCAATATGTTCACACTGTATGGAGAAGCTATAGTCGTGTGTGTGTTTGTGCATGTGTGTGTTAGGTGTTGTGAGTTGCAGCATAGGCTTCCTGTGAGGGAGCAGATGTCGCAGAGCTCAGGCACAGCTGCGACGGGCGATAACTGTGGTGGCAAGAATATGTCGGCACGCTGGCTCTTCTCCCTGGGTCTTATCAGCCGCACACAGCATACAGTCTCTCTCACACACACACACACACACACACACACACACACACACACACACACACACACGCACAATCTCTCATATAGACACTCTAGAATAAGGAACTGCCACCCAGCACCAGCACACGCTCACAGTATGCCCAGATAGAGGAAGGAAGGCAATGAGAGAGATGGAGAGAGGAAGAAAAGGAGCATGGACTAAATCAAGGGACTTGACTGAAAAGGTGCAGTGAATCCCTAACAGAGCCTTGGCTCATGTCTGCTATATCATAGACTCCATAATTTTGTGCCAATCTTAATCCTCTATAGCTATGAATAGACTATTCTTCAGAGTTTTCTCTGCCTAAAAAGGCATTTCACCAACTGTACCTTCCTATATAACCACAAAGGTGCATAGCTTGATTGTGATAGATCATCAACATGGTCATCCAGGTCTCTAAACAATTGTTTCATGCATCCACACGTGTTTGAATGCTCTGTCGATCCCCTTTTTATCCTCATATTACAGTCCCAATATAACCATGGAAGTGGTGTAACACATCCTTCTACAAGGGTGGTTTGTCTTACACTTTTGCCACATCACCATGTTAAAGATGATGTACAGTGTTATCACAACCAGAGTGACAGTACAAAAATGTGATGTCCACTTTTACATTGCTTAATGATTATATACAAGAAATTACATATCAGTAAACAGGGAATGGAGAAAAGTCAGGGCCATGTGTGGGAGGAGTGGCAAGATGGTGATGTGTGTGTGTGTGTCTACAATTTTCTACTGCTGTTTTGGGACCTGTAACCGGATTACACACTCATGTTGTGTGGACTTTGACTTCGCGTTCACAATCATTCCAATCATCATAAATTTTTAAGCGATTGTGGTTTAAGGTTAAAGTAAGGTTAGGTTTAGACAAGTTGGGGTTAGGGTTGAGATTAGGCTAAGTCTCTAGGAGATTACTGTAAGGCAATGTAAAAGCCTCACAAGGTGATAAAGACAAATGCATGTGTATGTGAGGGAGAGCGGGAGAAAAAAGAGAGCAGTTATCCTCTCTATTTCCCCAGCACCAGCTTTGTGGTTTCTATGAGGAACAGATGTTCACAACTTGATACAGTGCCTCATCCCCTCAACTCACTATCTCCAATGCCAGCACCACCAACTGTCTGCACACGCACAAACACACAAGCAAGCGCACACGTACAGTATTGTCTCTTGGGAAACTCAGTCATATATAGCAGTTCTCATGTCTGGGGGTGTATTCACCGACAGTACACGCAGAGGTCTTTTTATTGTACATTTCCCTCTGTGCTCAGGCGGCATATCCTGTTCTCGAGCCAACACTTGATTTAATCAGGTGTCACTTCCTCCACTTTCAATTTGCACTTCTGTTGGTCAGCTGTGACAGTGATCTTACTCAACCTGGAATTCTGTCCAAAGAAAACATATGGATGCTGTGCACACATGCACAAAAGTTTCATTCTGAAATCATCATCCAGCCTCATCTGTTTTGCTTCCTATTGACAGATTAGTTATAGTAATGCATATGAAATTATTAGAGTTGTTCTGTGGCAGAAACAACCCTGGAAATCAAGGATATCAGTCCTTCCAAATAGAATAGCATGAAGTAGCACTGAGCAATGGCGCTGAATTTTGAATTCTCACCACGTCTGGGTGATTCAAACAACCAACACTTTGCTGCTCAATTGCAAACAAAATGTCAGGGGGTCTATGGGTGCAATTTGTGAAAGCAGCATTCCAGCGTACGTGCTTGAGTGGGTGGGTCAATGATCCGTTACACCACGCCATATTACAGAAAGTGTCTTTCTCCCCGTCTCATCCTCTTTCATAACATTATCGAGCAGCTTGAAACCATGCACACATTAAAAATGTTAACATACAAAGTGAGTGAATGACATCCTCTTAACCACGCTATCAGAGAAAACAGTGTTTAAATTACAAAACTCACATTCAAAGAGCACACGTGACTGAAAAGGAAATTTCTCAACAGAATCATTTCTATCAGTGCTTCAATCAGCATAACACAACTCGGTTACCTTTGTGTCTGTTTTGATAAAGTGAGATGTTCTCTTTTCCCTTTCATGACTTCCTAGAACCTAGATTGGTGTCTTTAATGGCAATTCCTTGAGAGTGTTGTCTGTTGAATGTGCATGACAGAGGAGAAGATAGGAGAGGAGAGAGGAGCACAGGAACACAATGGGTTTAGCGTTCCTTTCAGTCGGCTCAGGGCCTTATCTCCTTTCAACACACTAGCCTGTGACTGCCACTATAGGAAAGGATTTACAATGTGTGAGCGCAGGAAATGCTGCAAACTTCTCTCTTTCTGCCTTGCTTTTACTCTGATACACGCAAAGAAACACGCACATACAGAAATGGTCATTTCCATACCAGCACAATGACCAAAACTAATTCTTTAACTCAAATAGCATTCAACCATCCAGGAAATGCTGTCACCAGAGTAGAGTCCAGAGTAGAGTGGAGTGGGGGGGTGTTTATGAGGTAACAGAGCGATAGAGGAGTGAAAGAAAGGGGAGACAAAGCTGTTTTTGTGATTAATGCCATCAAAGGGACTACGAGTCACAGTATTATGGCAAAGCGAGTTCATGAAGGCAAGGTCCCACCTTGTGTGCATTTCATTGTGCAGTTTATCAGGCCAGCCACATGGAGTGTCAGAGCTAACCCAGTGACCACTCAACAAAAGGCCAAATTAAGAGGAGTGAGAGGCTGTCGTACAGGGAGGCTGACAGGTTGACTGACGCTGTTCCCGAGGAGAATAGCATCCTGTCAGTCTTGGAGCTGTCACCTTGACAGGAATCCTTTCTTTGGATGCAACCCCCATCGCCAACCTTTCTGTCACTCAAGGCCACACAGACACACACGCACACCTCTTCCTTTTTCCAGTATTCTGCAAAAGAAAGAAATAAGCCACCTACAGCACCATACTGAGAGACACACACACACAAGGCTGCATGTGTACAGAGTCACCTAGGGCCATAATTCTGAAAGGTTGCAATACTCACTCTCTATATTTCTCTTTCAGAGAAATATAGAGAGTGAGTTACAGAAACACTCCATCCATCTCCTTGACAACCATGCTTGGTACACCATGGTACACTACACACTCTGTCTATGACACACCCATGTTATAATGGCCTGTGCATCTGTTTCTGTCCATAATGTTTGTATATTTCCCTCCTTCACGTGTTTGTGTGTGTACACTCTACAATACATTTGCATATTATGGTTTGAGAAAAAATATTGACACTGGACACTGGGTTACCTGAAGTTATTTCTCTCATGAGCTTTGCAGGAGCCTGTTTTGCTCCAGTCGGTGAGCACTGGGGTTTCCCCCTTGGATGCTTGGTCACATTATTTAATCAGTTCTGGAGTTTCTTTAAAAAGTCCCCCAGATTCCATATGAAGGCAGAGTTTGTGTTCGAGGCTGGCAAAGCTGGTGAGACTGGAGTTGGGGCAGAGCAGCTGTCTGTGTGTACTTTACAAGCTGGTTCTGTTTGTTCTGTAGACACAGAAGGGGTCAGGAGGGTGTCAGCTTTGTCTTCTGTCCTCCTCCATGCCTATAAGTACGTGTGTGTGTGTGTGTCAGGGAGTGAGCGAGGGCAGGTGGGTGGGGCAAAGGGACTAACAGACCAGTCTGGACAGGTGGGAGATTCTCACTATAAACAAGCCAGATGTACCTGCTTTTTTCTCCATCTCTCTCTGTGCATTTCTATTAAATACTGTAAGTATGTCTGTGTTTTTTTTTGTGGAAGTATTAATAAGTATTCCATTAAATGCACTAAAGTCAGTAAAACTTTTGTCTAAGAAATTTGTAGAGAAGCTGAAATGATTCAGAATGATCTGAAATTTGTTTATTAATATCATTTCATTATTTTTTGGTAATTGGCGAAGAAAGACAATGTCAGAACAGTCACATGTTGCAACCTTTTAAAACAGCAATCAACACAGTAGGAAACTATGCTACATTATCAGGTAACTATTAAAACATGCAACATATAAACATATAGTGTTTGAACATATAGTTTAATAATTCTACTTACTAGATAAAATACCTTTCATCCCATCACATCAACCCACCCACCTGAGCATGGTAACACCACAACACAGCAAAGAAAACTCGTATTGTTCACTGACAGGCAGAGTTATGTTCTTAAATGAAATAACTCCTCAGAAAACTGCTCTTTTATGTTTTTTCATTAGTTAAATAAAGTAAATAAAGTCTGCAGTCCGATGGACTCATTTCTGCTCTCCTTGTTGTTACCATCATCCTGATATGAGGAAACAGCGGCCCCTAAGGGCAGACATAGGGACAGCAAAACAGTTGTGGCTCTCGTTGCTTTTTGATTTGACTGAGTTGAAGTCTGAAATAACTAGACAGGGCGAAATTAATTTCAGACTATACTTTACAGGCCACACAATCACATAATTTTAGTAATTAACATATTTGAGATTCACTTTGTTGTAATAATTTCAGCCAAGTATAACCTAGAATCCCTGATTAAGTTATTCAGTAATATAGTGCAGTATAATTAGCCCTTGGTGGCATAATAATCATTTTGTACGAGTGTGAGGTTTTGTACTCTTCAATCTGGATCTTCTTCCATTTAAAAAGGATTCCTGTACAATAGCTGCCAGCTCTTGCCACTAATGGTACCCGAGAGAGAGAGGGGGGGAGACAGAGAGAGACAGAGAGAGAGAGAGAGAGAGAGAGAGAGAGAGAGAGGAGGTTAGGAGCTCCAGATGGTGTTTAAACGCAGACAGCAGGCTACAGCGAGGACAGCGAGAGGAGGAGGTGGAGAGAGCCGCGGTTACTGCGCACAGTGGGCCCGCCAGCTCCACTCATCAGTGAAGATAAAACAAGTCGAAAAACCCCCAATTTGTGAAACAGCGGTAAAAGAAACCTTAGAATATGTTCAGCTTATTGTGATTTTCTCTGGGAGAAGTAAATGTTTTCTAACACCGTCTGAAGACAGCTCAGCGGACGATCGGCGCGTCGGAGGAGACGGAGAGAAACGTGGTAGTAGAGTCGCCTGTGCGTCGGCTCTGAAGAAACTGTGTTTTAGCAAGAAACAGATCAAAAGGAGACGCATCTATCTCATCGGATGTTTGGGGTCTTGCTCCTGACACCGCGGACTGTGGCTAAACTGTGAAGTAAAGAAGAAGGGTTTAAAGTTATCACAGGAGGAATAATAGACGCAGACTGCGAACGAGAAGATCCGCATCTGAAGAATTAGTGTTTTTTTACACGGGAGACGAGATGATTTGTGGACTTGTAGTAAAATAAAGCAGGTTAATAGTTTTGTCTGCCTAAACGCGAACAGAAAGGACGTTTTTGCAGTTCAAATTGTATATTTTTTTTATTTATGTTTCCTATCTAGGATGGTCGAAATGAGCAAGAAGGCGAATTTACATGACTGCAAGAAGTTGTGATTTTTTTTTTTCATGTCGTCGTCAAAACAAGAGGCTTTTTTGCTTTAAAACCACAAACTGCAAAACCAAAGACATCGATGTCCTTAAGGAGCCCTGGCTTTGATTTGATATCTTCCGTCTTCGATATAACTGAAAAGAGAAATACCTCATCGTTTATCAAGCCTGGAACATCAAGAGCCCTTTTGAACTCCCAAAGGAAACTTAAACATTTTCTTTTGTGTTAGACTGCGGCTTCTGTGTCTCCTTCTTCTCTATATTTGAAAAACAAAAGAAGGAATAACACCTGAATAGTTTTCCGCACCTCTTCTCAACAAAGGCTGTAGGCTATCCCCTTTTTCTAAATGATGAGGATTGAGACGATATAAAAACCTGTTGTAAAAACTATTTGTTGTGGATTATCACCGCTACAATTACCTCACATTGACCTCGACCTTCACCATGTAAGTACAACCTGCAAACTTCTCTGTATTGAAGCAAATCATGCGGAAACATTTAATGTGCTATAAGTGTGAATTATTGTTAGATGAGCGTTAAATGAAGGTCTTGCGGGAACATTCATTCAGTTTTTATAAAACTTCTTGTGTGAAAATGGAATAAATGATTCGTATTTATGCTCTTAACTTCTCTTAAGAGAGTTTAAGGTCTCAGATTACTATTATTATTATTAATTTACTTGTTATTATTATTTACACCTATTGGCTTTTTGTGAAGAAAATGTTGGGAGCTGAGGTGGAGAGAGAGTGAGAGAAAGAGTCTGTGGAGGTTGTGAGTTGCTTGCTCCATCACTCTCTGCTACACTTCAAAGCAATGCTGAGACACAGTGATGACACAAAATCTGTGGTCTCCATGAACTTGGTGTCCACCTGGGCTGGATGGGTATGAAGGGATAAATGTAGAAATTTACCCTGAACTGAACTCCATGGTGTGTCAGAATAACCTCGCCACCTTTCTTATGGTACCTGAGTCTACGTTTGTGTAAGAAAGAAATGATAAAAGTAAAGGATCAATCCCTTTTCTGGTGAGTGCAAGGTGTTTGTATTACTACTAAAAAAAGTAAGAGAAAGTGTTCAACAGGAATACCATGGCAACTAAAGAGTCAGTCAGTAGAAATACTGAAATCATAATGGATTATTTATGACAACCCTTGTGACTGTGAGGACACTCCCTGAGAGGACACAAGTCCAGCCAAAGGTTTCTACCGCCACTTGAACAGCCTCAGCAGCGCACTCTTCCGCCTGTTAGCGCCACAGTAAAACACTCAAGCCATTTTCTCTGCAGGACATGGGCCTATATAATTGGCCCTGGTAAATATCATCTGAATAATTGAACAGTTGATAATAGTCTCGAACAATGGATGAGGGGTTGCAGAGGTGAAACCGCAGTGCAGACACCCTGCCTCACCGCACATTATACCTCCATCACCACCAAGTGAGCATCTCTTCCTCTCTACTTCCAAACGCTGGTCGGCCCCATCGCTCAGCTCGGCCAGCCGCCTGCTAAGGCAGATGTCCCCACTTCATCATTAAGTAGCTCTCTTAAAAGGCAGGCCATTCATTATGACCCCAGCCTGTTGGGTGTTTATTCAGTTCCCATCTACCACAGGTGCATGGAGGGGATGTGTTCTGTCTCATGTACGGAAGGAAGCATACCACAGGACATTAAAAGAAAGTGAGAGGACCTGTTTTCTTCGGAAGAAGCAGCATTAGACACAGACACTGTCCAGCAGACAGTCAGCTTCGAGTCTATTATTTAGACGTGTAATCTACTTTCCTTTGTTGTTTTATTATTTTGTTCATTGTTATTGTTGCTGCTATTTTATGAACATTATGACAAAGACAAACATAAAGGTACGAAAAGCACGATATATATATTTCTTTCCAGTCTTAACGAGGTATGTTGAGTGAGTTACACATCATTTTACAGCAAGGAAGCAAGAGATGGTTTTTCATTATCTCAGTCTAAATCTAAAGGCTCTGACTATATCTATCTGAGTTTATGTGTTTACTGTAAGTGTGGGCCCTGTGTGGGCTTGTTGAGTCTACTTTGTGTGCATGTGTGTGTGGTAATTACTGTGATCTAAATGCGGGCAGTGCAGGTGAAACTGGCTGTCTCCTAATTAATGAGTGGAGCAGATGGCCTTGGGTGGGCGGGAGCTGCGAGCGCACAGCAAGCCAGTCAGGTGGTCAGCACAACACGGACACCTGGGCCATCACAAACAAGACAAGCCAAACGGTTGACATCAGGCCTATGTGTGTATGTGTTTACATATGTCTCTCGTGTGTATTTATGGCCTTTCTGTTAGTCAACAAAAAATTTACTATATGTACTATGTGATATCATTTAAGTCCTTGAAAAGACACAGGTGCACTGTACATATTCAAATTTATAGTACAGTTCATATTCTCTCCCTTGAATATGTCTAAATGTGTTTCAGTTATCAACAGAGGAAAAGTTGAAATTTGAGTTGAAACAAAGTTGAGTTATTGACGTTTGTATGTACGAATAATTGGTTGCCGCCCAACAATAGATGAAGTTTTTACTGACTGTATGAAGTCACATGCAGTAGTTTTGTCTCCGGGGTGAGAAACTGCTACTTTTTGAAAGTACACCCGTTAACAACTTCATGCGTAAACAGCTACAGTAGGGCAAAGACTGCACAGGCTGAGGTAGCTTTAAGTGTTGTGTTCTAACCATCATGTGTGTCTGAGTTTGTGCATGTTATAAAATGAAAATGGACGGTAACTGAACCAGGATTATTTGTAAAGAAGAGACGAAAAAGTGAAGTGTAACAGATAGTTGAGGGTCATTTGACTTTTGTTAGTTGTTCTTTGAGATTTCTGTGTTGAGGATGACAAATTAATAGCATTTTTACAGCACTGGTGCTCACAACAAAAGCATAGTGAATTTACAGTTTGGTTCAAGCAAGTGTTCAATAAATGTGCTTTTGTGTAAATAAGGGGGCAAGTCAAAGTTCCCCACACTGAATTGCTATGCTTTCACTGCTGTTTATACTCGTGCACAGTGGGAAAGACCAGTGTGGTTCTGGTGGCCTCCTGCCTTGTTCTGTATCCTGTGTGTGTGTGTGTGTGTGTGTGTGTGTGTGTGTGTGTGTGTGTGTGCGTGCGTGTGTGTTGGTCCGCTTTGCCCTGGTCTGTTCCACATGTGTTTGACATTACTGTGACAAGGCTGCCCAGCCTCTCTGGGGAGATGGAGAATGTCAGAGACTAGAGCAGAGAAGCGAACAGCTTCCCAACATCTGATAGAATGAGAAACACACTCGCTGCACGGCTGGCCTGCTGACGCCACAGCGTGGGAGCAGAGCAGAGGGTGGAGGCCAAGCAAAACCCCAAAAGTGTGTGCGAAATATCGTTCTTTCTCTCTTTTCCTCGTTCTCTTCCTCGAATTCCCAAGAATAATATACAGTGTGCACACAAGCGCGCACACATTCACCGTTTCTTCAGTGCTAGTCATACTGCTGTTTTACAGCCACTGGAAATAAGTGTCATTTCTCCACATTTCCATGCATGTAGAGCAGGTGAAACACTCCAATTACCTTACAGTGTGACATTCAAAGGTGGAAAATCACCGTTTATAGCTGAGCATTTCTGGAAATTATTTGTGGAATTGACTCTTCATTTTACTAAAATTACTTCTACGTATACAGCATTAACAAATTGCACTCTCAATTATGCAATTCAATAGCGAGGCGCATTTCAAGTACATAGAAATGTTCAGTAACAAATGCAACTGCAAACAAATGTCACACCAGTGAATTCATATGCACAATATGTACAGTTTAACTCAAAAGCTGACAGCTACAGCCAAAAAAAAAAGCTTCCTCCTCCTCCCTTCCTGGTTTTACTGTATGTCTGGTTCAGCTCCTGCTCTCGCTTCTTACTTCTTACTTCCTTGCTTGCCCACTGACCTCTGACCTTCTTTTGACCCTCCTCTCTTCCTTGTACCATTCTCCTCACGGCACTTTCTCACCTCCCACCTACTCTTCTTTATGGTAGGAAGTGTGTTCAGATCAGGGTCACACATAGGAAACAGCTGGGCTAATCTACACCAGCGCTGAGCTCTGTTTTAATCAAGCCGAATGGACACGCCAACAGTGAAAAAGGGGAGTTCATATCACCACTGTTACCTGGTATAATGAATCCCGCCCTTTCCTACAGCCCACGCCGAGGTCTTTATCACAGGCAGGGAGCAAACAAGCACAAAGGAACACAGATTGAAGTTATTAAGGCCTCTACTCCAAAGCAGTCCTCTCTGGACGTCTGGGAAGTGTTGCAACAGAGAAGCATGGAGACAGAGATGTGGAAGGAAGGCACGTCTCCCCCAGTCTCTCTCTCTCTCTCTCTCTCCTTGTACAGTATTTGTGAAATTAAAAAAAGCCGTTATCTCCTGGAAACAGATCCTGTGCCACACAGATGGTTCCGTCTCTCTTCAAATGGGAAGCTGAGCCACTGAGTGCCGTTGTGTTACCAGTAAGTTGTACAGACCTTAATCTCGGCTCCAGCCTTCCTTCCTCTGCTTCTCTGTCTCTCTCTGTACATACACACACATGAACACACACACACAAAGACAAACCCAGATAAAAGTATTGCCGATGTAAAGTACTAATTTCACTATAAAATTGACATTTTAGCTTTTTAGAGGTATTTGAAGTACAGAGAGAGGAAGGTCACAGATTTTCTAGATATGTCAAATAAGATCAGTGGTCACTTTGAGGAGCAAGTTATTGCCTGGCATTTAAAGTCACCAGTGGCTCAGCATGGTGTAAGGGATGTGTTTGATGGTTTCAATTCAGTCTTTCAAGTACTACCTTAGAGAGATCATCCATTTTAGTAATATGCTCTGACCTCTGTGAGTTCATTTAAGGAGCGGTTGGTACCTCTGTAGGCCTTCAGATAAACAGGAGTGTTGTGATTAAGATGGAGAGCATTCATAATAGTGAATACATAGGCCACGTTGATGTAAAACACAGGCGATGTGCGATGTGACCTCCTGATCACACTGTGCATGTCTAAATAAGTAAAACTTAGTTCATCACATACAGACCAAGAAGAACCCTGATTGTAATTAAGACTATATTTATTACATACTGTAACTTTTATTACTGTAGATCTGTTATTGAGCGGCAAAATATTTTAGTCTTGTTAATGTATGAAGAAGTGTTTTTTTACAGCAGTGACATGCTGCATATAACCACTTCTCTAAAAAACTTTTTTGCGCTATTTACAAAAGCAGTTCCCTTGTTGCGGCACTTACTTTGACCATGTCGTGGCAGCGGATCATCTTAATCTGCCAATTAGCTCACCTAATTAGCACATTATTGGCACTGTTGTTATGCTCTTTCGTCGTCTGCTTGCTCTGTTTTTGTGGCGGCGTCCCGTGGTCGGCTTATGTCCCAGAGGAGTAGCTGGTATTTATGTCGGCAGCTTCCAGAATGAGGTGGCTGTAGGCTAAATGGAGAAACTGTCAAAGCTTCTCTCTAACCTGTCACACGAATGTGCCGCCAAGCCCTCCGCCACGTTCTGTTTCCCAGTGGTTTGAGTGTGCATGTGTCAATGTGTGTATACGTGTGATACCTATGGGGTCCTGCAGGATAATACAGAACACCCTACCCATGCCTGGCTAATGTCAGAAGCTATTGTTACTGTGCCTGTGGGCCAAATGAAGAGGTATGAGAGTGCTGGCAGACTGGGAAGCAGTTCAGGCTACAGACAGTTTTGTCAGTGCTGACAGTTCCATAGTGACAGAGCAGACATTTAACACTGAATGAAATTAAATACGTGACATCAAGCTGGAGAATGACTAATCTGCTGTTTGTTTTCCTATCTTAGCTGTAAATGACAGCTCAGTGTCAGGTTTTTAACGATGCACAAAGCATAAGAGCGAGAGACACAGAGAGAAAAATAGGCAGCCACTATTTACACATTCTGTTTAACACAAACACATGCAAAGAGTCAGGATTTAGGAGCAGAAAGGACAGACATGCTGCAGTTGCCTTGGTGTGTGTGTGTGTGTGTGTGTGTGTGTGTGTGTGGGTGTGTGTGTGTGTGTGCGTGTATGTGCTTATGTTGCCAGGGTCAAATCTAAGTCTTTTGTGCTCCATAAATCTGCAGGCAGCAGCAGTGACGTAAGAACAAACAGAGCTGCTCTCTGCTGCAGCTGGCTCAAAAGAGGGAGAAACAGGAGAGAGGAATACAGAGAGGGAATGAGAGAGCAGGACAGCAGCTGTCAGGCCTCCGTCGCACACCTGTCACACAGGAAGGGAGCACTGGCCACTGTTTCCTGGATACACCTCCTCAAGCACTGCTCCTGGAGGAAATGGATGGAAGACATCTGCTGTTAGGGATGGACGGACAATCTGACTGATACAGCAAGAGATTAATAGATATAGATTATAGCTAAGATGAACAATAAATACCAAAAAACATGAACAATTACAGAGTTCTTTGTGCTTGTGTTGACTTTCTCACGTCAGCTGCATTGTGGTCCAGTTTGCATTTGTGTGTGTGTGTGTGTGTGTGTGTCCAGATTTCATACAGTTAAGCGGATGTTTGTGTTATCGCAGTGTTCTGTGACAGACAGGTCACTCTGTGGAGACTCCAGCCTAACTCTCCCACAAATACAATAAGCTCACATGCCCTAAACTTAACAGTGGGATATTCCCACGCCTGCTCCTCCAACCCCAACACAGCCCTCTCCCTCCTGTGACCAATATGAACTAAGCCAGATGTAGTGTAGCTGCTCACAGATGTACGCATAACTTACATGGCCTTGCTCCTTTCTCCCCTCAACTTCTCCTCCTCTCTGCTTCCCCCTGTCTCTCTCATCACTCAGTTCATAGACTTGGCCTCCATGCCTAACTGATCAGAACAGGAAGTGAAATCACTTTGTGCTATAGTGCTGCTGATGAGGCAGAGATCTCCTCCCCTGCCTCCAGAGCTGCTCTGTTGTGGCTGCTGTTGGTTAAAAAAAACTTTTTGTTTGTCAGGCTTGTCATGTTGGGTCCTCCAGGGTTGTCATGTTGCCCTATTCCCAGGCTGCCCTTCATGCTGCCTGTTTCCAATTAACAGAATAATTAAAAGCCTGATGAGCTAATTGGTGCTGGGTGAAGCTGCAGGTGTTTGGTCGGGGAGCTTATTTATGTAAATGCACAATGTGAACATATTCTTCTTATGTTAAGTGTGAAGTAGATATGGAACTCTCTAAAGAAAGAGTAGGAAGAGAGGAGTGTAGCCCAACAGTCAGTACCAGTTGCATTGAGACAAGCTACAGTTTAAGTTTCAGGATTCAGGCAAATTTGGCAAAATTTTGGTCAATTCAGATCAGGTCTTAAAGACACAGACAAAGTTTTAGGCTTCTGCAGAACCTTCTCTTCATCCCTGTGTATCTACAGTGTTCTTGAATTTGTCATTGTCAAGCTCACTGACTGAGCTCATTTGAAAGAGGAAAGACAAAAGACAGTCTTATCTGATGTTTGATCGTGGCAGCCTGAGGCTGAGCTCTCAGCTGGCAAAATTAGGCACACAGCTGACTGGATTTGGAAAAGAAGATGTTGATGAGAGGGAACAAAGAAGAGTTATCATGCAAAGTCGTAGCTACATGTAAATCTTCTCTGTGCTCGTGTCTTTATGTCTCTCTGGCCTATCCCCAGCTGTACATGCTCAGTCACTTCCTCATGTGAGCATGGCTTGCTTGTCGTCTTCCTCCCCCATATCTTTGCTTGCTCTCTCTCATTCTGTCTCTTCCCCCACCTCTTTCTCTGTGGCAGCTGTGCTGGTGATGGCTGTGTGCCCATGGTGCAAGCTGGCTGTGGGGTCCCAGGTGGCCCACATGACAGTTATTGATGTTCAGGTGTTCAACTCCTCTCACACAGAGACCCTAGAGCCACACACACACACACACACACACGCGCACACACACACACGCACACACACACACACACTCACACACACACACACACACACACACACACACACACACACACACACACACTCACAAACGCACACACACAGAGACACATGCAGAATCACAATACACATGCATGCTCTCCAGTGTAATTTACATGCATACACAGAATACATGAATCGGGACTTGTACTTGCACAATTATGCATAAAGTGTATTCCTAAAGTATATTCCTCTGATGCTGTTGAAGGAGTGTAAACAATACAATAACAAGTATAGATCATTTGTGTCGGCAATTGTTGGGTTGTCTGGCCAACAAAACTGTAGTTTTCAGTAAGACGAAAACGGCAAAGTTTGTCAAACTTTATGCAGTAAGGAATTTGTGACCAAATGTGTTTTTGGATAGCCAGTGTTGGTACCAGAGGCCAGTTCAGTCCTAACACACTCCAGATGTGTCTGGTTAGCCAGGGAGTTGTTCTTGGCACAGCCCCCTCAGCTAATGTCACAAATACTTTCCTTTATTTAGGAATGACTCTGGGTTAGTGGCTGGAGAGAAAGAAGGAGGCAAGGATGGATGGATGATGGAGAGAGGAGGGAATGAGGGGAGGAGAGGTAGATGAAAAGAGCAAAATAAATGATTAGCAATGTAGAAGGACAAGGGGGAAGGACAGAGAGGAGATGAGATGAAGAAAGACAGAAGATGGAGAGGGAGGATAGAAAGAGGAGGGAATGTGAGCGAGCGAGGCAGAAACAGCCCCAGTCTAGCATCTGGATTTTATTAGCAGCCGTTGGGAAAATCTGAAAAGGAAGTTTTTTCTCTGTGAGCATGTCGGCAGCAGTGATATGCTGTACATAACCACTTCACTGCCGACGAGAGGAGCCAGGCCCTCCCAGAGGAGAACAGATGGTTGCTAGAACTTCAATACAATTACATCAATAACAGCTTTCACAGATATAAGCACTGTGTGACAGGATCCCTACAGCTCAGAGAGACCGAAATACAACTCCTCAACCCTTAGCACCTCTGGCCCTGGATAAATTGTTTTTAATCCATCATCAGTCCCTGCTTGTCTTCAAGTTATCCTCGGTTTTCTTGCCAGTTTGGCCATTTAAAAGAAAATAGTGTTGCGTTTGACTTAGAAAAACTGGTGACTTGTCAATGATTTGCTCATGGTAATCTGATCAAAGACAAGATGGCTTTTGTTAGTGCTTTTTAAGGAGATCACCACCTCCCGTTTGTTTTTTGTTCAACATGTTTGTTCAGCCGGCGCTGCATGTCTACTATCACAGAGATTCTCAAGTAACATAGGGGAAAATATGTGTTTGTGTCCGCAGCGTGAGCATATGCATTCTGCAAACTTGCGAGCGCATGTGTGCATGTGTCTGTGTGTCTATTTGTGTGTGTGTGCGCGCACACTGTACAGGCCTGTCTCTCACCCTGTCATTAGTGAGGGCTTTAAAACCTCTGAACTCTAAATCAGTTTAAGATGAAATGGAGTCTGGGATCTGTCTGCAGAAGCAGCCTGTGCGCTGACACACAAATATATACACAAACACACACCCCAATCTTACCAGTGACACAGTTCAGACTTCACACAGATAACAATGCATATATTAAAATATACTGTAGAATAAATAGGACACAGAAAGAGGTCAGAGGAAGATGCTATATTGGTCTACTGATCTCAGCAGTGTTTTTCTTTTGAATGACATCTGAGCTAGTAGAATGATGGTAGAGGGTACTGTAAGTACTGGATCCCTTATTCTAAAAGGTCCACAGCACAGGGCTACAATCCATATGTTTTGATATGAAGGCCTGGTGGGGGGCTGGGGGCCAGGGGCTCAGTCTCTGTTTGTGTGGACTCCTCAGCGGCCTGATAGGGAACAGATGTGGGAAGGCAGGCGGTCGGGCAGCCAGCCAGAGCAGCTGGGAGAAATTAAAAACAACAGCATTCCTGGAGACTGGGGGAATTACAGTGGGAGGGAGGGATGTAAGAAGCAAAAGATGGATAGAGAGTTTTAGGGCTATGTGGTCACTGACAAAAGTCTCTGAGGGTATGCAAGATTGAATAGACAGGGGGATTTAAGGGTAGTGTTTTGCAGTGGTTAGCTAAAGCTAATAAGTTGCAGCTGTATTTCCAGTGGAAGCACAAACACACAGGCACATATAAACACAGAGATATGCATACAGTCAACACACAGACATGTGCCAATGTCAGACCAAAATGTGCTACCAGCATCTGAATGCACTTCTAATGGCATGTTTGTGTGTGTCTTGTGTTTTAAGGGCCTTTAGTGAAGGCACAAGTCTTTAAATCTATAATAAGACTGCAATATGCATTTAGAAAGTTAGACAAATCATTGCACTCTGTGTGTGCAGTATGTGATCTGTGGTTTTGTGTGTCTCACGGAGAATTGTTTTTCATTTCGTTTCATCATGGCACAAGGGGAGAGTAGAAGAGAGAGAACATTTTTAGATCCTAAACTCCAGACGGTTTCTTTGGTGAGCAATCTTTTAGCTCTGATTACGTCAAACATGCTGACATACAGCTGCTCAGAAAGTCGGAGTAAGAGAGATGAACAGACACAGACCGTGGCTGAGAGATAGGCAATGACTGCATTGTAATGTTCAGAGCAGCACCATGTATTCTGTATCCTATACAAATCATAAAGTGGCTCCTCTCAGAAAGTCAAATAAAGTCTTGTAGGGAAAAACAGTGCAGCTTGCAGACAGGGTTATGGCCCAGACCTTAACACCTACTACCTGGTGTACCAATGTTTCTCTTTCTTCTTTTGGTATATGTTTTGTCCTTCAGCACAAAGCACAATGGGAGCACAGATGGCCACAGATGGGCTTGCAGACCTAGCAGACTTCCTAATGTATTAAAAGTGAAATCCAGAGTATGGTGTGTATGTGTGTGCCCCGTTCCTGTAGCTGGTCAGATTAAACAGCTGTCTATAATCCCACGGTGGGAGCAGACAGACAGGGCCGCCCCCTCTCCTCTCCTCTCCTCTCCTCTCCTCTCCTCTCCTCTCCTCTCCTCTCCT
>JAUYWH010000018.1:10172245-10204487 GCA_034779795.1 Ctenopoma multispine
TCCTCTCCTCTCCTCTCCTCTCCTCTCCTCTCCTCTCCTCTCCTCTCCTCTCCTCTCCTCTCCTCTCCTCTCCTGTGCAAGTCCTCCAATACACTGCATAGATTCATGCAAGGAATTTGATCAAAGAGAAGGTTTACTGAAACATATGGTAGCCACACTACAGCAAGCAGTCCATCAAGTGAGCAGCACAGAGAGCTTGATTGTATATTGAGAATGGTTGCATCTATTTATACCACTCAGCAACATCTACCTCTATCTACAACCTTGTGTGTTTATGTTCAGAGTGTCTGGCATGGGTCAAACACCAGAGTGTCCCTCATGTTCATGAGGATCACTGTGTCAATGGCCCTCATACAGCACACTCCACAGTGACACTCTTTAAATACAGACACCAGCTGTTGAACGTTTCTACATGAGCTTTCAGAAATAGGCTAACACCAAGGACTGAGCCAAGCCAACCCGAGGCCTTAGTGATTTAATACGTTAGTTGGTGACTACAGTACTTTTAGACTGCAGCTGTAAACAGGATTTCAGATAAGAGTAAAGATGTATAAAGACCAGAGCGAGACTCAAGAACAGAAAGAATTAAATGTTCCTTATTTTCTCCTGTGATATATTAAGAGGCAACTGAAGGACAGCACAGGATAAACAAAGTGGAGAGGGGATCCATACAGTATTGTCGGTATCACACTAAGTGTACAATGTAGTTTACATCTGTTCAGTATAAAGGGCTCTCTCTTCTTGCCCTTTCACTCTGAACGCAAATGATTATGTTACATAATAAAAGTGTCTAGTACTCGAACATGAAAGCACACATTTCTCTACTGATACATAAACTATGCTGCATATTGATTCATTGTTCTTCATGCAAAGTGCACATTCATTGCGCTCTCTGCCATTACACGTGTACACATCCTTAAAAGTTATCTTCTCACAAGCTGCAAAAGTCATCACACCTCTCGGCTCAGGTTTTTATTGCACAAGGATATGGTTCCAGCAGCTGTGCTGACAGATGGACACATAGACAGATACATCACTAAATAATGGACCTGCTACTTGTGTTTACACTATACTGTACAGTATATACTGTATATATTACGACTCAGTGAAGGTTGTTTTGTGCATGACGATGTGATGGGGAAGACACAGACTTCTAGAGGCCCTCTGTCACAAATACAGAATGTAAGGCAACTATCCTCGCACATGCAACACCCCGTGTCGTGTTTTCTTCTCGTGTCCCTTGCTGTTCCATCGATTCCCTTCATGCTACAGAGCCTAGTCTTGCCTTGTTTGGTCCTGGCAGGGTGTCTGGCAGAGGACAGTGGAGCCTCTCATTGCAGGACAGAGCTGTGCTGAAAGCCAGTCCACAGTGATGGACAGCAGCAGATCCAGCTGCACTTGTCACTGGCTGTCAAGCAGGCTGTCTGAACTAGGAGATGAGAGGGGACAGGCGGGGAAGAGTGTGTGCATGTGAATGTGTTTTTGTGTGTGTGCTTGTCTGGGGTTGGAGGTTACAGTGGAGGGGCACTGATTGGGATGTCAGAGCTACATGGAGTGTATATGTGTGAAGGAGAGAAAGGGAAGAGAAGGGGGGGATCTCAGTCAGCAGCAGCTGAACGAGTGAGCAGGTGTTACTGTATGTCTCCCAGGCCCATGAATCTCCAGCAAGAGAGAGACAATATAAGATTGGATGCATTTCCACTGCCTACATTGATTTGTTTTGGTTGTTTTTTATGGGGCTTTTGGTTTAAGGAAACAATCGATGGTTCCCAGGTGAAAAGTCAGTGCTCTCCTCCTTTACCAGCTGTCTCCACATTGAAAGTATGATTTTTTTTCATGCTTGAGCTCCATATTGATGACAGCATGTGTTTTATCTTTTTTTTTCTCCTTTCATATCACAGATAGCAGAGTGCAGAAGGTTGGAACAATGCCAGATTCACCTGCGGATGTGAAATCCCAGCCCAGGTCCACCCCACCCACTATGCCTCCTCCACCCCCGGCTGTCAGCCAAGCAGCCAATCGCAATTCTTCATTCACCCCTACCACCAGTAAATCAAGTAAGGATGCTTTCTGTTTTTGACTATTTAAAGATTTATTTAACTGACCCGCAGTCATTTATCTTACATATCTTACCTTTCTTAGACTTGCTGCGTTAAGAGAACAGGCAGTTAACCATACAGGTGTGACATTAATACTGAGCTTGTAGGTGTGCTTGAACAGCCCTAACTCTTAATTTCACAATAACTGGAAATGTCACATTTTGTGATCATAATGTCTGTGGTTTGACTCCAGTCAGGGATGTTTGTTGCATGTCAGAAAAAGAAAAAATGTCCCCAAAACTCTTGGTTTCAAAGGGATAGCACAGGTTACCTATAACTAGTTACTTATAACACTAGTGTGTTTCAGTGTGTTGTTAAGAGTTGCTTTACAAAAACTCATCCATCAACACAAATAATACTCTTCTGTAATACCTTAGACATCATATATAAATGAATACAGTACACTCAGTTGTCTGTCTTAGGCCAACTTTCATGAACAGCAACATACTGTATATGCCTGTGGGACGAAAACCAAAGAAAAAGTGTTTCATATTCAGTTCTCATGAACAGAATGTCAGGTGCGTGCCTCTACAGGCACCTATCTTTGTGTGCATGTATGTGTGTGTCTTTTGATGTGCAGAATGTCCTTGCTGGTGGGACAAGAGTCTTTGAGAGCATGTGCGATTGTGGCTGTGGCATTGTGTGGGCATGTGCGTCTGTGTTGTTTACCAGCTGGTTGGGTGGCTGTACAGAGGACATTGGCCAGGGTGGTGTTTCTGTGTGTAGACTACTTTCTTCCCTATATAGCAATGGCACGCCATGTTGTTTCACCTGTTGTGGCGGGCGGTCAACAGTGTAGCTCTCTCCTTGCACCTCTCTTTCACACTAAAACCAGGACGCAAGCGCTGCTTGTTGGGATCACATGGATTAGTGCACAGATTAGAGCAACAAGCGTGCCTGAAAGCAACCACAATAACTAAACAGTATATTGTCTTGTTTTGAAGTATGAGGTTAAGGTGTAGCATTAACGTCTTCACTACCTCAACATAAATTCCAGTAAATACATCTTGAAAACATTAAGTTGCTTCGGCTGTAATGCAGTAATCTGGATGCTGTGCTTAGTGTAAATGCTTTCATTTGTGTTTGTGTTAAATTGAAGACAAATCATACATTTTGTTATTATTGGGTGTTTACATTAAATACACGCAAATGCATATGCAAGTAAAAAACTGTGTATAATTATGAGAGACACGATTACATGAAAAAGAGCATTTCACTTACTTTTTAATAACAAACAAATGTTATCTTAGACTGACTGCTGTGCTCTGCATGCATTTTGTGTCATCTGGTTTGGATATGAAAACAAGATAAAGGTCAAAAGTGTGTGTGAGCTCCTTTGTGTTTGTGAGTTTGTTTGTTCCTGCATTAAGAAGAATATGTGAGTGATTATGAATGTGTATGAATGCTGCGTCTATTCTAAACCTTAAAGCTGCAAATCTACTTTCAGCTGGTGAACATGTGCAGGGCCAGATTTGGCTACACACCTGCTACTGGAATAAAAGTAACATGGGCCACAGGACTATTTTTGGCACCTCTTTAACAAGTTCCTCTTATAGTTGTATCCTAGTGAGTGAATCGGGGGGGAGCGAGTGAGGAGCAGGGTGGAAAAGACTGATACAGAGAGATGGCAGGGCTGGAGGGGTCAGATGGTAACTCTTGTGAAACAGCTGAAGTTACTGCAAACACACACACACCGTGTTCCGTCAAACTGGCAAAGGGACAGATGATTCCACCACTGAAGCTCCACATAAGTTGATTTTGTGCTTTACATGTATTTCACTTTAAGCACAGTTCTCTTACAGCAGGATATATAGATATAAATGCTTCTGTCCTCATGATGCCCCGAGATCTGTCAGATGCTCCCCAGGCCCCTCCAACACTACTGACCTAATTCATATGGTCTCCTTATGTCTGCAGTGCTGAATGGGAGCAGCCACTCTCCTACATCTCTGAATGGTGCTCCATCCACTCCTAACGGCTTCAGTAACGGGCCTGCCATGTCCTCGACGGCTTCACTGTCCAACCAGCAGCTCCCGCCAGCTTGTGGTGCCCGGCAGCTCTGCAAGCTGAAGCGCTTCTTGACCACATTGCAGCAGTTTGGCAATGACATATCGCCTGAGATTGGAGAGAGAGTACGCAGCCTTGTGTTAGGGCTGGTGGTAAGTTCCCATTGTATTACGGGGGGTTTACTGTAATGGCTGTGTAAGAAAGTGTTTTACATTTTTTCTTCTCTGTTTTCTTGAACAGAACTCCACTCTTACTATCGAAGAGTTTCACTCCAAACTTCACGAGGCCACCAACTTCCCTCTGAGGCCATTTGTCATTCCCTTCCTAAAGGTAAAAGACTTTGCACAGATTCTATATAAGATAAATCAAGTATGATGTCTTCATTTAAGAAGCACAGAGTTTACTTCTCCTGTCCATATGGCCAGTGTTCAGGACCGTGTGTTTGTGCACATATGTCGTTCCTGTCATCTGCGATCCTACCTGTTCTGCTTCACAAAGGTTCATAGACAGGGAGAGAGAGAAACACTACACACACACACACCTATAGCTGTGTATTATGTGGACAATGGTGTGCTGTGCTTGAGAATGTCCATTAAAAGTGGTGTGTGCAATTGTGTCAGACCTCCTGGCGTGCGATGATCCTCCACATCTGGGACATTGCAGCTATAGCTGTGTTATATCAACCAGACAGGTCTGAGAGAGCTATTTGACAGCACTGTTACACACAAACGCCCTGGAGAGAGACACTCACACACATGGCAGAGGAATGTGTCAAGGGACCTGTCTTATCTCATCCTGTCTCATCCATCACTTTCTTCTTTTTCCTCACCCTAATCTAGCGTTATTTCACTCTCACCTAGTCTATCTAATTTTCCACCATGAGTTTCTACCTCACCTCTTGTGCACTTAACACCCTTCTCTGCATTTACATTGGCTCAATAAATCTATATCCTTTCTACAACACTTTATGTAATTCCTAATCCAGAGACTCACTGTTTTTACCACTAAAGGCAAACCTACCCCTGCTGCAGAGAGAGTTGCTCCACTGTGCTAGGTTGGCCAAACAGACTCCAGCTCAGTATCTGGCCCAACATGAGCAGCTTCTCCTGGATGCCAATGCCAGCTCGCCCCTCGACTCCTCCTCCGAGATCATGCTGGAGATGAATGAGCATGGCAAGAGAAGAACCCCTGACAGGTAGCATGGCTCCATTAAACATATGAAAACACATATACACAGATTTCACAGGTTCACATACAGTATAGTGGCAGACTTTCACACAGACCATGTTATAAATGAATTATTTCAGGGTATTTCTGAATGCCAAGTGACACAGGGAGGCTATAAATCCTCAGTGCGGCAGTCGGAAGTCTGGACAGACCTGATGCCAGTCTGGCTCTGGCAGCTGTCTGGGAGGAAGGGGTGAGATAAATGCAGACTGGGAAAAAGAAAAAGAGGCAAAAGAAGTACAGTAAATGTCCTCTGCACAACCCCAAAGACAAATAGAAAGACTAAATGTGAGCTGTGGTTTTCTATTGTCCAACATTTCTTCCTAGCATTCTGCTTTATTCACTCAACTAAGAAGATGGCACAATGGAAAATTAACTGGCATTTTGCCTTTCTTCAATTTCCTTCCGACTTCTCTTGCAGGCGCTGTTCCTCTTTTCTAATCACTTCTTCACTGCTCTCACTTGCTTTGTCCTTTTCTCAACAACTGCCTAATCTGCAGGCTCCCAGCAGCTGTCCATATGTTAGGGATGTGTCCAGATGGTGATGTGCTGACCATAACACTGAGCACATCCTGACTGGAGTGTGGGGAGGTGGTTGGTGGTGGTTTGGATGGGACTAGAGTTGAATGTGCAATTCCACTGTAATCCGCACACCTCTGCCTCCCGACCTCTGGCTTATACGTAGTGGGCGGGACTCAGTGGAGAAGGTGGCGTGGTTCCAGCTGAGGGAAGGCCTACTTGGTGCCAGCTTTTAGTCTGAGAGCTTGGAATATGTACAAATATAGACAACTTGCAAAAATATGCACATGGATAAATGAGAATGCGCACACACACAAACACACGCGCGCACAAACACACACATCATCTTCATGAAGCAGCGTAGCATTTATTCGCCTTTGATCCCCAGGATGATAAAGAGTGATTTCCATCCGAATGCCTGGCTATTGCCATCCAGCTAAACAGATTAATATCAACACTCCCATTTAAACTGTCCAGATGGCTCGAAAACACAGCCTCTGTCTCACACATACACATTCTCTTAAAGTACACAGAAACAAATGAATGTCACTAAACATCTGCCAAACACAGCATTCAGCCCATATTGCCCCTTAAGCCTGAAAGCAGGGTGGGAGGGAGTGGGAGAAATACTTGCAATCTAAGAGTAAGCTGAGGGATATTCAGATTAAGAGCTTGAGAGGTGGTGTACAGTTGGACTTGGTTTTGTTTGATACATATGGTGTACAGCTGTGCAAAAGCTTTGGAGGGGCAATGCCTTACTGTAACTGAACAACAAGCGACTCTCAGCAGGGATGCATAGACGTGTGTGTGGGAGTATGTGTTTTTGAATACACTGTGTGGGAGTTTCTGAACTAAAAAAGTTGTTACTTTATGTTGTTTTACAATATACCAAATACAGAGATACTGCACATAATAATATAGGCAATGCTCAACTATTGCAAACACACACACAAACACAATTAAAGATCATTAAATGAATCCTATCTGCCTGTTTGTTTTGCATGTTTCTTACATGAAGACATATTTTTGGCCCTTCATGTGATTTTAAGGGCATTCTGGTCTTGGTCTGGTGAGGCATATTTTCCGGGACTGATGAAGTAATACTTTGGCATTAGTTATTCAGTGTGGCAAAGCCATCCCACAGTTTTCATGTTGTGGTCTGGAAAAGCCAGATGAAGATGAAGCCTTACAAAAGTTCATTCTCATCTTTCAGACATTAACTTAGTGTCCTAAATTGGTTTCTGAATGAACTACTTTAGTTTTCATCCAATGAGTTAAAATTTCACCCCATGAATTAACAAATCTTTACTGGATGTTTCACACTTTTATGAACAAAGTATTTTGATATGTGTCTACATTTTCATACTGTATACTTCTGTGTGGTGCTGACTTAACTACTGTCTAGTTAGTGTATAGTCTCATGGTAAACCACACTACTATTCGTACATATCTAACTCAAGTCTAGATGTATTTTAACATTCAAGTTTATGTTTTAACTCACTCTCATTTCCTCCTTTACAGGACCAAAGACACTTCAGAGAGAGATGGGTTGCACACGGAGCACCTAGCTAAGAGGCCCTGCACCATCAGCCCCAGCCAACGCTTCAGCCCCAGCACGGGTCTTCCTGCTCACCCACCTCCTAACGGCCTCCCCACACACCCTCCCAATGGCCTGCCCCACCCACCCAACCCCCAAATGGGACCCCAGCACTATCGTTTAGAGGACATGGCCCTGGCACACCAATACAGAGATACCTACAGACATAATGAACACCGTGATGCCCGAGACAGGCACCGGCAGACAGGTAGAAGAACTTCAAAGCATTCACTTGGCTAGATAAATCAAAAGTCACACAGTCCCATGGTCAACACTATGTGGACTTGTATATATATGAGAGGGGTGTATGAGAAGAATAAAAGCCAGTTGTCAGTTCAGTGTGATAATCCTTGTGGTAATGCATCTATATAAAGCCCACAGCTGTACATGCCCATGTGCTACAACAGTGGCAACCATATATGCCTTCCTCTTGCTTTTCCAGTATGAGAGAAATCCAAATAATTATACGTGATTCTATATTATAGGAACCTGAGTGTGTGCCACTGTTGGGGGGGGGGGGGGTAAAGTCATTGGACATCTTTAAACATAACAAATATGAAAAAAAAAGACCAAAACCATAAAAAGTGGTGTTGTTCAATCGTTTCAGTATGCTTTACATTAAAATGCATGCAGCAGCAAGTAACATTTGTTTGGCTTTAGTAAAAAATTTAATTCACAGAGAGGGAGCAAATAGGCAAGTTTCCCTTGGTCAAAATCTATAGATCATAAAGAACAGTATCTGCTAGAATGTGATATTCAATCAATGCAACAAACTGTAAACCGAGTCTAACAAAGCTCTGTCCTGTGTGTTTTTGTTACAGCAGTGCATGGAACCCGCCAAGAGGAGGTGATTGATCACCGTCTTACAGATCGGGAGTGGGCAGAGGAGTGGAAACATCTTGATAATGTACGTATCAGCATGACAGCCACCTTTGATGCAACCACTGTTTTGTTTCATTCATAAACACAATGAAGCAGTGAAAAAGCAGTGATCAGCAGGTGATTTAAGTTAGGTTTAGTCCTAAAGATGGCACACAGATGACAGGGACAGGAACAGTTGAAAGACAGTCCCAGCTGAGTTAGCAGTTGACAGACAGCTGACCATAGGTGGTCTGTGTCAGCGTGGTGATTTAACAACAGACAGACACATATCTGGCTTCCTGGCTCCCAACTGCATGAAGACACAATCATGTACACTAGACACACACACACACACACACACACGCGCGCAGAAACAGGGCCCCAGATGGAGCACAGGACTCAGCAGAGAGCAGCTCCAGCTGGGGAGAGCAGCTGAGACAAGAGCTGTAGTCATGGAGAGAACCGGCCAGGCTTGGACCCCTGCCAAATTAGAAACACTTCACTAAAATAAATATAGCTAACTCGGGGGGGAGGGGGGTGGGTGGAGAAATAGAGGAAAGGAGGCAGAGACAGAGAGAGAGAGAGAGAGAGAGAGAGAAAGAGAGAGAGAGAGAGAGAGAGAGAGAGAGAGAAAGTGAATGGGAATAATGGTATGGATTGAGTGTTATGTTAAATCGATTTAGCAGACTAGGTCAGGTTTGGAAACCCAGGGCAGTGTGAGAAAAGACTGACACTGTTGTGACATGCTGGGGGAAAAGCGGAGAAAAGAGGGGAAATCTTTTGGCAAGGAATAGAGCAGAAGGTTGGATGGAATTGGCTAAACCTTTTCATCAGCAGCCCAGCTGTTACATTATCATTGCCGTAATGCTCTTAGACACTGAAATTCTCTGACAAACATGCAACGCATGAACAAATAGGCAGAGACAGTAACACACACTCACACACAAAGACACATACTACATGTCAAGGAATATGTGTGTAAAATGGTAGGGTGCAGATTTACAGTTCAGTGGCTCCAAGAGTAACTGTTTCCTTTTTGGATGGGCTTTGTTCCTACGGCTTGCAGAGTTTTTTATGGATTTGTAAATCTTGGCTCATTTTAAAAACCTGTTTTATCTTTTTGGAGGACGGGACCTGTGTCTAGGATTTACCAATGTAGAGTTTTACAACTTGTTCACAATCCTGTCTCATTGCAGCTCCTGAACTGCATCATGGACATGGTAGAGAAGACGCGCCGCTCTCTGACGGTGCTGCGCCGCTGCCAGGAGGCCGACCGGGAGGAGATGAATCACTGGATTCGACGTTACAGCGACGTGGAGGAGATGAAAAAAGGTGGGAGCAACGGACAGCATTGCCTTCCTCCTCCTCTTCCTCCTCCTACTCCTCACCACAACTCCTCCTCCAACACAGCTAGCAGCAGCGAGTCACTGCCCATAGGAACTTCCTCGGCTGCTGAAAGGCAGACAGGCAGACAGACAGGTAGACAAACACACACAGGGTATGTTTGGCAAAGCAAAACACTCACAGCAAGGTAGGGCTTATTTGAAATGCTGAAAAATGCCTATATCAATCCAGACAAAAAAGCCAGCAAATTTAGCTCATGCTGAGAAGCATTACAAATCTAGTTTTAAGATCCTCGCTCTTTAACCAACTGATTGCACCCTCATGTTGCCAGCATGCTCTTTCATAATTAAGATTTGTATTCATTTCTAATCCCAATATTCCAATTGCTTCTCCGAAATGTTTGAAAAAGTTGATAACAGCTTGTTTGCCGATGTTTCCAAACACATAGTTTGTACTGGTTCCAAAAATAGAATTGGAAAGTATAGGGGAGACGTGCGGATGTGTGTTAGTGCAGATCAAAAATCTGTCACTGCGTGTGTGTGCATGTGTGTGTAATCGAGACTGTGTGCCCGTGTGTATGTTTCAGAGATCCACCGAGACTTCTTACACAGGCCCCCCTCAGGATACCTGCCAGAAGAAATCTGGAGGAAAGCTGGTAAGAGCCTTGTCCCTTCTCTATTGTCTTCATGATTGACCCCACACACAGACTAACTAAACACACACAAGCATCATCAGTTTCCCCACCCCTCACCCTGGCTACTAAGACAGACAGAAAAGAGGTCTTACAGCCATAGGTCCATAGGACTGGAGGCCATTTGTGTCATTAGGGCTAAATGCTCTCCATCTGTCACCACTATGAAAGGCCACTGCAGTTAAAGCTGCAGTGAAAATGCAGTCACCTAGTTCAAAGCAGGCCACAGCAGCGCAGCGCAGGCTTGAAGCTTTACTTCTCCCCAATGTCCTGAGAAACAAACACTGTTTTTATACCTCTTTTAACACAGCTTGATTTTTTTTTTCTTTTTTGGTTCATAAAAAGCACATGAACTGAAGTGAATCAAATAAATACAAACATTTAGATATACAGACAGACCAATCTTGACCATGGTTACTATTTCTGGCTCAGTTTGTAGTCAAATGAAAAATAGGTGGGAGTGTTGCATTTCACGGGCCTTTTCGTATACTGCATGTTAGATAGGGCCCATCCCTGGAGTCATCTGGCTCTGCCCTTGTTCCACCCCAGTCCCAACACTATTATGTTGCAGACATACTCCAGTACCCCGAGGAGGAAACATGCTGCTGCTGTTGGCAAAATAATGTGCTGCATTTTCACCAGCAGAAAAAGCTCTTTTAATTGCAGTTGTTTTTCAAACAGGTACTACAAGCATCCCGCTTTCCCCAGCACTAAAGCACCTCCAAAACAAGCAGGGTGAGTAAAATATCTCACTCCTAACATCTCACCTCTAGTGTGTGTGTGTGTGTCACCTCTGTCTCAGCACTCAGGTTAACTGCCTGGTGTAGCTGCAGCAGCTTTTAATTAAAACCAGACACGTATTCTGTGGTCTGATTCAGGTTCAGAGACTGCAGTGCGTTTGAAAAATAAGATCTGAAGTGTGAAAAAACAGACAGAAATAACACATCTCAGAGACTTGCCAAATCCCTACAGAATTAAAACGTTAATATTGCTGCCCCGTGTTTTCGATTAAGTGCTAATTGCCCCAGCATCTGCTATGCAGTCTCCTTGATAAGAATTAATTAAATTTGCAAACTAATCTTAGTGGTGCATGCATTAGGCCAGATAATTGAGAAACTCAGGATAATGCAGATAGTGTTTTGCAAGGAACATAATAAAAAGGAAGGAGAAAGGTATAAGAATAAAAAATGTAGAAATGAGATGCAGGTAGAAATGGAATGACAAGATCAAGGAAAGCACTGAAATGTGTGTTTAAGTGTGACTGTATGTTGACAGGATTTGACAGAATAGAAGTTTTTCAGCATATGAACACACAGACATACATGCTCACACAGTCATGCAGTTACACACAGTAAAGCGTGCGTAAAGGCCCTTTACCCCCCCCCCCCCCCTCCCCCCAATCTTTTTGCACAGTAGTTTGAAACAAGTGAAGTGGAGCGGCGAGGAAAAGTGACAGTTATTTATGAGTTCTCTCTCAAACAAACACTAACTGGGGGAAATAGGCAGCAGTGGGGAGAACCGTATCCATCTCACCTCCTACTTTGTTGGCCTAATACTCCTGGAAATCCAGTTGTATGTGTGTCATTTGTGTCTTGGTTTGTGTCTGCTTGGCAAAGCAGGAGGAGGTGGAGCGGGAAGGAGAAATGGCAGAAAAACATATGATCACGACATATCACATTAGCAGTTGATGAATAAATAGTGTATATTCTGTAACCAATTTCCCAGGTGTATAAAGACCTATGAGAGATCATGTACTGTACAATTTTTTGTGCAAAGAGAGGCCAATAATGAAAGATGGCAAAATGTAATTACTCCTGCCTCTTACTGAGAAGGGACTGCAGGAAGTTTCTATTTTAGACTGCCATCTGGAAAGGAGTCGACACACCTGCCTGTTGTAGAAACAGCCTCCTCACTCATACACTTCTGCTGCAAGAAAGGCCCTCATGATAAAATCTACATCATAGGAAGCCCTGCAGTGGATATAGGCATGCCTACTGCTGGGGAAATTATTCACTCTTCAAAAGTAAACTCTCTAACAATCGCAATTAAAATTATTCTTATGACAAGATGACAGTCACACAAACAGGGAATCCCAGGATGCTGGATGAACAGCCACATTGGTGACAAAACTTTGGAGACACCTGCTGTTGTCCATACTGAAAAAAAATTTGTGGCCAGGCTTGTTGGAATTAATTATTGAAGTTTGGTTGCTTTTTTTTTTCTGGCAGAAAGTTTTAAATGTTGGATGATGTGCATCTGTTCACTGAGATACAACAAGGAGTTTAAAGAGCCTCAATAAAGGATGTCAGAACAAGTACTTATGGGATGATGGTTATATGCACTAACACCTCTCTCTCTCTTTCTCTCTCTCTCTCCCTCAGAGGAGGCAGTAAATGAGGTAAAGCGACAGGCGATGACAGAGCTGCAGAAGGCAGTGTCAGACGCTGAGAGGAAGGCTCATGAAATGATTTCAGCTGAACGCTCTAAAATGGAGAGGGCACTGGCTGAGGCCAAGAGGCAAGCGTCTGAGGATGCACTAACAGTCATCAACCAGCAGGAGGACTCCAGTGAAGTGAGTATCATATCCCCCTACTTGTTCTTAATTCAGTCACTTACTATTTGATTTAGTTTCAGTGCTTGCCTGCTCCACCCATTACCCTTCACTTTGTTCCCTTTATCCTCTAGTTATTCTGTACTGAGTAATCCATACAGCTGGCTGCTCTTGGTTTACTGCTGCAACTTGTTGGCATCAGGATTGCATTATAAGCAGTCCAGTTGTCTGTGTAAATAAAAGCAGACAGATCCAGATGGTTGGAGCAGAGGGCCACGCTAAGGCCATTACAGAGCAGTTGACCACCACCTGCTGGTAACAGAGACTAGTGTGTTGGAGCAGCCTTAAAATCAAATCCCTATGCAAAGAATTACAGAAAAAATAAACATCAGACAAAGCAACTAGATTATAAAAATGACTTGCTTTAGGTTTTGACATATATTTATATAAGAAGGAGGAAACTTTGTGCAACCCTGGAACAATAAAGAAACTTATTTTTATCAACCATCTCTCTCCCCACTGTCTCAACAGAGCTGCTGGAACTGCGGGAGAAAAGCCAGTGAGACGTGCAGCGGCTGCAACACGGCTCGCTACTGTGGCTCCTTCTGCCAACACAAAGACTGGGAGAAGCACCACCATGTCTGTGGTCAAGGCCTCCAGGGGCTGCCAGGGGGCAGCAGTGTACCTCTAGGCACCCCTTCGTCCTCCGCCTCTTCAGCTTCCTCCAGTGCACCCCCCACACACTCTGAGAGCACCCCTCCAGGACCCTTGTCCCTGGCAGCCCAAAGCAGTATTGCAGGAGGGGCTGGCAGTGGCGGTGGAAGTGTCTCTGCCAGCCCCAAAGAGAGCAGTTCCAGCAGTGCCTCTCGCTCCACAACTCCAGCGACCCCCGCCCTACTGGATGCCACTTCTCGCTGACATCCAACCCTTCCCTGCGTACTGATACAACAGTGCCCACACTCCACACAAAACCAAACTGAGGAATCTTCATTGCACACTGTTCCCTCTCCTCCTCCTCCTCTACTTCAGTGTTTATTTCCCATTTATCCTAAGCTCTTCTAAAAATCTTCTCACTACCTGATGACAGACTCAACCTTCCCCAAACCAATTTTTTTCTGTCTTGTTCTCGCTCTCACAACGACATTCAAAGATTCCAGCCTGGGGTTCGGTGTAGTGTAAAGCATGAATATTGCAGTGTCTCCTATCTCTGTAATAGAAACATATCAGATGTGTTTGCTGAGAACATGACCTTTAAGCATGGTAAATACTGTCCCTGTAAGGACACAAGACAAGGGCTGTGGTAAGGCAAACTGATGGGGGGAAGACTTGGCCAATTAGCACTTGAATATGATTTCCCTTTAATTTAATACCAATGAGTGAACAGTACTCAGCCCTGAGATGTGCACTACCAGTCCAAACACTTCACTAACATGGCACTTTTTACAGTGTCCTAAAGGAGATGGGCAATGAACATAATAACATTTTCAAAAGGATGAGGGAAGGAGAAAAACCTGTAATGCAATTAATTCCTCAGACACACAGCTTAGTATTTATTAAATGTTTCTTTCTGGCTTTAAGGGAAAATAAAGAAAAGTCCAAATATTCTAAATAAAGCATAAGTAGTGATGATGACGATGCTAATGATGATAACGATAATAATATGAAAATAAATTAATTTTAAACTGCTAACTACCTTGCTAGCGAGCCAAGAAAATCTACACCGGACTCACCTCTCTACACCATTGTGAACCCAAATGAATTCAAAGATGAAAAATAACATGATCCAAACCTTTGTATTACACTGCCAAAGTGAGTAAGTAAGCGATAAGGAGAAGCACTCATAACCAAACGCAAAGCAACATCACCTCCTCAGCAGATAAGCCAGCCCTGAGAGGACCAGGCTGCAGAGAAGCTACAGAACTGGACCCTGAGAAAGTCAGACATAAAACATGTGACCTGCTTTGATGTGCAGCTTCCTCCTGCAGTCTGGACAAAACTACAGCGATTCCACAGTAAAGGCCCAGACTAGTGAATATGGACAATGCTGTGAACTTGCCTAAAGGAAAGACTTTGTGAAGTTGATGGAAACCCTGCCACAGTGTGATATTTGTGAATGGCAACAAAGAGAACATTGGAAAATAGGAAAGGAAAAACTACACAGCCTCAAAGGACATGAAAATACATACATGGCAAAGGAAATGCCAAAAACCTCAAAACAAGCTTGAAAACATTTTCCAAGCAGGCATTGCATACTATGGGTGTTTGAGAAGATTGTTTGTAAGCCGTTTTTTTAAAGCTCCACAAGAAGGAGATATTTCAAGGAATTGCTGTTACCTTTACATTTACTCCCTCCTTTTCCAAAGCATGATGAACAGATGAAAGAGCCTAGTGAAGGATGGTATCGACTTTATTCTCCTCTCTCTGTCTACCTCCCCTCACCCAACACCTACCTTCTATGCTCTTCACCTCTTCACTACTTGACTCAAGTCTGTCCCACCCACAGTCTGCTTTGCACGGAGCGTCAGAGCAGTCACGCGGGAAGGGTTTGAACCTGCTTGTAGATATTGTTCTGCTTTTCATTTTTCAATGTCTTTTGTCGCTAATGTCCACATGTGCTGCCCTTGTGTATATCCGGAAAGATGGACTTTGGTTTAACTTTTAATTTTCCTCATTTCAGTTTGGGCTGAGCAGTGAAGTCAGAGCAAGGACACTTGTTTATGAGAGGAAGCCCCACATTGTACTTATTGTTTGATTTGTTGTATCTATACTAATGAGATGAAACCCCTCTTGTAGAATATTTTGTATTGCTCGCATTGTAAGACAGTGAGAGGACGGAGGTGCAATATGAAGAGAATTCAGCTACTGAATGGAACCTCAGCAACTGCCCATAGGGTGTCATATAATATAGATACATATAAATATATTTAAAGTAACACCAGTAACTTAATGTGAATGTACATAGTATTTAAAGAGGTCCAAAAATGTGTTTGCCAAATAACAGAAACCTTTAAAGTTTAATGTCCAGAATATGATTTTCTCTCCGTACATTTGTTTCTCAAATTCATTAGCTTCTTTCTTCACTTATACAAGTTAAACACTTTCAAGTTTCACTCAAATCAAAGTGTCACCTGACCCTGAGTGGAAGAGACTTTTTGGTTACAGTGATAAATTGGCTCCTTAAAAGCCCCGAATGCATGTACTGTAGCTGCAAAGGATGAAAACAGATTAAGGATGGATGGACACAACAGGACTTCACAAACATTTTAAGAACCAATTAGATCTCAACACTTCAATCTCAGAAAAAAAAAATTCACACTGTACTTCATTGCGAGACCCTCCCACTAATACTAAGATCTTTATGTTTTTCTGAATTTGGAATAATTTGTTTAAAATAGGCTATTTGGGTTAAATTGCAATGTGCTTCACCCGCCCTAGCTCAGTTTACATCCAGTGTGTGTTTTAGTCTGCTGTTGACTATTAAGCTCCAGAAAGCCAATAGTTTAAAAGGGGTGGCTCAGTTTCAAATTTTGTTTGTTCACACCAAATTTAGGAACTTTCAAACTTCATATATCATCAAGATTTTTGTTTCTCACCATCCTTTTGGCTCAAGTATCACTTAACCCTCTCTCTCGGTCCTCAGCTTCTGTGTGTGGATTACGAGTGTTTGTTTCCTCCACGGTGCAGGACAAAAGCCATTAATACAAAATGAAGGCGTATGTCAGTGTTAAGCTACTGTAAACTTCAAAGGTAATTTTGATACCCATATCTTTGAAACTTTGCTGTTTTTTGTAAAGATGCAATGCAAGCATAAGCTTAAGATGTGGGTCCAGGCCAAGAGAGTAGCATCACCTCTTTTTTTCACTCCTTTCTCCACCTGCTCCAGCAATATGTCCACCTCTGCTAAACAGTTGTATATTAAACAAACTGCAGCCTTTTTAAACAATTGTGTGAGCAGCCATACTCATGCAGATTTTATATATTTACATGGTTGGCCTTATACACACTTTGACCAAACTTAAAAAAAAATAGACTTTGTTTTTGCAGTGAGTGGCATAGGTTAACAAACACTTTGCCTTTTCTGCCTTTTATTTGTCAACAGATGCATAAAGTCAATAATCTTTTGGACTATCTGAGATAATTCAGTCGGATAAGCTGCAAGGTACCCCTGCATCTGTGTGTAGCATTTGTGTATGTGTGTTATAATTACTGTGATTTGGTGTTGACCTCAGCCTTTTTGTGTCATTTGTTCCTTCCCCACTGATGTCTAATTATTCCGCTAGTATCACAGACCACTCTTCACGACCGCCTCTCACACTAGCTACCTCCTGTGACCATACAGCTAAACACCAGGAGAAGTTGACCTGGACTTTGAAAAGCTGGGCTGAGAGCAGACACGGAAATGCACATTCAGAAGCGATCACATTCATTCTTTCTGAAAATTATGAAAACAAAAGTGTTGAAAGGAACTGCCATACCTCACAAAATGGGAGAATATTAACTCTCACTAAACCTCACCTTTTAGATCACATCCTGCTAACCAAACTGATACTGCTGGAATTTATTACACACACGTTCAGTCAAATTTGCATATTACCAACTGAAACAGAATCAACCATGACATGCCATTTGTTGTCCAAAACCAATAAAAGCACAGACCAAAGTACTCATGCATTGCCATAGTAGGCTTTGAAATAGTGTGTAATTGTGTGTGTCAGATCAGAAAGGCCAGAGCTCCATTACACCAGTTAACCAAAAAGTGTATGGAATACACACACTACGAGCTCAATGAACTGGCTGAGTTTTAAATGGGTGGAGTTGTTATTTAAGCAATCAAAGCACTTGTTGTCTACGTACTGAATAGTGCTTCTGCGGCTCCTGTGGAAAAGCCCGAGTGTGTGTTCTTACAGTTACAAAAGCCTTGCAGAGATAAAATGAATGCATGGTATGTGTGTGGGTGTTTACGTGTGAATAGTGGTGTGTGTGTTTTTGTAAAAATAATATGCTTTTTCTTCGTGTTTCTGTACAAACTACTTGAAATCCTCAGAGCTTTAATGAAACATCCCTGACAGACTATAGTGGCAGACGAATTCACAATATCAAGCAACAGCTTTGTGCTGTGAAATATCGCGTTTCTATTCCATATCCACATCAGCACAACACGGTAATGACAGTTCCATTCAACTCAAAGTGCTTTGCATGTGCCCTCTTGTCTGCAAGTAAGCCCTCAGATAAACTACACAAAATCAACCCAATAGACCACCTATAACTGACCAAAATGCAACCAAAAGCTACAACTTTCTTTCTTTACATTTTCCTTTTAGTTTAGCTCCCAGCAATAGGGAACGTCAGCAAGGTCCGTTCTGTGCGACATGCCGTCAGCTGCAGTCCTATAAAAACTGTTGAGGTAAAATTTTCTTCAGTGGCATTCTCCTTCCACATTTCATTGGACAGGAAAACAAAAGATCAGATGTTGTGTTCAGCAGGGCGTTAGCTTCGTTAAGTCATGAAACAAATGAGATTCAACCCGAGGTGTGATATACTCTACGCTGTGAAGATGTTGTAGATGGCAAGTGCATAAAGGCTCTGCTGTTGTGAATACCATCCAAGTGTCTTTGAGCGTTTTACATCAGCCATTTTTTTTTTATTTGTTTAACTGTGTACATGATATGGGCAAAATGCATGTTCAGAAAAGACAAATATTAGCAGGTTAGCATTTGTCTCTCCATAACCCAAAAACTCTACCAATGAAGATCAAGGCTCGTCTAATGTAATGGTGACACCTCCTTCCTGTGAAACAGGCACTGATAAAATGCTACAGTAGAAAGCTAAAGCGGCAAATGGTGGATTCAGCACTTGTTTTCCCAAAAGCCATGGCTCAGGATGGTTTTGTGTTTTACCTTTACATAAATTGAAAAAAAAAGGTTTAAGGTTTTATATGTGTAGGGAAGCATTCTATACTGTATTGTGCAATACATTATTACAGAAAAAAACATGTTTCTGTAGGAAAGGTTGGCGCTTTGAGGATCTTTCTCCTTTTGTTTGACTTCCCTCTTCAGAAGGTCCTGTTGCCATTTTTAGGTGAAGTAAACTGTGCCAGAAGAATTTAATTCTGATTTGTATTTATTTCTTGCATGCTTTCCTCCCTGTTGCTAATACCGCTCTTTAACTGTTCGCTCTGTTGGATGTGTGAAGCTGTAAAACATTCTAATTCAGGTTATTGTCTGTGTTGAACAATGTAACTGTGTAATTAAAACATGAAATGACATATTCACCACCCTTGTTGATTGTCTTGTTCAAAAAAAGGAAAAAAAAAACAATCCAATCATATTAAATCATAACACAAAGTTACTATTCAAATTTCAGTCATATGATTGCATTTGCTCATACAGAAAAAACAATGGGACTATTAAAAATGTTTTTAGAATATATACCAGGTCCAATACACAGAAACCTCATATGCCCCACACAAACAAATCACAAACAACCCACATCCTCATATTATTGTCACATATATACGCATTGAAAGATGCTTAAAATACACATTAACCTACAGTATCTAAAAAAAGCTTCCACATTTTTCACACTAAACAATTACTGTTTAACATTTTATCCATGCTCTTTATCGTCTCAAACCTTTTCCTGCTGGGCAGTGATTTAAAAAAAAACTGTGCAGCTTTGTTTACACACTTAAATGTTATATTAAATTTTAATATAATTTTAATATATAATTCCAGATTTACTATTCATGACCAATATGTAACGATATATTCAGGGGAAATCGGTAGATATCCAGAATATCTGTATTTAATGGAGTCATGCAGCCGTAATATTATTGGGAGTTTCAGTGGGAGTTTAATATTATTTAGCTTTGGGTTTATTAGCTATGAGATACTGTCAGAGAAAGAAATACAGTTACCTACAGTTACTTAATAGACAGAAAACTAGGTAAGTAAATGTCACAGTAATAAAGTAAATTGTCTTGTTTCATCTGGATTCAGATTTTACATTTTGAAATTATTGTGGTTAAAACCTGCAACATTTTGTTGTCCAATTTTTTTTATTTTTTTGCAGTAGTGTCCTGTGTCAGAAACATTTGTGGGGGGGGCAGAGTAAGGCTGCCTGGGCCCCTCGTGTCGTGCGTACGGCACTGAGCGGAGGACGCAGCGTCTCTCGCGGTGCTCTCAATCAATGCAGTGCGTCATTCACAGGTGATACCTATTAGCTTACCTCACATGTCGTCAGGTGTCGGGTCTGTGGATCATCAATCCGATATCTGTCCTTCCCGTGACAGATATTTGCGTGTCGATTTCGATAAGCTGCAGTGGGCTTTGCAGGTGCCATGTTCGAGCAGTAAGCATGGCGGAAAATCATCTGGAGTACGGCTACCTGGAGGGCGAGTATATCGGGGAGCATTTCACCGAGGACCCGGTGAGTGTCATTGTGCTTTGTGGAGAGTCAGAAAGCTGCTGACAAAATGGTTTGTTTGTTTGTTTGCACGTCTTTGTGGCGGGTTAATGAGGCTCGTCACGCTGGACAAACAAGCGCAAACATGAGCTACGTGCTATCGTTAGATCACTGACAAAAGCCACATGCAAAGAACGACACCAGTGCACCACATGCCCATGTAGCATGAGTGACTTTGTCTGCACGGAGCCAGCAAGGTGCACTGCATGTCCGCATCCCTTCACTCAGCTCAGCGTGGTTAATTTGATTGTGTGGTTCACAAACGGCTAATGATAAAACCCCTCTTCTCCCATAACATACGGGAATTTGCCATCAATCTCAAACCAGCACCACGTGAAACTGTTGTTTGATACTAATGACTGGTGATTTAAAAAAAAAAAAAAAAGTAAAATAAAATGATTTACTCAGTTTGAACATCTGTAGCTTTTCAAGGCCAGATAGACCTTTTATGATGCCCCATGGTAGAGATATGTTGTCGGGCCCCTATTGAATAAATTTAAACTATATTAAAAGAGTTTGTATTTTATGGCTTCAAACATGATACTGACCATAATTCAGTTACTTACGTTGGTTATGGCTAGTCTTATCTACCTGGGAATCACGGGGCCCTTTGCTCTTTGGTAAACCACCTTGTAGCTCTTGAGTGTTAAGCATCAGTTCAGTCCACAGTGGCTTTATGTACTGTTTCCGTTCTTGTGTTTCAGGAGCTGGCAGCCATCAAAGCCAGAGTTCAGGAGCTGGAGATGGAAGAAGAGTTCGAAAGACTAAAAGAAGAGGAGAGGTGTGAAGCACAAGAGATGCAGCTCCTGACCAGCAGCCCTCGGCCTGGTGAGACAGCTCGCAGACCTTATCCATCTCTATTTATTATTTTCACACGGGCATACAGCTAAATATTTGATCCTGGAAATCCCTCAGTGGTGTATTTTTAGGCAGGTGTGTTGCATTGCAGCCTCCAGGCAGGTGAGGTAACTACATCCTTCACCATCTGGCTAACACTGGGACACTTTGCTGTGGTCACAGTTGTGTTCACCTGTGTCTCATCACTACCCAGTATTGGATAGTGCCCCAGAGAAGCAGAAGGGTGCTCCTTGCTGCCTGCAGCAAATTTTTACCTCTGTGCATCTCCTCTTCAGAACTAATATGTAATCAGAAGTGACCCAGATAATGAGATCTATGTTTTAGCAAGAAATACCAGCTCAGTCATTGGGGGAATATTTGCTAACAAATGAAAGAAAAGTGATTCTGATAAAGTTATTCCTGAATGTTTTATATTGTATTTACAAAGTAGTGTATGCACTTTGTTCCTCTTTCCTACTCAGGACCTTTCTACAATATGACTCCTGAGGAGAGGATAGATGCAGACAACAGATCAGTCTACGTAGGAAATGTAAGACTTTTTTTTTTTCTTTTTTTGTATTTGTTGTTTCTTCATCATGAGCATTTTATTTCCCCACAACATTGACCTGACACACTTGCACACATTCCAGGTAGACTATGGTGCTACTGCAGATGAGTTGGAGATCCATTTTAACGGCTGTGGTCCTGTCAACCGAGTTACCATCCTGTGTGACAGGTTCTCTGGCCATCCAAAGGGGTAAATACTTTCTTTTTTTTTTTTTTGCCTACGGTTGTTACTTTTTGCTGCCTGACACTGTTTGTTGTACTGCTTTTTCTCGTTCCTTTTTGCAGTTTTGCTTACATAGAGTTCTCTGATCGAGATTCTGTGCAGAGTGCCATTGGTTTGCATGAGACCTTGTTCAGGGGAAGGGTCCTAAAGGTAAGCAGCAATAAATTTAGTTTTGTCTGCATTACCCTTTTAAACGCAGTGCTACGTATTGTTCCTTTAATAAGTCACATTTAGTCTTCATTTTCCTGGTTTGAGCAGACCTCACAATAAATTGCACTTGTCTTCTATGACTTTAGTTAGTTTGGTAAATTAACCAGCATCCTCTGGCTTGTAGGTACTGCCTAAGAGAACGAACATGCCAGGTATCAGCACCACAGACAGAGGAGGACATCAAGGGGGCCACTCTAGAGGAAGAAGCAGAGGTTACCGCCCACCGAGGCACCACAACAGCTCTCGAGGCAGATTCCGGTACCAGTCATCCAGGCCTCAACATCAAACACCCCACCCTTACTACGGAGGCCCCTCAGTGGGAAAGAGACAGTGGGGACACATGGACTACCATGAACAGATGCCTAAACGTTACCCATGTCTTCTTCTTATCACACCACCATCAGAGGAGCTGGGGGCAGGGTCAAGTGGACAGCACTACCCCCAACAGCGCTAGCACTACCCACAGCTCCTGTCCCAAGTGGGTGGTTAGAAGGGGTAATTTTAAACAGTTTCTAGGCATCGCTGACTTAAGTGTTGAGGAAGGTTCCGAATGGACAGAGGTGATGGCGTTGCACCCTGCATCAGTCCTTCAGCTCATTGAGTTGTGAAAAATGAAGCCTGGTGTTGCATCATAATCGTGCAGTATATTGCTGTGAATGCATGGGACAAACCTCAAATTGTTATGCACTTGTGTCTATTACTGTTTTTACATATTCATGCACATGATTTGTGTTGCTGCCTGCAATTTAATGTAACTATGTATTATTTATAAGTTATTTGTTATGTAAGTAAATAAATAAAATGAGCCAATGGTCCACTTGTACTAAAATTATACACCTGCAGTGATGTGCATAAGTCAAGTTTTATTATATACGTCATCAATTAAGTCAACATTTAAACAAATAAGAATAGGGGCATTATGTACAGTGGAGACTCAGCAGAAGCAGAGGCGATGTCAACCTGTTTGCGTCATCATTCCAGAAACTATTCCATCGAAGGCTCTGGAAAGTAGTCAAACTACAGTTAAACGTCACTCAAAAAAAATCCATAGTAAAAGAATTCTAAAATCATCATTTACAGACTTCCCAGGAGAAGAGGAAAAAAAATTACTTAGACTGAATTGGGTCCCCAGGATTATGGAATGGGTTGCACATTACGTCAGTAAAAGAGTTGTGCAATTTCCTGAACATCTGGAAAACAATTACAAATTATATACTGAGTTATTCACAGAGAAACAAAGGCACAGCTGTAAAGATTTTTCATGAGGGCAGTATAACCACATTGCCCAGACAAACTGTAGAAACTCAGTATTTGCACACATGCCATCTAACAAATATACATCAAGGAACCAAAAAGCAACTGATGAACTCAACTTACACTTCTTATTTCATTGTCCCGCAATGACGTATTAGATGAATCCACAACAATGACAAATTTCACCTTGGAGTTGGTCACATATCCATATCTATTTCATTAGTCAAGGATATTTGGTTTTCTCTTGGGCATACCATTTATAACCAAGGACAAAGAGATTTCAATTAGTTTTTTACATTACTTATTAATTGTGGCACACTCATTCACAAACTATTGTACAACAGTAATGTCTGTTAGCATAGGCGAGTGAGTGCTGTGCTGAGGCATATTTTCCACAGTCTGGCAGACCAAACGTTGTTTGTAGTAATTGCTTATCAGTAATCTACAAAGCATTATTAAATAATATAATACATTAAACAATAATTACAAACTATAAAAAC
This sequence comes from Ctenopoma multispine, assembly GCA_034779795.1. Taxonomy (NCBI): domain Eukaryota; kingdom Metazoa; phylum Chordata; class Actinopteri; order Anabantiformes; family Anabantidae; genus Ctenopoma; species Ctenopoma multispine. Next base: position 10,196,197 of record JAUYWH010000018.1, read on the forward strand.
TGTGTTTAATCAAAAAGTGGTACTGGTAAGTCAAGCACTTTGATCACCTGTGAAGTGGGTTTTCCCAAACTTAAAACTAAACAAAACTCTTAAAAACAAAGGATACACTTTGTAGTCCTCTGTGGGATACAGCAGACCCAGGTAAAGCTCTCTCTGGTCCCCCAAGGATTTACCCACAGCAGAGATCTTCTCCTCCACCACATCCAGGGATGTGTGCACTGTGTAGTGAAACTTCAGCTCATTTTGAGTGGGCACACTGCGAATATACAGCGGATAGTTCTAGAAAATAACACAAAAGAGAAAATAACGACTATAACGAAGCTGTTTAAAGTAACATCTTCAAAACAGATGAGGAAAAACGAACAGCAAAAAAATGCTAATGTTGTTAGCGCCCTGGCGTTAGCTCAGTGGGGTTATTTGAACCTGCTTCTGTCATAGAAAGAAAGCGAACAGATTTGCTTAGAAGCTTATAAGAAAACAGAAATCATTATAACATTATAAAAACAGGATATATATAAACCCTGACACATTTATTGTAGAATTTGTTACCTCTTTTGCGATCACTGCTATGCATACCGCCATGTTAGCTTCCTCCTCTGAGCAGTCAGCTGCTGTCACGTGACACGGTGCATTCAAACACAGTTGGAAACGTGAGAACATATCTCAGGATCTGATTTTGTTAGTTTTGTGATTTTTTGGCGTATGATCAAAATACCTTATTTGCATTTTAAGTTGTATTTTTTATTCTAATTTACTCATATATTGATTTTAACAGTAGTTTTATGATCTGCCTTGCTAGTCTTTGACATTTCAAATTTTGCCCGAAAAGCACCAAATATCCAGGGATAATTTTCCAGTTATTAGCAAAAGTTTACCTCAATGTATAACGCGACCACGCTCACCATTCTACAAATGGGAAATCGTTTAAACAGAAACAAAATGAAAAAGTAAATTAGTTCAAACACGTCACACAAAACAATTGTCCTACTGCGTATGCGTAAGCGTTGCGCTGAAAACTCGCTCGAAGACAAACAAACCACTTCCTCGAAGTTGATGCTCATGTGATAACTGTACAGCAATACGGGTGATGTCTACCTTAAGTTTGACTTTTCTTAGTGCAATAATATGTTGTTCTTCAACACTACAGCCATCAAATGTTTCATCTCCAAACATCATCATCATGTTCATGGATGACGTAAGTTATATTTATTAGTTTTAACTTGTGACTGTAGTTCATCGCATCAGCTGCAAAGTTTTGACTCAGCAGTAAGTGAAAACAGGATCACAGACATTTGTGCTCTTATTTGTCTTCTCTTACTCGCTGGGTTTTTAGGAGCATGAGTTTTTTCTTTCTGTACAGTCGTGCCTGCAATAATAAATAAAGTGTGAGCTTGCATGTATGGTTTTGGTGTAGTCTATATTTGGACAAAATAAACTTACCTCTGCTCTTCCCATGTCTTCAGATGGGTTGGGGGGACTTGGGAGTGTTTGGCCAGCCCTCTAAAGAGACTCCCAACCTGGATGCCATGGCTGCTCAAGGCATGCTGTTTCCAAACTTCTACACTGCAAACCCCCTCTGTTCCCCATGTGAGTCAGATAAAAAATGCTGTAAAAGCAAGACACCATCATCTCCATTTCAGCATTTGTTTTTATTGTCACATCACTGTAATTCTAGATGAAGACATGATTGACTTCCAGTTGTGGACTTAATAACTGACCTAACAGAGCAATTGCTAAAATTAAGCACGTATGTCATCATACTCGCATACAGTACACAAAGTACAGGGAAGTAAAACAGGTATTATAATGTCACTTTGAAAAAACCTGTTTGTTTTAACGTATCTGTGTATAATTTTATGGATTCAGAAATCAGTTTGTGACCCTTTTGTTAAAAAATGATTTAATAAAAACTGACTTCCCAGGAAAAAGACGTTGTAAGGGTGGCACACTGTATGTCTCTGTAAAATCGCAGTATTTGCCCGCACGTTGATGATGTTGTCTACACCAATTTTATAAACATTTCCTCCATTCCAGCTTTTTTGCAGGCATCACACACTAAATTATCAGTGAAAACATGAAAGTAACAAAACCACTTTGTTAAGTTCAGTGTGTTCAGAGATCCTAATGACTCTTCTTTAGTGTCTCTTTTCTGTCATTTTACCCACAGCCAGAGCTGCGCTTCTCACCGGGAGGCTGCCAGTCAGAAATGGTTTCTACACCACTAATGCCCACGCCAGAAATGGTACACGTTCTGTATATGCTTACTGAGCACATTATCCAGCTGCAAATCATTTTTGGTCTCATTGCTTTGTCTCTAATGTAGGCCACAGTGTCCAATAAAGTAACGGAAAGCTTGGTAAACTAAATGTTTCCCTCTTTTATAGCGTACACACCCCAGGAGATAGTAGGAGGAATCTCCAAGGATGAGATTTTGTTACCCCAGTTGTTAAAGACAAAGGGCTATATCAACAAAATTGTTGGCAAGTGGTGAGTGCTTTATGTTTTTCCATAATTCAGGTTTTTAAAGTTCTTTAAATGTGAGGTTATGATCAGTGTTCAAATAACTGAACACCTAAATATATAAAGATACTATAAACATCTTCCATTACAAGTAAATGAGCTGGATTTAAAATGTTGCTTACAGATGTATTACAAGCAAATAGTATGAACATGTCCGCCGTCAGTGTTATTATTATAAGCTTATTGGAAATGGAGTATAAAATAGGATGAAATGAAGATACATCTTTCAAAACAGTAGTTAAGTAGTAGTAGAAAGTACGCTTACTTCCTTTCCACCACTAGTAACAATCTAAATGTGTCAAACGATAAGCATCACCACTACCCATTTATTATGTTAAAATTATATAAAAAAGCACATTAAAGAAAATAAATAGTTTTAGAATGTATGTTTTTGATAAATACTCCAATTTAAAGGGCTTTGGTAGTGGATGTTTTTACTAATTTAAAATTAACATAATGGATGATCAGTTTCCACACTACACTTTTTTTCCTCTTCCTGATGTATTAATTGATTTAGAGTACTACCACTCAGCATGGTAAGAAAATATTTATGCAGACACCCAAGGCTTATTTAAGATAGATTGTTTATCATACACAATATGATCTGCCTTCTGTTTTGCTTAGTAGCATTGCAGCTAAGAGAGATGACTTATTTGAAGGTCTTTCTGATATTACCACCAACCTTTAGGTCTTATGCTTACAACAATAGGTTACTTACCTACTAATAAATGTATTAACTACAACTGACTGCGGCTAACTGAAACTGGTGTATTCAGTAAATGTGATTTGTAGTGATGGTCACAATTCAGACATGTGAAACAAGTAGTATGATCCTTCAGTCACGCCGATCTATTCTAGGTGCTCTTTATCTGTCTCTACAGGCATCTGGGCCATAGACCACAGTACCTTCCTCTGAAGAATGGTTTTGATGAATGGTTTGGTGCACCAAACTGCCACTTTGGCCCCTACAACAACACCATCAGACCCAACATCCCCGTATACAACAACTCTGAGATGCTTGGCAGGTAGTATCACACACAAACACTTAAATATACAGTACATAACAACAGACACACAGGCTGGAAATCTATAAAAATCTTCTTCCCCCATGATGCAGTGGAATAGTCAGTCTGGCTGCTCCTCTGGATGAGTTGAATGTCTCCCCTCCTCTTCCTTCTATGTACCAGCTGTGCTTGTATATTCCATTTTCCGCCCATTTGTTTTCCCCAAAACAGCCATATGTGTATTCTGGGTCATTGGAACTGGCAGCCGGGCGTGTTTTTCGCTTAGCCGTGGGTTTAATCAGCGCAGCATACCTGGGCCCTGGACAGACATACACACTCACGTAGACATGTATACACACAGACACACACACGCCCTCAAGAGACGGCAGGTTGCGTTGGTTGTATGCGAGGACACCTGGAGGAAGTGAAGCATAAGAAAGAGAGATGCCTGTCACTGCTTCTCTGCTCGCCGTGCCACGCTTCAGCAACACCTCATAACAGTTCCCTCTGCTCAGCTCTGCTGAGACTTTCCAAATATGTCTTTCACCAAAACCTCCTGCAGAAAAACAGTCCACAAAAGGAAATTTGCTTCCATTATTTTAATGATGGTGTCTGTTGTTGTGCTGGTCAGTTTAGAGGTTGATTGAAAAACCTGTGATTCAATCAGGTCATCGCGAACGAATCATTTGTGAATGAATCACTTTATGTGGTTGAATAAGCCGAGGAGAAATTACATGGTGTGGCTTCAGCAGGTAGTCAGATGAATCATGTCAACCACTTGTTTTCCAGATACTATGAGGAGTTTGAGATTGACAGGGTGACCGGAGAGTCCAACCTCACACAGATGTACTTGCAGGTAAGTTAGGGTTGACCTATACTTTCTTAAGGCGTCCTCCCTCTCACATGACGCATTCGTTTCTTTGGAGTATGCCACGTTGAATGATATAGAGCAGAACGCAGCTTTTATTTCCTTCAAAGTGGAAAATTGTCTCACAGAAGTATAAAAGCACAGAAACATAAATCGTCTTATTTAACTAATTAAATCCTGATGTTGATCCCATGCTTTTCACCCACAGAAGTGAACTGTTGAATTTTACACACTCTTCCTAAATGGAACCAAATAAAATCATGCAAAAAAAAAACCCTGCATGCTTGAGAGGTGGACAAAGTCATGACAAGAATAGGGTGGATCTGTAAAGTAGAGCTTCGTAAAGCTCACATATTATTAGAATAAAGAATAAAGGAACTACACTGACTTTAGCAATGCAGCAATTAAGAAAATGAAACAAAAGCAGAACTTTAAAATGTCAACTCATATTTCTGATTGCATAAGTCCACATAGGACATATTTGTGTAAGTAGTTGGTTTGTAGAACATAAAACTCTGCATATTGCCATGACTTCATTTTACAAATATCAGTAAATTAATGTGTTTTGTTATTTTCTTTGTATGGACATACACTTAAATATGGAGTAATAATAAAAACAATGTATTGTAATACAACACTGCAACATGTCCAGAATGATGTTCAGCTTTTTGTTGAAATTACATTATAATGAGGGACGTCTCGTCTTGGTTTAGTCTACCTTCGTTTACATCAATGGGATAAAAATGTTTCCTCTCTTTATATCATTACAGTTTAACAGAACCAAACAAACAGCAGTCTCTAAAATGGTCATAGAGTTGAATCTGATCTGTACTTACAGTGTCTCTAATACCTTGTACCTCTACAGGAAGGTCTTGAATTCATACACCGTCAGACTGAGGCTCAGCGTCCTTTCTTCCTCTACTGGGCAGCTGATGCCACTCACGCCCCTGTCTATGCCTCCAAAAACTTCCTTGGAAAGAGTCAGCGAGGACGGTCTGTCACACTGTACCTTACTTACTTACTCCTATAGTAACGCACAGTTAAGCAGGTGTATGAAGCAGTTATGAATGACTGTAGTACTTATGGTGAATGATATGCGCTGTGATTTGTTGTTTGTTGTAGATATGGAGATGCAGTGATGGAACTTGACTACAGTGTTGGTCAGATCTTGTCATCGTTACAGACTCTGGGTATTGAAAATAATACCTTTGTCTTCTTCACCTCAGACAATGGAGCTGCTTTAATGTCTGCCCCAAATGAAGGTAGGGACTAAATTCACACACGCACACTTTAGCATTTTTGTCATTACTCTGTGTGTGTGTGTGTGTGTGTGTGTAATTTAGTATATTGCTACATGGGTTTTTGTGCATCTGATTCCTCAGGTGGCAGCAACGGGCCATTCCTCTGTGGGAAGGAGACGACCTTTGAAGGGGGCATGCGAGAACCCGCCATAGCCTGGTGGCCTGGACACATCAAAGGAGGCACGGTAGGAATACCTCATTGATTTAAAGCTTTTACCAAATAAAGCCTCTAAACCGTCCAACACTATCATTCACTAAACCCCTAGCATCTTCTCTAGAGACCAGACTAGTCTCATGCCCAGAATCCAGAGCCAGTTCCTTTTATTCTAAGCTTTGTTGCTCCCTAGTGATCAGCCTCTCAACAGGTACCAGGAGGTCTATAAAGATGGAGGTGATGTAAGGTACTCTGAATCAGATTGAGAGTAAAGGAATAATTTTTTCACTAAACCTTTCTTTGAATGATTGTTTTCTCCTTTTGTTTCATTTGTGTATCATTTACCAGTTTGTGCAAACTCTGTCCCATAGGCACAGTAACCAGTTAATCTTGACTAGGTTCAACGTCTGTTATGTAATTGGATCTGAATAAAGATAAACTGTGTGATTTTGGCCATGAAGCACATAAGTGCTTTTTCCACAGTTTCTTCAAATAGTTTTGGTTGGAATTAATGCCCCAATTCTCATATTTTCCCCCTTCCCCCTCCCCAATTTAACCCCCCACCCACACAGTGATCCCCTAAGCCTGTGCGTTCTGCAAATGACTTTTAATTGTATTAGGGGCAGCTGTGACACGGGGCTGTGACGCAGAGGGATTTGGTGGAGGAGCGAGCGGAGGCTGCAGTCTGCAGTAAGCCTTGCCCCTGGCTCATCTCACAGGGGTGTGCTGGGGCCTGATAGCACAGCAGAGTAGCGAGGGAGAGGGGGATTGGGAGCGTCTTAAGCGGCTAATCTGTTTGTGTGTTTGCTGAGGTTGGATTGAGCCGTAATGAGGACTTCAGTATCTGAATATGCCAGGCGCTCAGGATAAAGGAACAGGAGGGGTGGGGAGGGAAGGAAGCAAGGAAGAAGTAAAAGAGGGGGCTGGCGTAGAGAAGAGAAAAGAAGGAGGAGTGCTAAAGACGCTGGCATTGCCACACTGCCAGGAACATTGTTGAGTTTGCAGGACTTTGCTGCACCTGTGCCACATTATAATTGACCAACGTGTGTGTGTATATACACGTGCAATCGTACAGAACATATCCGTTTAATTTTTGTTTCATCCTCCATGCCTGCACATATATGCATGCTTTTGTGCGTATTTTCTAGACCGATGGAAGAGATACTGATGTCAGGCGTTCTATAAGCTATGTAGGGTATCATAAAACTATTTATAGTTTTTTTTGTATGTGCACTTATGGCTTGTCTGTGAGAATGAGGTCTACTGTACTCTGCAGCTCTAGAGTTATCCCTCTGTGCTGCTTGGGAGGGGGGATAGACAAGGAAGAGGCTTTCTCTCTCTCTTATCATCTGAAATCTCTGATCTGTGCATTGAAAAGTCCATAAGCTCTTCAACAAGAGGAGACATCAAAAAGTTATGCGAGCCTTTGTTGAGCAGGTTTATTATAGCGTCTGAATGCAGACCCATCTTTACAGGATTAAGATGAGACGTTTTGGGGCAGCAAGGGATTGGTGATAGAAAGAGCATTTCACTGTGTATTTCCACACATCTTAAACTAAAAAAATCACATTATCTGTAGTTGCATCTGGGTGATGAAACCGTAATTTAACTGACCTGTGTGAACATACAGTCTTATTCATGGGGATGGAGGGGGCTGTACTGGAATGAAGGAGCTGGGTTGGTCTGAAGCAGGTGCAGATTCAGCATTCTCCCAGTGCCTGAGGGGAAGTGGGGAGCTATGGTGATGCTGGGTGGTGGCTGTAGGAACAGAAATGCAGAAGTAGGTGGGGTGTTAGCCACACAATGTTGTTGAGCATCACAGTCCCTTTTGTTGTGTTTTATCAGGCAGCAGACATACAAGCAGAGTGGCACAGACAGGGATTGAAGCACTGCCTCCTCAGATAACCAACATCACCACTCACAACACAAAAATAAGTGAGAGAAAGAATGTGACATTAATAGAGAACAATGAGTCAGACAAACAAAAAAGGAGGAACAGAGGGAGAAGAAAGAATTAAGTTCACTGTAAGCTGCAAAAAATAGCAGAGTTAATAAAGGAAGGAAATAAAAAAAACAGCAACCGAGAAGATAGTTTCAGGTTTTGGCCATTCGAGTTATTACCAACTAAATGTCAGTTTTTTTCTTCATCTTGTGTCCTTTCGTCCTGTCTTTAATGGTTGGTGTCTGTGTGAGGGAGCAAATAATAGTAAAAAAAAAAAAAAAAAAAAGTAAAGGACTAAATCGGTTAGTGTTTGTGTATGTGTGAGAGAGAGTGTCTGGATGTGCATATAGATCATGGAATGCGTTGCAGAGCCTTTTCTGTGGCTAGTTTTGTGGATACAGAAGAACAGGGAATTCATTTCAGTGTGTGTGTGTGTGTGTGTGTGTGTGTGTGTGTGTGTGTGTGTGTGTGTGTGTGTGTGTGTGTGTGCTGGCAGACGAGA
>JAUYWH010000018.1:10209202-10239537 GCA_034779795.1 Ctenopoma multispine
TGTGTGTGTGTGTGTGTGTGTGTGTGTGTGTGTGTGTGTGTGTGTGTGTGTGTGTGTGTGTGTGTGTGTGTGAATCATGTATTACTCTTATTGTGGGGACTCTTCTTCTTCGCTTGTTCACACCATGTAAATAATTTGATTTTAAAGAGGTGACTTCGTTTATTTCTATGGTAAGCTTAGGCAAGTTGTGGTTATGGTTAAGATTTGGGTAAGTTATCACAAAATAAATGTGCAGCAAGTAAACGTGAAGTCCCCGTGAGTGATGAAAACAAATGAGTGCGTGTGTTGAACGAGGGGGCAGATCTCCAGGGGATTCTGGGGGAGTGAGTGTGACTCAGTCAGGCTGTGATCACTGCCAGGCTCATGCGAATGGAGTCACGGAGCAGAAGGGAAGGTGTGCAGAGATGGAGGGGAAGCAGCAAAAGTGCTCTGTTCTGTTTTGTGAGGGAGTTGAATCCCATAATGATGTAGGAACAGTAACATCATAAATAACATTATGCTTTGGATGACATGATGCACATAGATCATGCTACAGTACTCATTCAGTAGTAGGTGGCTGCAAGTCTGAATCAGTTTAATTGTACATAATACAAACACAGAGCAAAGGCCTTGTTTACATGTGTGTCAATGTAAACGCCGAAAAGGATGAAATATAGGCCAACGAACAAAATAGGAAGTTAAACAAAAGTAATTACAGAAAGAAAATGTATCTGATTAATTATTTAGAAACTAACGTTTAGGCATCTAAATTATATTTTTTTTGTGTGTTTCACATATTTGTTGCATAGAGAATAAAAATAAACACCTTTTTAACCTTTGGGACTGACCACAAATGTTGTATTAGTTGTCTTTGTACAAAAAGGCGGACCTTCATATAAAATTTATGAAAACTTATTGATATTGTTTCTAAAACACAGAAAGTAAGTCATTTTAATGCATGCTCTAGGTAAGGTCTTTCAGTGGTCAGTGAACTAAAAGTGTGCTTAAGTAACATTTGGGTGGGAGCCCTGAACATGGCTCAATCCCGCTTTTTTTCTTGTAATGACATGAGCTTTAGCCAATCTTGAGATTTGCATCGAATTAAGAAAATGCAGTAACGTCAGTGTGTGGCTGTTTTTCTCTTACAGGGTATAAACTTCTGTCCAGGTCAAGAAGTCCCTGGTGTGACTACACATGACCAGAAAGAGCACACAATGCAGCCAGTCATTTTTCACCTGGGGCGGGATCCTGGGGAAAAGTTCCCAATCAGGTCAGCTGCATGAAAAGTTAAATCTGCTTACAAGTGATTTCTAGGAAAGTGACAGGAGAGGAGGCAGGATCAGAAGTCAGTGTGAGGAACATGAAAAGAGAAGAGATGATGGAAAATGCAGAGAGGAGAATCGGAGGATTGTTTGCCTGTCGGTAGTAAAGAATGTGTATGAGATCAATGCTGATTCAGTGGCATGAAAAAGAAGGCAGCGGATTGATCCGCTCAGGCAGAGCGTGCCTGATTACACCCTTCTCTTTGTGATTGCAAACAGCTCTGGCACTCAACCCTCCAGTGTACCGCTACAGGTTAAAATTGCAAGATAAATTGTTCAGGTTTAAATTGAGAGCAAGTACTGTTTAATGGAGTTTGGTGTGTTTCAGCCTCAACTCTGAGGCGAGTTCAGAATCACAGAGAGAAGAGAGACACCAGAGGACACCGACAAACAAGGCTGAACTAAGACTATTACTAAATAAGAGTGCAAATATGGATGAGCATCATATTTCACTGTGTTCTTTTAAATAAATCACACAAGCTGACACCATGACTAATACATTATGATAATGTTAAAATCACTCTGATGGGAGAATATTCCTTTTATATAACAGTGTTCACTTTGTCTCCCTCGTACCATTAAACTTCTTAGATGGACTTTTTCTTTCTGCCTTCTGCAACTCTGCCCCTCACATTTTGCTCTGGACTCATCTCGTCTCTGCCTCCTGCACAAACTCCTTTCAGTTCTGAAGTGAAATTGGATAATAAAACATTAATGTTGTTTTTCATTTGCCCACCTTTTAGCCTTGCTATTCACTTGGAGGAATAAAAAAAAAATGCAAAAACCAATCAATATGCAGCCATGTGTTGTGCTGAGTGCTAGATGTGTGCCCACAAAAAAACAGAAAATGCAGAGGTCAAGTGATTTTTTTTTTCTTTTTTTTTACTGTAAAGGTTTCACTGAGTTTGTCTGCAAGTAGTGATCATTTAGACACCTATTTCTTTGTCCTGACATCAAACATCCATATTCATATTTAATCAGTTTTATCCTTTTTTATGTTTTTTTTCTAGTTACCTCAGTCTCTGGACATCTTAGTCTCCTCTTAGTCGTGGTCTTAAATTTTAGTTTTAGTTAAAACCTAAAACTTTGCGTTTTTATCAACTCTTACTGACATAATAGGTTTTATCATTACAAATGTGATTTTACACATAGGGTGATTAATAAAGGCAATACATCTAGACAAGAAAGAGGATCAAACAAAGTGTGAAGGTGCAGCAGCAATAGGAAATCCGATGCAATCTGTCTCTTTAAATATGAGTCAGTAATGTCAACAACCTGATCTATGATTTAACACAAACTCTGAGTATCCAGAAAAAAGAACCATATACAACAGCCCTGGCTTAAATCCTACCTTAGTAATGTTCAGTTGTCAGGACTGTGCCAGAAAGGTGTTGATTTTATTCCGTGATCCTGTAGGCCTTAGTGGGAGTGTTGTGTTGATTGTGTTATACTCACATGGTAAGTGTTTCTAATAGATTATACACAGTAGAAAGAAGATTTGGATTATGTTATTGTATTTCTACACTCAATTACTCTTCACTGTCCATGCATGTTCTTCTTCTTTCCACACTATTTAATTCCCCTTTCTCTAAACCTTTGTCCTCTGTCTCTCCGTCTTTCTCTCTCTCTACCTCTCTCTCTCTCTCTACCTCCACTTACTCTTATGTGCCTCAGCTCACTTTTCACTATTCAGTTGCTGTCCCACTGCATCCACTGGGACTGTTCTCCTCCATCCTAGTTAAACGTGTGTGTCTGTGAGTGTACACATGTGTATGTGTGCGTTTTGTCCATGTGCTCCTCGGTCCCCCAGCTGGACTGGCTGCCTGGCCATCATTAATCTCTGTCTGCACCTAAAGAGCCACTTAAGATGATGTAGGGCCTGTCTGAACACATACCTTCACTACTGTCGCAGGTTGTGATATAGCGCACACACATACACAGTCCCCAATCCTAGTCACCCAGGAAAACAGTGTATTTTATAATTATTCAGTCTAGGAGAGAATTAAGGAAGACAGTCATTTTTAATTAATTAATTTTTTTGTTTATTTGGGTAAGTGTGTGTATGTAAGTGACAAACTGTAAACAGAGGCATAGCTAACATTGTTCAAATAAATGTGATTTAAACAGTGGAGCTAGAGGATGACAGTGCTGTGTTGGTGGTCTGTCTGTCTGAAAGAAACACAGGCCCAACCTGGTCTGTCTCTATCTAACTCTGAAGCCTTTTCCTGCCATCCACTTTGCTCTCTCCATCTTTATGACCTAAGACCTTCAGCTTAACACAGCTGACTTTCTCTCCACCTACCACATCTCACGTCCCCAGAGCCCCTGGTCATCCAGAGTGTAGTCTCAACACTGCAGCAAGCTTTGCGCGGTCTGGCCTCATCTGCTGCCTGCCACCAAGCTCTTGTGTCCCCAATCAATAGTCCTTACAGAAGTGCTCAATTTCCACTGGGGTAGAGAAGATGGTGGTGGGGAGGGGTAGGCAGGACAGATGTATTTGATTGTCTCCTCAATTCCCCCACCTTCTGCTACTGTGTGGCTGTTTGTGTGTACGCACGCGTGCATGTGTGTGCGCTCCAGCAATAGTGTTATGAATCAGTAATCAGAGTGGTGACACACCTGAGCAATGCCCCCATCCCCCTTGGGTGTCATACATTATAAATCAAAAGACTTAATTTGCATAAAGCCTGCTTATTATTCCAGATTTTGCTTCTACACAAGTAAGCTAAGGGTTATAATCATGATAATGAGCTGTGCTGACTGTGGGCTTTTCATTATTTGTTTGCAGAGGGGGCATAAACAAATGATATTATTAGTTTTTGATTTAGAGGACTGCACTGTAAGATTTTCAGTGCATAGACAAAACAATAAAAAACTTTGTGTCTTATGCAAGTTTCTTAGTACATGGCATGCTTTATGTGCCGACTTGTATGGAGAAATTGAATTCTCATAGCATTCTGATAAATCTCCCCTCCCGTTTACTTCTATTAAGTTGCTTCATCCCTTATCGCAAAATGAATCACAACAATCAGTGGCAGACAGAGATAGGAAGAGAATGAAATATCCTTCTAGCTTATCAAGATCAGGCGAAAGCAGAATTTGCAATTCTAGATAGCTGAAGCTATTTAATTTTAACGTCTTAACCAGTTTTTTAACCAAGGGAAGTAATCTGTTTTTTTACAGTCACAATGCTAGGCTAGTTAGCTTATGACAAATGTGGCACACAAGGAGAGAGACTAATTGCGGCCGATGTACTACCAGTCGAGTAATTGTAGGGAAAAGACTGAAAGTATCAAGGAAAGGAGCAGGTGCTGGCTGATGGAGGAAGCCTTGCTGCCCTGTGGGAGACCTATGAGGGGAGGGTAGGTGTGAGCTGGACAGAGCCCGGGGTTATTACTCTAATTGACACTTCACCTCACACACATGCACATGTTCCCAAGGGGCCAATCAGAGAGCTGAGGTTTGCAGTGGAGGGAGGGTGGAAGGCTGGCACAGGTGCTGCTGGTGAGTGTATCAGGGGTGTAATTGCACTGCTGATATTTGTCTATCTGTGTGTCACACCACCAGATGCCCAATCCCCCAACACACACACACACACACACACATGTATTCACACACAGCCCATTAACCCTACAGGTCCTATTGAGAGCAGCGTTCCTTTGAAAGCCTTCAGGGCCCCTGTGTTTTACACACTGAATATAATAATGCACAGAGGTGCTTGGGCTCACTGGTGTCCAACAACAGTAATTGAGAGACAGGGGATGGGATAGGGGTTACATAGTTCACCCTGCTGCGTGTGTCGTCCCAGAGGGTGCCGAAGTGGACAGCCTGTGTGTGTGTATATGCATTTATGTTTCTGTTTTTGTCGTTAAAAGCTGCAGCATGTCTGCACTTTGATATAATGAGTTAAGCTTGGAGGCCACAGTAATGGTTTATCACTGGATACATGTACACAGTATACTCACTGCGCCGCTGCTTGACGAAGTGCATTTGTGTGGTTGTGCATTTAAATTTACTTTAGTAATTTAGTAAAATAATTGAAACGTGTTGTGTGTGTGTATGTATATTTACTCTTATGTGACCAATAGATTGTTTTAGACTAGTTTGTTATTTAAGCTATGTTGTAGTCAAATGCTAAATTCAGATTTCTCTTTTTAATTCAGATGGTAAAGCAATAATTAAGCTATGGGACTTTCATTGAAAACATTAACATAAAGTAATAATAATAAAAAATAATGAAAACGTAAATTAATTAGTTAAATTTAGTGCATTGCCAGACAGCAAAATAACTAGTTTCCAGACAGCTGCTGGTTTTAGTTTCCAATAAATTTAAATTTGATGTCTTTGTGTAATATTATTGTAAATTAATCACTGGGTTTTTGCACTTGTGCTCAGATAAAACCAGATATCTGAAGATTTAGAAAATCTTGATTGACATTTTTACAATTTTTATATTACATAGACTAAAATATTATTTGATTAATAAAAAACACCTGTTTTTTCAGTGTTTCGAGTAAAGAGTACCAGGATGTGCTGGGCAGGATCTCTGTATTTGTGGAAGTGCATAAGAAGAATCTAGTGCCCGGTATCCCCCAGCTCAACATGTGTGACCTAGCTGTGATGGTGAGATTTACATAACATAAATATACATATTTTTAACAATTTCTTTTCAGCCTGCATTGGGTTTGTAGATTTAAGTTTCACAACAAATGTATCTGTTTGTATGTATCTTGTTTTTGCTGTTTGTTAATCATTGTTTCTGCGTTAATGGAGTTGTACATTATCTCCTCAATGTAATTTTTTTCTCCTTGACAGTATTCTCTGTGATGAAATCAGATTTAGGATTATTTGAAGCATTGTATTGAGCCAGCTTTGTTTCCATAAGCACCCAATACTATGATTTCCACTGCTTTGGTTTTATTTGCGTTATAACATTGCCCCCTTGTGGTGAACAACATCAGCACAATTTTAGGTAGGGTCAGAATTGGGTTAGTAAATTTTGTATAATTCAAGTATAATAGAATTTGATAATATTTTGTAGTTGTTTTTGATGTCTTAATAATCTAAGCGTTTCTCTAAGAACCTTTAGTCATATATTTATGGGAAAAAACAAAATGAACAAAAAAAAAACTAAATTATAATTGTTATCTGATGACAGAACTATCTCAAAATCTTGTTTGTTCTGAAAACTAATTTGTAATTTGACCAACTATTGAGAATATGTTAAATCACGCTAGACATTAAAAAACAATTGAAAAGACTTTTACAACAAACAATTGGCAAATGGATAAGAATAATAATAAATCTCCCTGCATCTAAATAATATATTTGATCATTTCCTGTTTGTTTGTTTGGTGTGATTGTTGCTCTCTGTTACAGAACTGGGCCCCTGCAGGCTGTGAGAAGTTAGGGAAGTGTCTCAAAGTGCCCAAGTCTAAGCCCTGGAAGTGTGACTGGCCCCACTGACAGTAAAACAGCTGAGCCTGAAGCAGGAATGAGGAAGCAAAACCTTGAGATGTGCTTTTAACAGCCTTAATATTTAAAAGGAAATCTTTTTTTTTTTATTCTGTGTATGTGCAGCATTGAAGAACACAAGGGATAAAAAGAAAACATTATGCTGGTATAACCCCTGGCTGTGAAAAAACTTAAGCAGCTGTGATTTGAATGATTCAACACAAGTTCTACCTGTTCTTACAACTCTTTTAATGCCTTCATATGGAAATGTAGTTATTCTGATCAGGGATAAAAAAATCTTTTTGCACTTTTGCTTTAATTGTGATTAGTTGAGTTCATCTGTATTATTTATACTGTGTTGTACTGCACAAGAAATAGTTTAGCAATTGATACAATCATGTGTTTTTCCTATAAAGTGTTAAACGCTTTTTTATCATGTATAACTTTACCTTTGGTTTGCTACAGAATAAAACGAGGGGAAAAAAGAGAGAGCTGAATTCTTCCTTATTCTGCAAATATCTTATAAAAAGTCTTGAAGAAAATCTTTGGCATCCTTTAGAAGTGGCAGTAAATAAAAAAATAAATTTCTTTAATTGGTAATCATTATTCCTTATACTGCCTTAATTCCTTGTCGCATAAATACAGCAAGGTGCTGGAAACATTTTTAATTGTAATATGGAGATAGCCTCCCCTGATTCACTACCTTCCTTTTCAGAGAGACAACAGTATCAAGTATTTTACACAGTGAGCATTATCAACTAGATAATCAGCTTGTACTGAAGTAAAGTTAAGATGACCGCCCTCCTCTAGATGGAATCATTTCCTCAAATTTGGTAACACAAATACCTGCTGTTGTGGATTTTTTTCTTTAGTGATATAAAGTCCATTATAGCAAATTTAAACATTATTAAATAAAGGTCAGACAATAATGTGGGTGGGTTTAAATGTTGAAGTCTCTTACTATATTTACTATATCTGTACTAACTAATCATAAAGTCTGAGAATTCAGTTAAAAACTAAAAAAGTAAACACAAGGAGGACGACGGACAATAACAAAACCACCACACCATGTTCACATAAATCACCTTTCTTCCCCATTCTGACGCTTGGTTTGAACTTCATTAGATCGTTACGTCTACATGTCGAAATGCACTGAGTTGCTGCAATGTCATTGGATGATTAGATATTTGTGTTAAGGGGCATTTAAACATGTATACATAATAAAGTGGTGGGTGAATGTGCTGGAATGGTGTAAAAAGGACCAAGGAAAATGTCAACACTAATACAAGCTAACTCTGCAAACACTGCACAGTTCATATTACAAATCTAATAAATATAGAATTATGCCAGTTATGTCGGCTTCATCAACAGAGGAAATTATGTTTTTTCAAAGTTCCAATACCTTTAGCCACAGCTTTAAATAGAACTGAAGACATATGAGCTCATACAGATGTGGTAAAATAATATGTTCATCATGAAGACAGGCTAACATCTTTTACAGTTAAACTTAACTAAACTTTCCATGCAGGGACAGATTTCCTGCAGACCCTAGTCACGGCTGTAAAAAGGACATGTTTTGCATGCTTTGTGTTTATTTATGTCTTGTTCTGCTTTTTTAAACTTATGTGCCAAGTAACTACTGGTGCGAAAATATTGCACATATTCTTGTAATCATTTCCTATACAGCTCTGCACACTTGTTCCAGGAAACAGAGTGAACTTCTTGCTGTGATCTTTTGCAAATGAAGTCACACCGACATTTCAGAGGAGCTCAATAAAATAACAGCCATGGAAGTGGACACTACTTTTGTCAAATCCAAGAGGGGAATCCTGAAAGTAGCAGAGTTGGTGAGATTTCTGAATATCATAAGAACTCTGAGCATTCTACACTTGGTGCTGGTTAAGATGTGTTGGCAGTGACTTTTACACATTAGAAAGATGAACAGCTACAATGCAGGAGGCAAGTCAGTAGCACCACGTGTTTTAGTATGTTTCTATGCCAAGTTTGTTGTTAGTTTACATCAGCAAGAGCTCTTTAGAGACTAAAGTATCCACTGTTTAAAAAATGTGATGTGGAAGCTCGCAGTAAGTCAGCTATGACCATTTCCTCTTTCTGTATGAGAGCTGGGATGTGCAACATAGTGTATCAAGGAAGCCAACGAGTGAATCAGAAGAACTGAGCAATTTTTTTTCTGTGTTGTGTCTCTTTCTCTGCTTTAGGTTTGTGGCCTTTGTGTGTTTCACTGCAGGATCTAGATCAGAGTACATTGCAGCCACGGTGATGGAGTTTCTGATCACTTTACTTCTGCTGTTGTTATACCTGCTCAAACTCAACAAGAGGCTGACTTTCTTCTTTTGGCCCTTCATTGTGGGTGATGTTTTGCAACACCACATTATGATACGTTATAGGTTTTTAAAGCCTTATGTAGCAGAGAATAGCCTACTGGAATGCTCCAACAAGATCCCATTCTTAAGTTGATCTCTTTTCTTCTCCTCAGGATGTCTTCAACTCAGTCTTTGCAGCAGTTTACTTCATTGCCTTCAGCCTGGTGGCTTTATCTACATACATTGTGACAGGCACACTGGTTGGAGGGGTGAGAAATACTTACTGAATTTTAAAAAATAACAATTACAATATCAGTTGTATGTGTCAGTTCTGATTTATGGACGATTTTTTGTGCACACACACACACACACCACAACCACCCCAAACAAATCACATCAGCAGACATTCATTTGACTTACATACATTTTTTGGAGAACTAAACGTTAAACGTTATCTATCCCTTTATTTAACACTAATGTACTTTATCTTTTTGCAGATCGTTGGACTGGTGACAGCGGGGCTTCTGTGTGTGGACAGCTTCTTCGTTTACAAGACCATCACACTCAACAACTCAAGAAATCCCCAGAATCAAGACAGCACATGAATAAATAAATTACAGTATATTAATACAGTTAACTACACCAATCAGACACAACATTATCATCACCACCACCACCGTGGACAGGTGTCAGCATGGGCCATCTGACCAGTCTGCAGTTTTTCCCTATGCTGACCCCTGTCCACCACAGCAGGGATGGCAGATGGGAGTCAGGAGTCTCCCATTGTTGAAAAACTTTTCTCAAACTTAACATTGTAGCTGACTGGTGTATGTGAGCTAAATTCAAACTTATAGCTACAGATTATTTTCCCATGAACTGTGAAAAGTAGCTGAAAACTGCACCTTGCATCGTTCCTAAACGTTTCCTGTCTTTTCACCACATGTTTATGATTCTAGCTTTAATTCAGATTAATGCTGCAAACTGTTTGAACGGTGTCTTACAGATGTCACAGAACACGTTAAGAAAACTAAATGTCAATAAAAAAAGATTCTGATATGATGAGTTGGATATTGCCACTGAGGGCCTCAAGATTCCGTTGTTTGCAGCTGGGGGCATCACATTTCACATCTGGAGGATGCAGATGTTGCAGATCTTTTGGGAGCTCGCTCGACGTTTCCGCGCTGTCATTGTTTCCGTCTCCACCTCCGAGAAGACTCACGCCTCCACCGATCTCTCCCTGTCTCTCTCTTTTTTATTTTTATTTTGCATTGAATCCGTTACGTTAGGTGCAGTTTGAACTGTCTGGAGTTTGAGAACTCTTTTTTCAACAATGGGAGACATCGAGGCTCCCGACTCGAATCGGCCACGCCAGACTGTCCTGCTCTCTGTTCTTCCAAGCAAAGAGTTCGCCTCCTCTAGGAAAGGAATGTTGCTTATTGCTGAAGTGGTAAGAAATGACCGAAGGAACAAACGAAGTTGTTATGGTTCCATTGTTTCGCCAAATACGCACAAAAGACAATGCGCGCTGCTTTATGCGTTGTTCTGTTGTCGTAAAGTTATGGCCACATCAGAAAAGTGTTGCTTTTGTGCACGTTTATTATAAATGTCGTTTTGAATATAGGTCAGTTTCGGGCGGAGCAGTCATTGTTTACTATATGGTAAGCGTCTGAAACGTGGAATAAATATTTATGATGGATTATAGACACACAGCACGAAGCCTATTCTAAGCAACTTGTTCACTGTTAAGAGTTCATCTGTATAATCAGTGATCAGGCTACATAACGGTAAAAGATTCTCCAGTAACTCAGTGGTGTTTCAGTTTTTCACTATTTAAAATAAAGGGATTTTAAGATATAAACTGAATTTAGAGTCCAAGAGGATTTTAACAAACCAGGAACTGAAAGACCATGTGTGTCAGTGGCAATGGTGAGGGTGGGAGCATCACAAGACTCATGCATTACTTTTTGCAGTCTATGTGTATCATGTGACGTCCATCTCATGTTGGGCTGTAAGAGAGCTGTCATCCTCCGCACAGTCACATCCGTCATTCTGTTGCCATAACATGTAGCCTGGAGCACAGTCCTCAGTGTGTGTGTGTGGACTCTACAGCCCACTGCACTCTCACATACAATACAGTGTCTTCATAGCTAATGACAAAAAATAGATTCAACATACTGAATCTTAATTTGTGTTTTAAATGTTTCGACTCGGTTTATCTTTGGCGTTAAGACTCATCTTAAATGTGAAATAATGAAAACCTGTTCTTTCATCTCTACTGACACAGTAGACTATCTGATGTCATGATACTGATATTGTTTGTTTTTGTATGACAATATGATTTAGATGTACATATTGTTGATGTAAGCATGATAATGTTACTTTTCATATAATTAATTTCCTTGTATTTACTCTATTGCACCATGTGTACTGTGTGGGTGTGTGGTTCTTCTTGCATAGAGCTGAGAAACATTTCTCATAACTATCATAATTCAGTTGTCTTTTACATACAATTCAAACCTCAAACCTGTTATATCAGCCCAGTACTGAACTAAACTGTTAGGAATGAGGCTTCCAAAGAGAAAACATTTTGTAGCTTTTTTTGTAGAGGGAATATTAGTCAGACACATATCCTAGAGTTCAAACCAAAAAAAGGAAACACGCTGTTGATAAAGGATTGTTGTAAATCTATGCCTCCCCCTTCTAAGTAGTATAAACTGAAAAACCAAGGACTGTCAGATATTTTAGCTCAGTGTTTACCATATTTCTGCCCTCTTGAATTTGAAGTTGTGAATTTAAAAGCTCTCATCTGCACTCACAGCATGTTTCACTGCTTTTAATACCTGCTCACTTCACTCATACCTTTTAACAACATGTTTAATCTGACCCAAATGCAATCAACATACAATAAATTCAGAGTGGAAATTGTTTACTGATTGATAGACTGTTAGCCACTACAGAAATTGAATCAGCAACTTTAAATAATACTTAATGTGATTTTGTTTTCTAAGCCTCCAGATCATGTGCAAGAAAAAGTGCTAACTCTGCCGGATAGTTTTTCAGTGAAACACAGTGATGTTCCCAACATCCCACAATTTACTCTTCAAAAACAAACATGCCCGGGGATCCACCCAGAACTTCAAACAAAAGTTTCTGTAGTTTATCTGTTGACAGGATGCTGCTCCGTAGCAGCATTTTGAAGGAACAGCAGCTGCAGCAGTTTGGGCTCAGTCAGAGGGGGTGTTTCTACCCTCAGGCTGGTGTGAGATGACTGAGACAAAGACAAGATGGCCGGGCCTGTTTGAGATTACAGTGTCTGGACTTGCTTTCATTTGCCCTGATATGGTGTGTCAAGCTCTTCTAGTGGGAAGGCTAACTTGTGATCAACTTCACATTCAGAGCACATGTAAATGTTCCTCTTATATTATTACTGTTTGCGTTTGTGGATGTTTACACAAAAGAACAAGAGGGATCCAGTGTAACAATGTACAACCCTGTGTGAATAACTGTATTTTAACAGCTGTCTCATCCCACAGGAAGTGGGCCTGAAGCTGTATTTCTCACAGCACAGCTTTGGGGCAGTGTAACATCTTGAATGGAGAAGATCATAGAATATTACATATTATTTTATTTGTCATTTGGATTGAAATATATGATATATTTGCCTTCTAGCTGCTCCATTAGAAATCAGTAAATACATGCTGTACATTCAAGACAGGAACCAACAGATAATACTTTTACCTCTGACTAAACTTACATTACACTCCGCTTTCTCTGTCTCTTTTTAGGCTCTGTCTTTAGTGTCGTTTGTGTGTTTTGCGGCGTCCACAGCAGCAGCCTTTGTGACAGTGCCTCTGCTGGAGTTCCTGGCTGCTCTCTTCCTGTTATTTGCTTACTCCACCAAATTCAATGAGAGGTTTAAAGGCTTCCTCTGGCCTCTCATGGTGAGAGCAATTGTCATATAAAATGTAAAACTTTACAGTGGATTTGGATTTGTAGATTTCACTATTCCACAGCTGAGAGAAGTAAAGTGTAATGTAACATTTGATTTTTTTCTTAAAGGATTTCATGAGATGTGTGACTGCCTCCATTATCTTTTTCATCATCTCCATAATTGCAGTGTCCAAATACGGGGACGGCGCCTCTAAGGCTGCTGGGGTAAAGTTACTGTTTAAACCCATCAGAACGTAACCACCACACTTAGCCTTCGTCCAAGATCTCACCTTAAATATCAAGGTAGTGTTTCACTAGATTAATCTAAAGTCTACCTCTTTTTACAGATATTTGGGTTTGTTGCCACCATTGTTTTTGCTTTAGATTTTTACCTCATTTTTAATGAGCTGGCCAGTTTCCTAAAGCAAGGAGGGGAGTCCACTGAAGAGCCATCGAGACAGCAAGGTAATACTCTTATATATAGACATGTAAGAACATGTATATCAAGGAATAGACTGTATATATGTATATGTATAAACATATAGTTTGATACCAAATTAGTTTTTCATATTATATTAAAAATATAAATATTATTTTGTGATATACGTGTTTTGTTTATACTGTATGATGAGTATTTAAGGCAGATAAGGCAGATATCATTTCTAATATATGCTTGAATATTCAGTTCTATGTATTGCACAACATTAAAATATTTAACACATGCACACAAGAACAGTGAAACAAATGAAACCTTTTACACTGAGGTGGTGGCAAAGGTTTCAGACATGTAATTTAAGATCTTGGTTAATACAAGCAAAACCATCTGCAAAGTTTAAAGTGCCAAATTTTGCACTTTCACGTAAATAGCTTCCATAAATGTATGTCATGACACAGTAACAGTTAGGTTTGTCCATCCTGTCCCCTTTTTGTTTAGAAGACAATACTGTCGTCAAGTGAATGATTCTTATAGCAGAGATGTTTTTCACTTTTGTTTTCTAGATGAGTTTTCAGACTCTGACTCAGACTGAGACCATGGGGAGCTTCGCCAGGAGATTTCTTTGATCATACAAAATCACCCTTTGCTAAAGAAATCTGCTGCTGCTGAACTGACATCTGCAATGATCTGCAAGTGTTTCGTCGTGGCACAAGGGTACAATAACACTGTGTACAGTAGAAAGCAAAAATCAAGATTATTTTGACTGTTGGTGAAGTGCTTGTTTTAGTAGTTGGGAGACTCTCATCACAGGTTATTAGAAACAAACGTATAAAGAAGAGGGACCAGATCACCTTCAGTTATTCTCTTCAAATGGGTTTCTTCTGCTGAACATCAAAGGATGAAAATATATACAGTGCTGTAAAAAATATTTACCCCCTTTATTTGCATATTTGACACACTTGAATGATTCAGATCATCAAACAAATTGTAATATTATACAAAGTAAAAACAAAGTAAATGCAAAAAAAACCTGACTGACAAACAAAGTAATTGATATGTATCAGTTGGAAAAGGATTACAAAGCCATTTTAAAGGCTTTGGGACTCCAGCGAACCATGATGAGAGTTATTATCCACAAAGGGAGAAAACTTGGAACAGTGGTGAACCTTCTTAGGAGTGGCCTACCAACCAATATTACTTCAAGAGCACAACAATGACTCATCCAGGAGGTCATAAAATAACCCAGAACAACATCTAAGGAAATGCAGGCCTCACTTGCCTCAGTTAAGGTCAGTTAAGGTCAATGACTCAACAATAAGAAAGACATTGGGCAAAAATGGCATCATGGGAGAGTTCCAAGGCGAAAGACATTTGCCAAGAAACATCTGGATTCTCACCAAGACTTTTGGAAAAGTTCTGTGGACTAATGAAACAAAAGTTGAACATTTTAGAAGGCGTAAAACTAACATAGCATCTCATTAAAAGATCATCATACCAACATTCAAACATGGTAGTGTGATGGTCTGGGGCTGTTTTGCTTGCTATAATTGATGGAACTATGAATTCTGCACTTTACCAGAAAATCTTGAAGGAGAATGTCCAGCAAGTCATTAGTTTGTGACCTCAAGCTGAAGCACACTTAGGTTATGCAGCAGAACAAGGATCCAAAACACACCAGCAAGTTCACCTCTGAATAGCTCAAAAATGATAAAATTAAGGTTTTAGAGTGACATAGTCAAAGTCCGGACTTGAAGCAGACTGAGATGCTGTGGCGTTACCTTGAATAGGCTGTTCATGCTTGAAAACCCTCCAATGTGGCTACATTAAAGCAATGCTGCAAAGAAGACTGGACCAAAATTCCTTCCCAGTGATGTGAAAAACTCATTGAGAGTTATCACCTAATTCCCACTTTTACTGCCAAGAGTGGCACAACCCATTAGGTTTAGGGGGCACTTACTTTTTCACATAGGTCCAGGCAGGCTTGAACAACTTGTTTTCCTTAATAAATCATAGTAAATCATCATTTAAAAATTGCATTTTGAATTTATTTGTGCTATATAAAAATAGTTTGATGATCTGAATAACTTAACTGTGACAAATGTAAAAAATCAGGAAGATGCAAATCATTTTTCATAGCACTGTAAAAGACTTGGGACGAAATATAAATTCCTTTGTCAACGTAATACTTAAATTACTATAAAGCTGTGAAATTGTTTGCTCTCATTAAAGTGAGTTAGAAGTTGTGGAATCTCCATGTGGGAGCCTATATCAAAATCTGAAATAATAATTCATTTTGACTTTTAAATTTACTGCAGCTCTATTTACAGACGTATTAAAATACAACACTAAATCAATGTCATTAGTGATTAAATATTTAGGAGTACTGGTAATGAATTGATATTGTAAATTGTATTAGGAGTAATGAAAAAAATGTAATAGGAAGACAGGAGACCTATATGCTGTAAGTGGGTCATCATCACTCATACATTTGCAAAATTACTATAAAATCAGATGTAAATTAAATAGAAGAACAGATTGATTGCTGGTTGGCTGGTTACAACCTCTGTCATAATTCTACGTTTATTTTTATAATATAAGTATGGTATTTGCTGATCGCCTTTTAAAGTAAATTTTTGGGTGACCAAAATTACTGTGGTGTTCTGCATTGCATGACAACATTTCCTGTGTTGTTACTTTGTTAATGTCACAAACATTTTTATGTTTTTGAGTTGTTGCAAATATAAGCAACAGAAATGCTGTTACATTTTCAAACGTATTCAATTAACCCATAGTTTGATGTGCTAATGTTACACTTTCTCTGCTGCGTGTTTGCATGCGTGGGTTTGTGTGTGTGTTAATAACCATACTTTGAAGTCACTTACTTCAGTATTATTTAGTTTAATCTGAAATATCAATATGTGGGCCATGGCCATCTTTTCCTATTTTGGGTGAGTATTTTTTTTTTCTGTGTGTATGTCGCTACTGAGAAATGATTTCAACTAGAATGCCACAGTGACTGTTTATGTAATACACACTGCATTACATGACAACAGCACAGTCAATTTAAAATAGACTGGCATCAGTAGAGACTGACTTCCATGTGGGATATTGACTGTTCGACTAAAGCAGGTGGTGTGTTAATATTTAGGAAAAGAAATTCCAAAGTTTACATCCAATAATTATTTGCAGTTGTGTCTTTTATAAATATTTTTTAATAGTTTGGTACTTCTGGTTTCATTTATATTAAGCTTTTGTCCAGAATGGCGCCTTGGCAGAAATTGTTTTTAATAAATACAGTTTATATGTTTAATGTCCTGTGAAAACCACCAAATTACAAACTTTTCACAAAGTACGAAAACAGACGTGTACACTTTGTGATAATGTGCTGCATTTTTCAATCAGTAAACAAGTGGCTTGTTTATCAAAGGATAAAGTTCACACATAAACAGGATTTGCCTGAACAATTCAAAGATAATTGTATGAACAACATGAAAATGAAAAATTTCATAAGTGAGACCTTTCACTGGACTGTTGAAAAATGACTGGCTGACTGACTTTTTTGATATAAAAAAAATAAAGTTTGAACAAAAACTTTCAATAATGTCCAAATCACTTTATTTAATTTGTCACTATAAACTGATGTGAAGCCTATTATTGAATGTTTTAAATACAAAAATAAGGCTCCATGCTGCATAAGACTTTAGGCTGTAATTATTAACAAAGCACACAGAATTAAAATGAAACAAGATTAAACTGATCGTATAAATCACAATCGATAAACTGCATTGGAAAGCTTGTCTTTCTCATAAATACAAATTCCTCATTTCATCCTGTAGCATAAAGTTGTACACTGAAAGAGCTGCAGCTTGATATCTTTTGACAAACAGGATGATCAGTTTATATTATCAAATAGCATAATGTACTTGCAGTATTAAAGTGAACATTGTTATAGTATCACTCAAGGGAAAATACAAATGTAAATAAATACATAAATGATTGTCATATTATTACTTCATTTATCGACCAAGAGACTTACTTAAAACTTAAGAAAACCTCACACAATATATAGTGGACATATTTGAGGAACAAGGAATTAACAATTTATTATTTTAAACTACAGTCAAATATATATCTGGTCCATTGATCTCACACCCTACTGTAGTTCTGTCTGTCCACTCAGTCTACTGACGTCAAAAGACACACCAGGAGATGGCGCCATAGAGTCAGTTTAAGGTTAAAATACATTACAGAAGTCCCAAACAATAAAAAAACCCATACACTGTAACTGTAGGTTTAATTTAATACATTAGAACAATGTAAGATGCCAAAACAAAGTTAAAAAAAACTTCAGTCACTCTAGAAAGCAAATGTGATGTGTGTTTTTGAGATTTAGCCTCATGTTTACTGTTCAAGTACACTGGCAAAGCAGAATAACTTTGAAGGACTGAGAAGCCTGTTGTGCACGCACTAACTATGCGCTGCAATGTGAAATGAATGAGAATTCACATCACACAAAATGTGATAATAAATTGCAGATACACGTACAGACTTTAAATTGAACTAAAGAGTGAAAGCTGTGACAATAATGCTAAATATACCTGCTCTATCTTTGCTTGACTCTTCCTTTTTTTAAAATAATTTTCAGCTAACTTAATCAATTAATCAATTTAACTCCACTCTCGATTAGCCCTACTTTGGCTGATAATTAAGAAGGCATTAAGAAATACAGCGTTCAGGTTGAGGCACCCTGTGATTTGATTTGAATGTTGTTTTTTTATTTTAAGAAAGATGACATGAGTGTATCGATACCTGAGATACAGTGTATGAGGGCATTGGTCTAGATCAGTCCCTTACTAGTATTTGTCTTAAAATAAATGTCACTGATGTACTGTCAAAATTTGTGGGACTTGGATATGTGTAGAAGTAACAGGATACTTCCTGCTGTTATAACGTACTCCTGGCTCACAGTGTTGACCTAACACTAACCTCAGAGATAACATCTGAGCAATGCTCATTTGAATAGTTTTTTGGACCGTTAACACACAGCTTGAGTTAAAACAGATATAATGAAATCTTATTTATTTGGTCTCATATCTGTGAACCCATTAAATGATTTTGTGTTATGAAGAATTAAGTCTTTTAAACTCATTACAAATATTTTGACCTTTATTGCACAGAATGACCCTGTACTGTTACTATATAATTGCAAAGATCTTATTGGTGGCTAAAGGTGACATACTCAAAGCATTTGTAAAGTTACTCAAAACAGGCGTGAAATACACACTTGCACGTGTTTTTAGATTAAAATAGTCAGCATCAGCCTTGTTCACAGGTGAAAGCCAAATGCTGATGTCTGTTATACTGCAGGCTACTGTACGTTGCTGGTCCAGTGGTTTCCTGGATGCATGATCACATTTATTACCACAGACGTAACAGACAGTTACGTAGCATAAGCAAACTGTACAAAAGCTGACCTTGTGTTCTTCATTCACAGTGAAATGCAAAACTTTCCACATAAGCTGATACATAGTTGGAGTAAAGTCAGCCTTTTTTTCCCCCTTCATGTACGGTATCCTTCATACTAATTTAGAAAGACAGGTGGACATTTTTTTTTTACAGAGAATACCTTTAATTGTAACTCAAGCTCTTCACTCAAGTTTTTATGTTTAACTGCAGCCAGAATTCCTGATAAACAAGGCCACAGAGCTTATCTGTGGCTATGAAATGAAGATTTACTGATCAGTCAGAAAGCTCAGCTGAAGTGTAGTGATGAGAAGTCAAAACCTTGTGGTGAGCCTGCGACGGTCGTTCCACTCAAAACTTGAATGAAATACTGTCCTGAGGGCAGAATAGTGTCCGTCTCAGTCAGCTGCCTGTAGTGCTGTTGTTCCTTAGTCCTTCTGATTGTCTGCTAGAGCTCACGCAAGCTCAGGTCGTGCCTCCATTTCTCCACGAGAGGCTGTGCGTGCTCGCATGTACTCGCTGCTCTGAGCCGCCCCCTGACACCCATTGCCTAGGCGCCACCTCCGCACAGCCAGGAAGGTGTTTATTCCATACACACCTGTCACCAGGAAGCCAAATATCTGCATATAAGTGAAAAGAGGAAGCAAAATAACAATGTCTGAATTTCAATGGGGAATGATCTGAACGTTGCAGGGACACATTTCTCAAACAATGTGAATGTGAAATAATAATATATCAATATATAATAATACTAATATCTGACTTTTTCACACTAGTACACAAACAGATACTTTCTAAACATACAGACATTAATTACACAGCATAAACTGTCTAGTGTTACAAATGGAACTTGAGAGTTATTTGCCCTCAAGTAAATTTTTTTATGACAAACTGAACAAGTGGAGAAACAGAAATACGAGAATTCAGTGAGTAAAAAATACAACCAGGAAGAGGTACCTAAAGTCAGGTACCTAAATGAATAATTTAGTGTAACTGAACAAAACTTTTGTACTACTATATCCAGTTCTGCTCTGACTACTCACCACTGCTGCTATTTCAGCTCCACTTTTGTGGTTGATGCAGGCCAGCACAAGAGACGACAAGAAGAAGAAGAAGGTGCTGGCAGCAGTGTTGACCAGATCCTACAGGAAGACACAAGAGTATTAGACTCAATAATCACACTAGTCAGATTCACTTAAATCAGATATTTTTACTATAAACTATCTGCTCAAGATAACAATCTGACTCTAGTTTTCAGTGCTTGGTTCTATGGTTTTGACCAATACCAAAAATGTATTAAGGATACATACACACATGTATATATATATATATATATATATATTAATCGATCCATAAATATTTTTATAAAATGCAATGTTTATACCAATGCTAGTAATACATTAATATCTATTGTATTGGTTTCAAAAACATTTTAAAATCCTTATTAGTTTCTTTGTATCAAGAGCATTTCCACCATCTTCATCGATGCAGAACAAAGAGCATAGACCAGAACTCACTCCATCCCCCACTATTCAACACATGAGAAGGAGAATGAAAGAGACACCTCCCTTTGAAGTTTTACTCTCCTGTTTTCAGGGGCTCAGACAATTAGGAAAGGTTAAATGATGAAGTGCTTAGCATGAAACTCGTGATCAGATGCGTGATTGCAATTATGGCAGACATGGTCTCTCTTATGACATACATGGCTCATACACGGGCAGTGTAACAAACACTGAGACAGACACACTGATGCACTGTGTGTCTACACAACACTGTGATAATATGTCACTAATGCTGAGGTTTACATAGTAACACATTAATATGAAACTGTGACACTACATGCTAACTGCCGCAGTCATTGTACACCAGTGTTATATCCCACCCAGCACATTCACACGTACTGCACATCTCAACACAATCAGATACATATGTAAATTACAAAAACTGTTCGCATTGCACACACCATTCCATCGCTCTCGTCCAACTGGTTTAACAGGAAACACTGTATGTTCACATTCGTGTGTTCCTGTTTGCGCTTGGATAAAAGCTTTTTTTTTACAGTTTTCAGATCCCAGATTCTTAATATCAAGTCGCTTGAGCTGGCCATCACCCTCTCTTGCTTTACTCTCTCCCACATTCCACATTTTAACCAGGCCAGCCCTCTGTAAAATCTTAAATATCACAAGCACAGACTGAACCAAACCACTGACTCTCTCCCTTATTATTGGCTCATATCATGATTTTACGATCTTCTTTCTCTTACTGCTGAGGTTCAGCACACTGCAAAAATAGTGTATGCCTTAAAAACATTTAAGAAAAGCCAGTTTTAAAGTTCATTCTTGATCTATGAATTAAATATACATTTGAAAATGCTCTGCTCAGCACCTTAGCAATCAGCTGCCTAATCTGGGATGGCAGTTGAATCCTGTTGAATCATTAGTCAACTACTCACAGTTTGAAAGCACAAAGCCCTGTGATTCTGTCTGTGTGTCCGTGACTTAGACTGATTGCTTATTTTATTTATTTAATAATTTTTTGGTAGTAAACCACAAAGACTTATCTTACAAGAGAGACAAGAATATGGATTCAGAAAGGTTCAACATTGCCCATTTTATGTATTTATGGGCTGTTCTTTAGTGCTTATTAGCGGTATACAGACCAAAAATATTTCTTGTTACTGTCTGTGGTTCTACAATGTGTTGTTAAATCCTCAAGATAGAAGCTAGAAATACTCATAGGACTGCAACTATGGAAACCCTAGAAGACAAACACAAATCTATTCTCTTGACAGCTGCATCAAGTCACACAGGGTCAGAAAGCTTCATATAAGAATAAAACATATGTGCAGCTTCCACATTTATAACTGATTCTTTTGGAAAGAAAAATAAATATCGTAGGCAAGTATCTCTAATTCTTCTGCTTCAGCAAGTTTCAAGCTGTCAAAACCAAGAAAGCTTTTATTGGATTCAAGGAATAGGTAAAGTAAATACAACGGGGTAAAGTGGACTGATAGATTAATGACTAATAATAACCACAACCCTCAAGCAAAGAGATGCAGGTCATTAGCAGCAGAATAACACAAGGTCAAACAGAGACACATAAGGGATTCACACAAACTGCAATGGTGTTTGAAGTTCATGGGATAAATTGAGTGTTGAATAAATCTTAATCTTTCAAAATTGCAATTCTATCCACGTGTTAACTAACACTTACATTACAATACATGATGGATCTAAATGGATGCTTTGATACTGGTTTAGTCTTAACTAAAGTCAACTAAACATATATACAGTATATGGCATTAGAAAACAGAATAACACATCAAATATAGCAATGTTGTTGACACCTACAACACAGATATTTTTGTGACAGACAGATACAGGATTTACACACCCCTAGTGTGTAAGGCTGTGATAGGTCCAGTCAGCTGCCACCATCGCTCCTCCTTCTGAAGTACCCAGTTCATTCATGCATTAACTGTGATGAGATACAGTCTGTTCCCACAACAACACAGCCAGAGTGTACTGGTCACACTAGTATTCAAACTATTGCTCTCCTTTTAAAAAAGAAAATGACAACGCTAACATATTTTTCTCCCTCTTATTCATGCCATTTCTTCCGTGTGTGTGTGTGTGTGTGTCTGGGATGGCCCCATTTTTGTTCCAGAACCCCTAAGCTAGGCCGACCGTTATTTGGCTCTGAGAATCAGAGAAACAATGCACAGAGTGGTCTGCTTTCATCTGTCTCTCTAGCTAAGTGGCTGTTCAAAACAAGCTCATTCATGCAAACTAAAGCCCTGAAATCCAACTGAATCACTAAAAGTCACAAAATGGTTTTACCACAAGGTCCCAGGTCTCCATTCATTTCCTTGTGGAGGGAGAGGGAGTGGGGTCAGGACCTGTGTTTCCCCATCTGCACTGCCAAAGTCATCACAGAGGGTGAATTGGAGGAGATGGAATCATATAGCACATAATTGTACAATCAAAACCCTCCTCCTGAGACTCTCAACCGCATTATACAACAACTCCTTCCATAGAGCAATAATGTCGGTGTCAGCCCACAGTTTGAAGCATTATAAGACAGCAAAAGGGTTAACTGCTGGTTAACAACTAAGAAATGCTTACTCATGGTGAAATTCCCGGGGGCCCAGTGTGTCTGGAGCAGCTTTGAACTTAATAGAGATAAACAGTGCTGGATAGACCCTACAATGTGGAGTGAAACCAAGCATTGTGGACTTGTTAGCTACTACAGTTCAGAAACAAGACAGAGACTATATGATGAATCGACATGCTACCAAATCAGAGGCTTTTTAAACTGAGTATCTTTATATGTAACAGCAGGATTTCTACAGTAACCATAAGCTAAATCTCTTCTTTGAGGAATCATTTCTGTAAACGTAATGGCAGCCAAACCTACTCCAGCCCTGGCCTGTGCACAGAAACATTAATATTATTATATTATGATCTGAGTGGAAAAATAATGAACTTGCCAGAGGGGACATAAGAAAGGTCAGTGAGCCTCAGGAGAAAAGGAATAAAGCATCTCAGAAAAGAATTAACAGCCGGATTTTAGATTATATGGACTGTACTGGCCATAGGTATTTGGTGAAAGTTCCCGAATCAGCACTCTTACAGTTGGCTCTGGCCATTCCAAGGTTGTAAAAAGGCTCTCGTTTGGTGGTTTTCTGACAAAAGTAAAAGCCATTAGACTCCTTTCATGTTTGAGGCAGAATACTGTATACAGCATACCATAAGGCAACCTGATAGCTATGGTTGGATTTGGACATCTGGCTTAACGTCTACTACAATATGTAGTGTAAGCTGTGTGGCCCCTGGAAATACAGTAAAAGAGTTTTTTCCACTCCCCTCTATAAAGGATAATTGGCTGCAGCTCAGAATAAACCAACATATTCCACATGCATAACCTAATTTTCAACCAGGTTACTTAAGTGCATGTCAGCGAACTGTATGTAGGCAAAAACTGAAAGGTAAAAGAGTATCTGCTATCATCCATCAGCTCATTTGTTTAAAGCTGACAATACAAATCCTGGTAGCAACCGTGAAAGTGTATGCCCAACCAGTTCCACACTGTAGTTTTGTCATTACATTTTACGTTTGTGCTACTTGTACTTATGGCTTTGTAGCACGCTTCACAAAATGTATTTATTTATTTATTAATTCAAGTCCTTGTCACCAAGACAATTAAGCAAAAAAACTAAAGGTTAACTACTGAGGTCACATTTCTCTTTTCCCAAGAACCTTTTATTCTAAACTGAATCACATTTCATGAGTCTGGTGCTATGACACATTATGCCTCCCCGAACGTACCGTGACGCTCCAGTTGACGTGGGGCACCTTGATGTGCAAGTTGAGGCTGAAGATCAAGAGGAGGACTCCTGTCACCACAGAGGCACTGCAGCTGACAAACTCAAAGAAGTAGACTCCTCCACAGGGAGAACACATCATGATGGTCTCTATGCAGATGAATCCAATGAGTGAGAGCACCTGAAATGAGTGAAACAGACGAAGGGGAAATTGAGTGTACTGCACCACTTGCAGAACCAGCAACATGTTACATGATTCAACAAGTGATGAGTTAAATGTGTTATATATAATGCTAATACTATTGTATAAAGGCTACAATAGACTAAGCCGTTTCTGTAACTTCCGTCTGTGTTTGATTAATACTAAAATTCAAGTTCCAGATGATGAAGTGATTGCCCTGGAATAGACCAGAGGCCATGAGCCCATCTCATGAGTTCCACTCCTGGCAGCCTGTGATGATGCCTGCCTCCAGCCAACATCCATCAACAAACCACAGTATGGGAAGAATTCTTCTATTTAGGTGTTCTACTGCCATATAGACCCCGAGAAAACCACACACAGATTACCAGCTCAGAGCTGTCCAAACCCTAGAGACATAACAAAACCATGAGAATGCCACCACGGCGTATTATGGACCTGAAGTAGCTTAAGTTAGAATCTGTTTTGACCAGGTTCTGTTTGGTTTAAATGTTGTATTAAATGTTGATATAATAGTGCATTGCCACGTGTTTGGTTTGAGACATGATTGGAGTTTAAACAGTCAGTAAACAGTAAAAAAGTCCATGATCACATTTTGAACTTTTCCAAATGGCACCAACATTTATAGCCAAGTCTAGTCTTGTATCAGACTCACTGACACTGTTAACACTCAGTTTTAAAATGCATCTTAGGCGATCAGATAACTCCTACAATGTGATCAGATCACTCAAACCACTTGCCATGGTGGTCTGGGATATGTGTGACCAAATATCTTTTGTATATACTATAGTAACTTCATTGAAATTCACTTCCTAGGAGTCAGATACACAATTGAAGGCACGGACAAGTTTAATAATATGGTTATCTAGAATTATGTTTGGCTGTAAAAGAAGGCAGAACATAATGCTCACATGGCTGGTATACGTATCAGGGTAACTGACATGGAAAAGGGAAGAGCAACTGAAAATTGTATAAGCAAATTGATCAACACAGAGTGGAACGGGAAACGTGATAGCTGGGAAGCACCAGGCCCTGGACCCCTGCACTCTGCTATGCACCAACTGTTTAAAACCAAAGGTATCATCTTCCACACATTATAGAACAATTATTCCCTACATCTCTACAGTGGCCCCTTTCCTAAATACATATAATCATATGATGATCACATGAACATAATACTATTTCTGTGTGTGAGAGAGAGAGAGAGAGAGAGAGAGAACAGAGAGTTCAAAACAGGTCCCATGATAATTTTTTTAAATTTGTGCCTAGTATATGTAGACTGGACCTAGATCACAAAGACAATTTCTAAAGAGTGAAAAGAAAAACTGGTTTACAGGAGATATTTTTGGTTTACAGCAGGTATTTTTGCAAATTTGGAACTGGAGTTTCTACGTTTATTTTTCCTACTAAGTAATTAACGTTTCTTTTTCAGAAAGGTTTTTAGCTCCCTCAGAAGTGGTTATTTCTAAAACTTTGAACCTTGTCTATTGAGAAGCTAATCATCCATGTTAAAAAACATCCAATTTGGGCTCAGTTGTTAGCGCAGTCATGTATATGAACCTGAGGGTGACTGGTTAAATTCCCAGTTCCTCTAGGCTACATGTTGAAGTGTCCTTGGACAAGACACAGAAACCCTGTAATAGCACTGACATGTACTGTCTGGCAGCTGTCCAACAACTGTTCCCCCAGGCAGATCAATAAAGTAAGTCATTATTATTATTATTAATAGACTAGCACTGAATCCAAGTTGAATCCAGCCCAGTCACTGCTATACACTGCTAAACGCCATTTGAAACAAACATAAAACAAGCCTCATTAGACCCAAAAGACCCCTCCCCCAGTTCACAGCCGCTCAAGAGCCAATCCTGTTTATCCAGTTTAATGAGGAGGCAATACTCTAACAAGTAAAGTGCTGTTGTGTGGTAACTGTCAGCAGATAACTCTTGTTTCTCTTTTGTCCAGTATGCCAACTTTTTGGATGAGCCATGACCTTAAAGATCCAGAGACAGTAATGCATGGACACAACATGTCCATCAGTCGCATTACCTAGGACACCTTAAGGTCAAAAGAAGAGCCATTAAACCATCTTTAACACTACAATTTCATGTTGTGTAGCTGCTGAATCCTCATTTGAGCATGTAGTCCATCTGTGACTGTAACACAACCAAAACGGTTACACCCAAACATGAGTGAAGTGCTACAAGGATGATGTCATGTCTCCTGAAGAAAGCATATTGCTTTCCCCCAATTCCCTGTGTAGCAGGTGTCAGGCAGCCACAGAGAAGGAGGCGATGATGTCATAAAACACCATACTAAATAATCTTGTAAGTAATGATTTTGTATCAACCTTCACCCCTGTGTAACCAGTTTATCCTGCATTTTTAACAACATGATTGTCTGCACATCAACTCTTCTCTCCTCTCCTCTACATGCACAAACGTCCTCATCTGTGGGATTATGCACATTATTAGTTTCCCTAAAAGGCCTCTTGGACTCAGATCCCCTTCTTATATACCATCTGTTGCCAAAAGAGAATTAATGGAGGAGAATCAAGGCCTAGCTGTATGCAAGAGTATATGTTGCACCCTAAGTGATATGGCACTTTATACACAAAAGTTATCCAAAATGTTGTCAGCAGCACAAATGCAGGTTATATTTAATCTCAGAGGACAAAGTGTGTGTGTAGGCAAAGTCATGCATGTCTCAGTACGTGCATGCAACAATCATGCTCTGTTTTTTTTGTCCTTACAAAATCCAAATAAGTAATGTTTCAACTAGAAGAGAACTGGTGTGTCTCTCTCAAAGGTTAGAGAAGGAAGTACTGGCTAGCATTTGAGAACATCTGGAAACTTCATTACATATAACATTTGAAGAAGAAAAAATTGTTAGAATAGTACTTAAAAAGGTGAACTATTAGTTCACACACCATCATAAGTGATTTGTTGTTTATTACACAGATATAAGGCTTGTTGGAAAGTGTTTGATGTACCGTAAGGCTCTGTTAGGTATCAAATTCCTGTTAGCGAAGAGGGTGATGAGATAAATGTCAGCTGGACTTTGTTGACCCAGTCACAACAAAAAGACAAAGCTACTGTCAGGATGGACACACCCAGGTCAGGTTACATCCTACACTGGGTTTTCTGATGAGTACATGGCCAATAGCTGGCCTGTGTATCCCTTCAAACAAGAAATGACAAGCTGGCCGTCTCCCTAAAGGTCTGTGCAAATGCACTCTAGTGCTGTGGTGGAACATGAACACTTAGCACCCTGATCTGTGCAAACGAAAACAGAGAAATTCACAGTAATCTAGGGTCAATGTATATGTCAGAGTGATTTGTAACTACTACTTTAGAGCAAATAAGTACTGGGTGTGTAGGTAATATAAACATTTCCTTGCCAAAGGCATAATGAAGCATACACAAAGTCCCAAGGGGTTAGGTGAGGTGTTAAAGTCCACTCATTTTCAAGTGATGGTTGGCAAAACTGACATCTGACATGAACTCCCTGTTTGTTTGGATCTTTTAAAAAAGTGTTAAAAAAGTACAATGACACTTTACTATTGTACTGTACCAGTTCATGTTGCATTGATGTTAATCATTACTCCTTATAACTGATTTCTGTGCAAAGATGATCTATTAAAAACATGGAACTCCGGTCCTTTCAACTATAGAACAACTTCTCCATTAAGTGATACAAT
Source organism: Ctenopoma multispine (assembly GCA_034779795.1). Classification (NCBI taxonomy): domain Eukaryota; kingdom Metazoa; phylum Chordata; class Actinopteri; order Anabantiformes; family Anabantidae; genus Ctenopoma; species Ctenopoma multispine. The sequence goes on from JAUYWH010000018.1 coordinate 10,237,330, forward strand.
GGCACTTGAAGGTTTGTGAACCTTTAGAATTTTCTCTAATTCTAAATAAATATGTGAATTTGTGCCGTTTTGCAGTAATAACTGCAACTGACTGACTGTTTATCAATGCAGTTGCTGGTTGGCTTCACTGCATGAAATCCCTGCTTCACATTTTTCCACAGCATTTCTATAGGATTAAGGTCAGGACTTTTTGCGTTCCAAAACATTACATGTGCTCTACTTTAACACTTTTAGTTTCAGTTCACAGACAGATACATTGATATTTTCCTGTAGAATTTGGTTGTACAACTAACAATTCATAGCTTCATCAATGATGGCAAACTGTGTTGATCCAAAGCAAACAGGCCCAAATCATCATCATCTTACTGCCACCACCAGTAAGGCTCTGGAATGCAGTGTTTGGCAAAACATAACGCTTCTTATTTAAGTCAGAAAATTCAGAACATTCTTCCAATAGTCTTATGGCTTATCCACATAGCCTGTAGATGTACAACAATATACTTTAGGGGGAGTATTGACTCTGTCATTGTTGTTCAACGTTCTCCTAATGATGCACTCATGAAAAATGAGCCACAGCTAGATAAGCTTTTAGCTTTATAGAAGCTACCCTGGTTTTCCTTGTGGTCTCCTGGACTATTACAGGCTTTGCCGCTGCTGTGATCATTGTTGTTCCACCACTCCTGGGAAGAGTAAAAGTCGTGTTGATAGTGTCCATATGTAGATGATCTGCCTGACACTCACCTGATTGGGTTAGATAGTGAACACCCTGATTGCTCTTTTTTAAATAAGGCACGGCCTACCAGACTGACTGCCAGCCCACTGACTGAAACATTAGACCTTAAATTTCCCCTTCAAATGAATTTACAATCCTAGAGATTCACATACAAACATTTACAATAAGAACAGTATATAAAGTATAATTGTATTTCTGATTAATTTACTTGAGTTGAGTTTTACTTGCATGAAAATCTGATCATATTTTAGGTCATGTTTATGCAGAAATAGGGAAAACTCTAAAGCATTCACAAACTTTCAAGCACTATTGTAAATGACTGACCCAACACCTCTTTGGCAAAGCAGTGATGCCAGATGAGCAAAAAAAACTGTGCTACATTAGGAACGGTTGTACAGCACGTCCAGTCAGATTTGTCTCTTCATCTGTCACTTCTAAAAAGAAAATAAAAATCACAAAGCCCTGGCTGGCTTTTAAACGATTAAAGGGCAGAGCAGTGAAAGCTGAAGTTATTAATGTTTGGCAGCAGGCCCTGTAGGGCTCCTCTATGATAATGAATGTAAACATGGATGACTTTCATTAGTCCTGTCCTTGTGAAAGAGGTATGATTAGCTTAAACTGGAAACTAAGATACTTCTAGATTCACATTCACTAAGTGTATCTGATGTGCTTTGCTATTGTTTTTGGCAATTTTACTGCAAATACTTTACTTAAAAATACTTACTTCCATGCCCAGACATGGATTTTTTTCATTGTTCTTGTTTTAAAAAATATATAACCACACCTTTGTAAAACTTGACTTTGCAAAGACGTAGGCATTTCTGTCTTTGTGCTACACAAACACAAAAACTTGCAGCACATGCATTCTTCTTTGCACTGTGTGCAGTTTTCATTTAGTACTTTATGCATGTGCATTTATGGTTATAGTTCTTAAACTAAGGCTCACTTGTGAAGCTGGATATTGAACCTTAATATTGTACTGTACCTACATTGGAATTAAAAAAAACTTTTTTGGATTACATTCCATTATCTTTGAGGGGTTTCTCCAGCTAAAGGAATGAAATCTACAGCTATAAATTACTTATAAATCACTCACTTATTACTAAGCCAAATAAAAATTCTAGCATTTGCTGTAAAATAAGGAAAACAGTGAATTTGAATATTCTTCTTAAAGTCTGCTCCAAGTTTCTCCCACGCTGATGACAGATGGCTTCCTATCCTAGCTTCCCACATACTCAGAGGTAAACATCGCAGGTGTGCGGCACAACACAGACTGACTGTGTTTGTCTCAGAAGACCGGGACACTGAGAAACCAGCAAAAAAACTTCCCAAACACTACTTTCTCTGGATTTAACCCTCCTGTTGTCTTCGTTTTGACTATACACCCCGTGTCCTCCGGGTCAAAAATGACCCGCCTGCACTAAAAATCTAAAATAAAGCAATTGCATGTCATTTTAAACCACAAATCTATTTTG
>JAUYWH010000018.1:10239637-10294963 GCA_034779795.1 Ctenopoma multispine
CTTGATAGTTGTGTCTGAAATTGTTGAACTTTGATCTCTGAAAGTTGTGTATGGGGTCATGGATAGATGATGGTACATCTGCACAGGAAAGGTTTAGTTTAAATCAGCTGTGTGTGTGTGTTTGTGTATCTGTGTTTGTGTTTTATAGTCTTTAACCGACTCTCTGACTGTGATTTTAATTGCTGGGTCAAAAATGACCCGAAGACAATCTTTGTACTCAAGTTGTGTAAAGCTCCCATGGAAAAATTTATAATTTTTCTAATGTTGGGGTCACTTTAGGAAAAGTCATAAAACTTCAGGCTGGAAAAACAACATTTAAGGGGTTTTCTCTGCTGTTAAACACAGTTTAGGGTCAAAAATGACCCAAAGAGAACAGGAGGGTTAAAAGTGAAGCACAGAAACCAGAGCACACATGCAGTACTATCTTTCAGACGTCTGGACCTTTAGCTTGCTATCCACAAACATTGCTAAAGGGCAATTACTACTTTCCCCAGCTGCATGTTTTTGTTCCCATTCAGGACACACTACTTCATGTGCATGAGTGTGCAGGACTGGCTCTGTGTTCTTTGGCATGAGAAGAAGTGTAATGGCTCTGGATTGATAGATATTTCCTCCCCTGGTGAATTGTCAGATGTTTGGGAGCTTTGTTGCTGCCTCTTCTCCCAGTTCAGACATCTGGTTTAGGTGTACTGATTTAAAACAATGTGTTTTTTATTTCCATTGACCACGACATCCTGACAAAGAAATTATGATAATAATTTTTTCCCCTCTTGAAGCAATCGAGGGCCTAATCAAACACAGGTATTGCTGTGTGCATTGTTAAGTAATTGCACAGATGATAAACACATTCCAGGATTTTGAGAGCTGCAGTGGAATAGCAGAAGGCGGTCACATATTGGAAAGATATTATTCTGCCTACTTGCAAACATGCAAACCAGAGGTTATTCAAATCCTTAAGAAATGTTTGCCTTTTTACAAAAGACACAACGGCTCAGTAATAACAACATTCTCACCAATGGAACAGTATAGCCTGTACTGTTTGGCAAAGTATGGATTAAATGAGAACTGTCATGCTCAGCAACTTCAGGCAAATCCCTTTAAAAGTCAAGCCGTAGCCTATGTTAGGATTAAAACTGAGAGACCACTAGGAGATGGAATTCAATGTAGACCATTACCTGTGGGGCCACATCTGTTTAAACAGCCAAAACAACTTCATCTTTGGATTTACCACTTCAAGGTAAATCCAAAAGGCAGGGGATACGAATAACGGTATTAATGCTCAAAATACAAGACGGTGGTTAGAAAATGGTAACTTAAATATGGTTGCATTGTTTGATAGGTGTTATGAGCCAGAGGTGCGTCACAGTTTGTATTATGATGTTGTGCATCTCTGACATTTACAGTAATGTATGGTCGTGTTAAATCTTACCACTTCAACCACCTTCAAAATTCCAAAGTAGGACTTCAGGTACTCCACGTCGCACCTTATCCCCCCCAAAACGTTTCTTGAATGGACAGGCTCTGTGGTGGGTTGATACGGACTACTGGCCCCGGAGATCATGGAAGTGTTGGAGGCCTCGCCGTCAAACCCCTCTGTGTCCTCGGTAGTCCTCATTGTGGTTTTTTTTTTTGGGGGGGCCGGACTCCTGACCAGAAATGTTTCCGCTTACAGTATAAATCGTTGCAGATCGGTTGGATCTACCTCACGGTGCGCGTTATGTGACAAAGAGCACACTTCGGTCCATGCAGGCTGGGAAGCGGGTGCAGAAAATAAACCAGGCGGTCCACTTTTCATAGCCACCCCACAAGGAAACAGCGGCGGTAGGTGCTCTTTAACGCTGCGCGCAGGAAAACTGTCTGCGATCCGCTCGCTATAACCCTGCGTTATCTCCTCCTGCCTACAGTGTTGAGTCTTACAACTATGTTAGCCAGGTCGCTTGTTCGAGTCCCAGTGTCACTTAGCCATGGATGATTCTGGTTAGTTCAACAGCACCCAAAAAAAAATAAAAAATCCTGCCGGGCCGTGTGACTCGTCACTGGAACAGAAAAACAATCACCCATTGTGGTCCAGAGAAACCGAGAACCCCTCGCACCATCCTCTGTTGTAAACTTAATCAAAAGTCACGCCGCAAGCACAGCCTAATGATGGGGTTAAAACTGACAGATCACTTGGAGGTGGAATTCAAGGTAGACCACGACAGCCTGTAGTGAAGCTGCCCATACGCTCCACTCCGCGTTATGGATGCACAGCAAGCTTGTCTCCGCCCCTCTGAAAGCTGCACATTCTTGTGTAGGCTCCGCGCACTATTCCCAAACAGCCTACAAGACGAATCCAACCGGAACCACGCCGACAGGACAGAGCTCTGCTGCTTTTCTTTCTGGCTCTTCTTTCGCTTCCATTAGTCCCCACCGCCTCTGCGCAGCACTAGTTCTTTTACAGCCAGGCCTGATGAAATGATTTCTTTATTCTCCAGAGGTTTACAGTGTGGCTGTGGTTGTTTTTAATGAGTTTCTGTTGTACCTCTTACGGGTTAACGTATTGATTGTTTTTGCTGTATTGTCTGCATATTCTCGCTCTAAAATAAAAGTGACCGATATGATTCCACTATTTCCTGACAAATAAGCAAGTGATGGCCTGTGATGGGGACACATATACTTTACAGTCATATTGGTGATGATGTTAGTGTATTTTTTTAATATAATTTCGAACTGACCCTGTATTTGTATCATTTGTCATTTCAACCAAACCAACTGTTAAAATTCATAGACTGGCCTTCTTTTCTTTAGATGGAGTGACATAAAGTGCGCTTTGTTGCGTTTTGCTGCCCTCACATGGCCGTTAATGGTAATAGAAGGTTTCCTAGGTGATTGTGGGGATGCCAAGTGTGTCGTTTAACTCATTGCTGGATCCAGGCAAGCTATTAACCTTTAATGAAGTGTTGTTGTTATCTGGCAATAGCCTAATGCCAGTGGAGTTTTTTTAGTTCTAGTTCTTATAGTTTTTTTTTTTTACTTGTCCCTGCCTAACATTTATATTGCAAAGTCTCTTCTAAAATGTGCAGATTCCACATTACATAAAAATAGCAATAGCTCAGTCAATACAATACAAAATACCTAGTAATCATGTATTACAGAGTGGTCTGGTTTCAACATGGAAACTTCAGAAGAGTAGGTTATAGAGGCAACTTTGTTTGAACAATCAACCGCATGAAAAATAGGACTGAACTACTTTCATCTTTCATATGTGATGGAAACAAAGCCAAATACTTCATCTGTCAGAAAATGATACAGTGTGAATACATAGTTAAAATATTTTAAATACACAAATATCTCAACTGCATTTGTTACAGTGCTTTACTGTGGATGTGGAGTTTGGATTTGTGAATTAACTTCAGTGAGAAAATGTCTGGTTCTGTTTCAGGTTCTGGCAATCAGCTTTGTTTTAACATGAAAAATCAAAAAACGCTGTATAAACACATGCAAAAATGTGAAAATCAACCAAAGTTTAGATTCTTGGTTTTATTGAAGCCAGGGGTGTGATAAACATTTTCTTTATCTTTGTCGGCGTAAGAAGCTAGAATGCACATGGCAGCTTAGAGGCTACAGAATTGTGTTAAAGTTATACAATCAAATTTCTGAATTAATTCAGTACACAAAAATGCAGCCAGCCATGTGCTTACAATGTCTTGATATTCTGTATAGAAAAACGTTGGAAGCAGAAGCTCATAGTCTCATGTAGATGTAGACTGTCAATAGTGGTCGAAGGCAATTCAGTTAGGATGTGAAGAGGCAGTTGCTATCATTTGACGTTTGAGTACAAAAGTTACAACATCTGTTCATTATTTCATCTTGGGAGCAACAGCCAATCTTCACAAAGAGCAAGTGCAACTTTGCAACCAAGCAGCGTGAGAGGACTTCATTCCACTTAGCTAAAATTGCCAAACTTAACATGTGCGGCCATGTTTGATTAGCACAGATGGGTCAGCAAGGTTAGAGTGAAACATTTCAAAATAATTTCAAACAGAAAGTCTCTATGGGCAAAACCATATTAAACAACAAAAACTAATTCTGCCTTAGTAGGATGTAAACGCAAACAAGTTTCATGGGCACAAAAGGACAAACCTGAACATGAATGGACATTTTCTATTTTGTTTATCTACTTCAAGATGTTCCGAAGAATATATCCCTACCAATGGTGACAATGATTTATAGAGGATTGATATTAAATGTACAATACCACCAGGAGAAAGGAATTACTCCATAGTTAACCACCAGGGGCATAACTTAAGCAGCAAATGCAGATAAATAATGCAGTTTTAGTGAGAAGGCTGACTTTTAGGTTCACTACTAAATGTTCCAAAAGGCAAAAAGAAAAAAAAACGCATTCTGTATCTTTAGCTGTAGCAACAGAGAACTGATACAAGTGTCCAAGGAAAGTGCTTATTTCAACATGTGGCTGTACTGCTCCTGGCTGTTCTAAAATTGTGCTTCATCCATGTCAGCAACAGAGCCTCTGGTGCACATTCCACCCAGTCTCAAAAAAGAAAAAATTAAGAAAAAAAGAAAAACAATAAGAACTTTATGTTGATCAAAAGTAAGTCGACAACAGTTAAGTAGCATCGTTTTGACAACTAATCAAATCATGGACAGACTGTACACCAATATGGTCTTTTGGTTATTCCTTTACAGAGAAGATGTTTAAAAGTCAAACTCTGATGGCAATTAATTGTTTTTGTAGACCAGATTAGAGAATTAACCATAATCTACTGTAACACTATACTGTACTGTAATTATATATATATTTTTAACTTCTGAAACCCCAATTATGGTGTGTGTGCGTTTGTTTGTAATAAGGCATATCTACCATTTTCTAGGTCTGACGTGTGGAAGGCAAGAGCTCCATGCAACAGCAGAACAAAACATGGCCACAGGTTAATCTTATGGATAACTACCAACTATAAAAGCACAACATAGTGATTAATATGCATCTTTGGTTCCATGTCCCAAATCATTTGAATAGTAAACAGCTGTTCTCTTCACCCTTGCAATCAGTTCTGTGAAAGCTACTGGTGTGACTATGTCCACAAGATTAAGTAGGGCCTTGTTTACAGACAAAAACAACAAAACAACAAAATTCATTTTGATTAGATTATGGTATCTGAAACCATAAATGAAAGATTATTTGATATGGTACAGTATAATGGTTTTGTTTAAAAAGTAATCAGACAATTAGGCAAGACAATAAGCAACCCCTTAAGGGCACACAAATTAATTAGGAGCATTCCTGTGAAGGCAGAGTGTCCAGTGACAAACTTTAAGCTGTACATTGAAGGCAAAGGTTGTCATTTGAAATGGGCACTGAAAGAATGTACAAAAAAAAGACCTGACTGGACAAACAAGTTTCCTATTATCTACAGCTACTTCATGTAGAAACTGGGAATGTTTTAACTGACATAAATAAAGCATGTGAAATCAAAACAAGACAGTGCTGTCAAACACTGAATGATACAATATCTCATTTTTGTTCAAACAGCAAATCACTTTGGATGTGTTTTGGCTGCAAAGTAAGTGTTTGTGTGGGGGACACCAAAGTGCCATCATGTGGGTTGTGTATAGAGGCATTCAATCTACTGCTCTATTGAACACTATCAACTAAGTCACAGAAATATTATTTCTGGAAAAGAGAAACAGACCACAGGCTTGTAAAAACAAAAGTAAAACAAAATAAATAATTTGGATGACAGAAATGGACAAAAACCTTTTAACCAATGGTGCTACAGTGCATTTCCTCTTATGCAGACAAGCACCTCTACTATGACACAAACAGCTAACTGTGCGAGGCACTTAGGAGTTATAGTAGGAAAGATGCTGCCCAAACCCCTACCCAAATATACACACACCTGTAGCTAAAGAAGTGATTCTGCTGCAACCTCTAAGCCTGTCAAATCCTTACCAGTCAGATTAAATCAAAGAAGCTATTTTCTGAATTTGGACAGAATAGCATTTTATACAAAATCAAAGCAAACCTGGATAAACTGTTTGTATTTACATTTACAGAATCCTTTGAGATGACTAGGGCAAATGATATGATATGCTGTCAGCTATCTGAACTTGTCATATTAGTGTCATGACGTCAGTGGCATTTAAACATGTTATGTGATACAGATGAATGTTTCCTTAAACCGATAAATGGTGGACAAAATAAAAAGGAGGAACTTTGTATAAATACATCAGTATCATTTCAAACATTTTTACATACTACATATGTTTGCAAGTAATATTACTTTTTTCAATTAATATATTTAAATACCTTTCAAATCACTGCCAAATTCTATAACATAAGCTGAACCAGAGGCACCAGGACCAGTATATTTCCACTCTTTAAACCCATGAGGAGAGGGTGTTTTATCCCACAAACTGGGGGTCAAACTGCAGCTCGGCTGCGGCTGCCAGGGAGTGTGGACATATTTCCATAAACCGACATCCCTCACTAAATTTACAGTGGAACAGAGGACAGAAATAAAGCCAAGCATTCAGCACTTATCATCTCAGGAATACCTCAATCTCTATTATCTCTCTATTCCCATGTCACCAAAATATCTGAGAGTATTTAAAACTTGTTTTGGTGAAACCACTGTGTGTGCTGACTGTTACAGACATTGGGAATTTGGTCAATTTTTTTATGCTCACATGTACAAGTGTTTTTCCAGAGTATTAACGCAGTGGATGATGCAGCTGTTTTTGTTGCCTTCACGCTTCGTTCTCTGTCGGTGGTGGTATGTTGTTAGCTGAAACCATGGAGTCTTGTTTGCGAGTCATCCTGTCCAACTCAGCTTGGACATCAGTCAAACCCGGCTTCTGCCCTTGGAAAAAGACAGGAGACAAAGGCCAAAAGTAATCTCCTGTAGCTTCTGTGAATATTCATTAAATAACTGCTTTTTACTGGCAGCAAGCAGATGGATGGAGTTTGGATGGTGATGCGGTCCCATGCTGGAGATAGGTGGCCTCTTGCCACAGTTAGCACACATGCAAAACTAATCATCAGACAAAAGACATGTACTCATGCATTATCCTTCCACCTGTATCTCAGAGATGTTAACACTGCTCAGCGCTGGAACAGGACTTTGTTATATTTACCTGATATAACAAATGTTATAATGTGCTGTTGACATGCAAAACAGCTGAGGTTACTAAAGTAAAATATGTAAATAAATTAGTTGAGCAAGAGAGCAGTGGAATGTGATGTGGAGTGAGTAACATTAATCACATAGGGGCACTTATGGTTGGATGTTTAGTGGATACAGGCCTGTAATAAGTTTCCTCAGATGTCAGAAGTTCAGGCAAAGAGGACAAAAATTCTTGTCTCTTGTTTTAACCTTCTCTTTCAGACTGTAGAGATAAAACTCCACACAGCAAAACAGTACATAGCCTCTACAAACAAATGTCCCTGTGTACTAACTCCACGTCTTGTTTTGACCTATACGTGCATGAGTGAGATGTTTCCAAATGCATAGAATTCAACAGTCTAGAATAATGCTTAAGTAAAGTAAGTTAAATAAAACTGTTAACCTGTAAGGTAGAACGTTTATAAATAGAGACAAGTGATAAAAGCACTAGAAAAAGGGGGTTGTACCTGTTTTCTTGGCAGGCCCTTGCACTCCCGCTCCAACCGCTCCAGATCCTGGACTCCCTGGGGCTCCAGTCTTTTTACTCAACAGGCTGTTGAAGAAGTTAGCCAGCACTCCCTCATTGGCAGCCCCCGCTGCAGCAAAAAATAAAGCTTAAAAACTCTTTGATATTAAAAAAACCTAGTGAGTCGCTAGTTAATACCTTATAATGTTGTGATTTCAAGTGAGCAGCCTAGGATGGCTTCAGTTGCTTCTTTTGAAATTAATATCGATTTTTCTTGCATCACATAATAAGATTTTTTTAATAATGCCTTTATCTGGTAAAGGTGAGGAGTAGAAAGTTTTACTATGTGACTTCTTTACTTAAAGTCATCACAGCAATAAGATCAACAGAAAGAACTGTGATCAAAGTAACTTTTGTTATGGTCAAAACTCTGGTAAATGTAGTTTAAAGTTGCATTAAAGTCAATGCTGAATTCAGGTCCGTGTATGCCCCTGAGGCAAACTACCCAAACAACAAGCCACTTTAAGTAAAGTGTGATTCTCAGTAACTACATTACCTTTCATGTTAGGGTCAGGTTTTTTCACAGCAGCCATTGGTGAGCCACTGGTCACGTTTGTTTGGCCAGCACGACCCGCAGGCCTGGGAGACCCAGAAGCTGGTCGTCCTGGAGACTCCTGCAACACAGAAACCAGAGCTGAACTATGATCATAAACAAACGGCTTAATTTGACTGTGAAGAAGAAAGGAGTACAGTTCAAGTTAAAGATTCCACTTTTGAGTGATGTTAAGACACTTACTGCTGGTCCTCTTGTTGGTGTGGCTGGTTGCTTTGCTAACAAAGACTGTAGAGGAATAAAAGTTACAAAGTGAAGGTTTCCACACATTCTCAAATGGATACTGCAAAAAGACATCAGCAGACAGCATCAGTTTGTACAGGTGTACCTAATAAAGTGGCCAGTGGGTGTATATAGCTATTATTTTCTCCAATTTTGAAAACCAACATTGTGTATGTAAGATAAGGGTAGATCCAAATTATTCCAACTGTGGTATAAATTTTACTCTAGACATCTGTAAATAGAAGTGTAAGTAGTGCATATAAGTATAGAGAAGCTGAGACTACAGTTGAGTGTTTTTTTAGCGCTACTTCCTAGTTTATTTGTCCACAAAATAGGAAGTAAGGGCATTTCGAGCTTCAAGTTGAATTACAAATCTGTTTTACAGTACAAAATGCTAGTTCAGGGTCCCTTCTAAAAAATAAAAATACTTATTCCATTAAAAACAGCAATACATGGAATACAGAAATCATGAAATATGCTAGAAAGACTAATACATACTTGTTGTTTCATCAGGAAAACCTGCTCATCCTCTGCATTTATCTCTTTGTCATGTACCAGCTGTGTAGAAGAGCAAAGAAGTCATCGACAAATTAACGAAAAAATATAGGATATAAAAAGCAGTAAGCTCTGAAATACTTATTGCTGCATGTGGTTATTTAATTAGCATTTTGTGTTATAATGTCAGCTATGACTTTTACCTTTCGTACTGGAGGCTTTGTGATAAAATCTTCAAAAGGATGTTCGGGTCTGACTGTTGTCAAGTTTTCATGCAATATGCCAATTTTCTTCTCATTATCCCATCCAGATGGACTGAAAGAAAAGAGGAGACAATTACACTTGCTACAGTGATACAAAAGCATGTATAGCATTTCATTAAAATTAAAATGTATTTTGTTATGTTGCTCATAACAAAACCCAAAAGAAATATGCATGTTGTTGCATATTGGAAGCAAATCACCCATATGTACCAGTTCTGACAGTCAGTAATATTTGAGACTGTGATGACATCAAATAAACCATGATAAAAATAATCTAACAATCTAGTGAATCTCTTCACTTACATGAACACTGCATCCTTCTCTACCACTAAGGCAGGTGTGGTGAACTGAAAGTCATACATTTTATGTACTATATATTTGTAAAGCAGATCCAGGTTTTTTTCCTCTTTGACTGAAGTGTAGATCAGGCCAGCTCCATCTGTTTAATTCAGTTAAAGCAGCAATTGCTTGGACAATAAAAGATTACAGATTGATTTATTTGTGATAACCAGTAAGATATCCTGGGAAATTTCAGTTTGAACAGTCAATTTTATAAATATTTATGTTTAGTTATGCTTCACAAGGATACACTGTAAGCAGAAGTGCCTGATGTGAGACTGGATGAAATCGAAGTGCTCCTCTTTGTAGTCATGCTCCTTCTCTAGTATGCTGACTGCGTCACACTGAAGAGTAAAACATTAAGAAAGGGAAATAAACAAATATGACATGCACTAAACAGTCAGCATTTACAAATACACAATACCTGTATCGTAAGTCCGTTTTTAAAATAACACCATTTTATGTAGTGATTCTAGACAGAGCAAACATATTAAATATGGTTTTAACCTAAGAAGCACCTTATAAAACACATAGCTTTTAACAGGTCCTCACACAAATGTATTATTAAAAGCCTATAGCTAAGGTAAAGTGATAAACAGCAAACAATTGCTTTTTCTGTGAAGCTGAATAGTTTTCTGTGACGTGGGCTAGACACCAGATACCAAAGACAAAAAAAGCCCTATTCACCACTAGTATGTGAAGTTCTGCTGATGGCTACAGAGTTTGAAGCACTGGCCTTTTCCTGGAGAGTTAACAACCAAATATAATGGTGTCTTTTTATTAGAAAATACCTCTTTACAAAGCACAACATAAAAGTAAACGCAAATATACAAACGTCTGAGCACAGGTGTGATTGTCATGGTAGCAATGAGCCCTTTTCCAGAATAAACTCTCAAACAGCCTTTATCCATACTTACTGTAGATACATGTCAGGTGCCCATATTACAGCATGTCACCATGAAACTATATTATCAATATCACAATTTAACAAGTTCTTATAACAGATGATATGTCATAGCTCTTGCAATGAGGGTGGCTTTTCAAAGTGTTAGAGTATGTTTTCTGGGCCCATTTAAGTCACGCAGCTTAGGGTTATGTAAATAAAGGTACCTACAGGTTAGAAGGGTGGAGGCTGTAGAAGTTTGAAGAGGATTAGGAGTTGGCACTATATTTGAACAAACGCCAAGCTAAGACATAAATGCAAATGGCAGTGATCTTTAATTCTCAGCCTAAGTTGTTCTCTACAGCAGCAAACATAATGTTTTACTGCGTATTTATTTGGTATATTTGTTTTTGCTACTTTACCACAACATTGTTGTATTAATTCACATATGAGCTTTGAATATTACACTTCTTTGGTTATGGGAATCATTTACCTTTGTGCAAACTATTAGCACTGGAATGCCCAGGTTGTATGTGAGCGTGTTGTCCCCCAGTGGAAGCACAACTGCCTCATCTTCCCCTGCTGGGGGGGCCCGTCTCTGTGGGGAGGACGGGGTGGCATCCTCTGGTTCTGTGTACTCTTGAAATGCTTTCACCACTAGTGTAAAAAAAAGAAAGGAATTCATACCATTAGTGAACATACAGCTCCTGATGAACCCAAATAAAGTACAGATCTGCAGACAATAAGAAAGTTTGTTCTATTTCATCTCACACTTTCCTGTTGAAGATTGAACAATTAACAATTTTTTATTTTTACCTCATTTACAGTTGATCATATTTGACAAAGATAAAAAAAAATTACTTAAAGAACACATTCTGGAAATGAGTGCAAATGTGTATATTGGGAGGAAATTATTTCAGGAAATCATGTATTAGTTTAGTATCACTTTACAAAACTGTTAATTGTGATATGGTATTTCTACAGTTATATAATTAGCTTTGAGTGAAAGGTAAATAAAGATAAATACATGGCATCGTTCAACTTCCTGTCTTGCTTCGCAAGCTGTATTGTGAGGTGCTGGTGGTGGGGATATACGGTATGCAGGAAGCTGTGGCCTACTTCCTCAGGAGCTTCGGGAATGTTAAATGAATAGTTGGGGACAGCGCACAAAGCCAGATTGATTTGCAATTTGGAGCCAATTTCTTTAGTGTGAGACTTGGGATTTAGTACGAGACTTGGGATCTAGTACATATGGTGTAGCAATCTACAAGCAATCTTAGATGGGAATGTTTCATGAACACTGGCATATAGAAATCAGTGCATACGCACAAATAGAGTACATACATTAGCGCAGTGATCCCCAACCCCCAGGCCACGGACCGGTACCAGTCCGTGGGTCAATTGGTACCGGGCCACACAGAAAGAATACATAACTTACATTGTTTCCATTTTATTTATTATCTGATTCTGAATAATGTTTTATTTTGGAAAATTACAGGATTCTCTCCACCACATCTGTCTATGACTCCCTCTTGATGCATGTCAAGAAGACAGTCACTCTTTTCAGAGTTTTCACGCACTCCCGCCACACATTGTATTTCTCATGTTGAAAAATTATTATCCTCCACCTGTAACACTGTAACAGATGCAGTAAAATTAATGTTTCCATGTCCATGATGGAGATGACATTACTTCCCATGGTGTCTGAGGAAGCAGTGAAAACACTAAGTAATAAGCAATAGGCAGTTTATAGGGATGTTTTGATATTTAGTTTTTGTCATGAACACTTGTAATATATCAGTGGATCCAAGTATACAGGTGGTAAAGATCTGATACCATACCACCAAGATTTTGGGAGGAGCATCTCTTTCAAGTACAAAGTGAAAGAGAAAAAGACAGACAGACTTTGTCCTACTGAGCACCATATATCTGTTCCACAAATAAAGGTGAGGTCATTGGTACACAAAAGTAAGGACTGCTCAGCATTCAATAAATTAAAAATTATTTACACATCATAACCCAAATATACTGTGTATATATATTTCTTATTTTTTCAATTACAAAACACAAGACCTGTATTAATTATTTCTATTGGTTATTAGATTTTTTTGAAAGATACAAAACTAAAAACTAGCTAAAACCAAAAAAGGCACATTTAATCTCAGTGACTATAGGAAGACAAGTTCAAGCTTTACAACAGTTAACTAATTAAACTGACAGCTACAATGTTTTTACAAATGTCTGGCTCCTTCTTGTCTTTCATTTAAGTGAAACAGACAGACATCACTTGGTGAAATATTTCTCATTTCAATGTGTGGTCCCAGCAGCAATAAGTTGATCCTGTAATTTAACTTGTGACAAGTCCAGCACACAATCTTATTCAGTTACAGGAAAGCGGGAGTCAAAAAGTCCGTCCCACTAACTGAATTCAGACCCACTGTGTTTACGTCCCTTCATTTCCCTGACACTGCTGTTGGAAGGGAGGGAACCATGATGCAAGACGCTTGCAAGACTCCCTGGACAAAAGCCATTCACATACACTTCCAGTCTGTCTGTCATGTCCACAAATACAGTGCATAATCTGACTAGGTCTCACCAATCTGCTACCGACATCACAGCTGGCATGCTAGACTGCCCTTAACCGACGACATGTCTCAGTTATAGGGGAAATGTGACCATGTCGGGGGGGCAGGGCCACATTGTTTGGCCTAGTGAGGAAGGAGGGGCACTTTAATGAATGCTCAAACCAGCATCTACTGATTACAAGACAGAATATATAAATCTCAGAGTTTTACCTTCCATTACCATTCTATAAATAAATGTGAGCAATGCTTAAAAACTAATGCAGCAACTCTAACTGAAACAGGCCAGTAAAGCAAGTTTAAAAAATGTGGGCTCATTAAAGTAATTTAAGTGGTTACAATTAACAATGTGTTTTAGTCATCACTTGGCTACTAGCTTCCCTTTTCTTTTTCACACATTTGCCAAGAGACTTTACTACTTGTTACCACTTGCCACTGGACAAGCACAATATATATGTTGGGAACATTTTGACTTCTTTGTAGCAAGTCAATTCACACTTCTAAGAGCAACAGCAGCAACCAAATCGTGCATCCTCCTCTAAAACCCTACAGGCTGAACTAACTAATGTTAAAAACAATATTTCCTAACAAAAAACAACTGTTCATAAGAAAGATGACTGGCTCTAAAATTAACAGGAGAACAACATCTGAGTGCATCACACATTGATCTGCAGAACTTGCCTCCAGCCTGAACACACAGCTGAGAATCATGGGCCTCTCTGATGACCTAGAAACATCTATAACAATGTTATAAAGTGCTTTCCTTTCATGCTACACAGCAACCAATCTCTTATTTTCCCCAGCAGCAACAGAGCAAGGAGTTGAGCCCCCATTATGTAAGACTCATTGCTTCTACACTGAGATGCTTCAGGCACTCTTTCTGAGTGTCGTTTCTGTCTTGCTCTCTCCAGAGAAATATAATTCTACTAAATGTATGCATGTTATATTTCCATTTGTGTCAAAGAAATTTTGCAGTTTGAGACATGAAATAACTGCTTCATAACAATCTTTATCACAGTCTCACAGCAACCTTAACTAACAATTAAGTCTGTTTTACTAAATCAAGTATCCTATTGGATTTATGCTAGCAAGTGCAATCCATAGCAGTCTCACAGTGACCATTCGACCATTGCTGAAATCCAGTTATTATCATGCCCACTGTCATTTTACATTGGCCAGATGTTTAAACACAGAAATAGTCTAGCTAGGGAAATGTGCACATTACAGTTTTGAGGGGATTTGAGCAGTATGACAATATCAAAGACTTTAGCTATAAGTCAGATTTGTAAAAATGTGAAATCTGGTTTTGAACTATTTTCTACTATTTTGAACTATGACAATCAGATCAAAATAAATGTTGTGTGTTCATTGTCAGTGCCCAAATTTAAAGGGTATGTTATATAGCAAATCCACCCACAATGCAAGTTAAACAGATAAAGTCAACTGTAACTTACTCTTCTGCTCCATTTCCCTCAAGTCCTCAGGAGGGATCTTTAGCTTGTCCACATGGTCACGTAGAACACTGGCCCACTTCTGAAGTGACTCCATAATGGTCCAGGGCCTTGACATATCAGCAACAAACACTGCTAGACAGTCAGGTAATGACTTAGGTGAAACAGCAAACTTAAGTAGGCCTTTGTGGTATACATCCCCATCAAGGATCCACACATTACAGCGAGTAAGGTCTGAAAAAGAAAAGGCAGATTATTAGTTAAAGTGTGCAACACAATTATTGTTTTACATTTCTGTTATTTGTAAAGACTACTGATGATAAACAACCACAAAATACAGCAGCTAAACTCACCATCTCTGTCCTCATCGTGCACATTTAAGTACAGATACTCCAGACCCCTCCCTTTCTTGTTGTGATCAGCTCCTTGAAGTTTGGCCATAAGTGTTGTTTTTCCTGATCCATCCTCACCTGGATGATTTATCCACCAATCATGACATAATTTGTTATTATAAGTAGTACTAGAAACACTGATACATGGCTGCAATGTCTCACACACCTTCATGGTCAACAACATCATTTCTCACTATTGCCAAGCAAACCTAAATATAACCCCACCCAGTAAGACTTACCAAAAAGAAAGAATTTAATGTGAAATAATTAGCTTTTGTGAATCCTGTGTTATTCAGGCACACCATTATCATCAGAGTTGACCACCACTACTACAAAGCTAACACCGCATAAACTTAAACATTCCCACATATTGCTTAAATAGCACTTACCAAATATCAGGATATTTTTTCCCGATGGCAACTTTGAACTTGATCTAGTTGAAACTTCGCTTAGTATCGAGGACCTAAAATACAATATTAAGAATTGAGAACAAAAAACAAGACATATGAGGTCACAAGTCATCAGGTCGACCGTCAGGTGGTACAGTGACAGGTCTAAATCTCAACAACATAAGCAGCATAAGCTGCTACCAAAACAGTAGCTACTCAGTTAGGCGGTACATTATAATTACCTATAATTTCAGTAACTAATATGCAACTTTCAGCTGCCCCTGCGATGTGTCCACGAAAACAGGAAATGACCAGCACCTTAGAAATAAGGAAATCTGACGCTAGCTTAGATCTGTACCCATGAAACCTGACAAGTTGAAGTCCCACAACTGTAACCTTAACTGTTGTGATCCCTTATGATGAGCGTTAACTAAAGCCATTTAGTTAAGCCTGCAGCCCTTTTCTGCATACTGCGGCCAGTTGGCTGTGGTATTAGCTTGTTAACGTTTAAATTAACGTTCATGTTAGCTTGCTGTGTCCTGTATAAAGAAGCTAACTAGTGTATAGCTAGCTGTTGTCTTGATATGAGCTGTCAAAGCTGATTCCCTGAATTTAAGGTTATCTCTCAAACGTGACTCACTAATTCACCAACACTCTCTGAATTGCTCAAACTGTCTGATGAACAATTGGCTACTTGTAGTGGAAGTTAGCTGGCTAAGCAGCAGTTAACAGACGTTAGCCGAGCTTCCAACACAGCTAGCTAACGTTAGCACACTGACCGCCCAGCTTCAGTTACTGCTAATGTTGCTGTTAGCCGGGCCGGTGTTTGACTGGGAGCAACCGGGGGTGACAAAGCAGAACCACAGCGGTGTTGCTCTTCTAAGAAGCGACTCGACAGGTATGAAGTCGTTGAAAAAGTAGCAGAACTTGCCAAAGGTTTTGCCCTTCTTCCTCTTCGCTGTTATTGTCGCCTGCCCCGGCAGCGCCCGGGAGCTGTTTCTCCAGAACGGGAGCCATCTTCTCTTTCTACAAACCACAAAGGCAAGGCCCTGCTGCTGCTGCATGGGCTCCACTAGCACCGCCTTCATCCAAGTGGTCGGGGTGCGTTGCATTCGTTAACTGCTGCGCCGCGCCGGGGCACCCCAGCTGCACATCTGCACTTTCCACTGTAACACGTTATTACTCATGGCTTTAAAAAAAGTGGCCTATGTCAAAGAAATATGCTTTTTGTACATAATGCTGTACTAATAGGTGCAGATATGAAAAGGCACTTGACAGAGGCAGTGGTATTTTCTTTGCAGTCTGGCTACTTCTGGCTGCATCCCAATAGGTGATGTCATAGCATTTTTTCTTTTCTTTAACAGCTGACACTTGATATCACACACAACAGTGTGTGATATCAATAATTACCTAATGTCCAGAAGTTCAACATACTTGTAATGTTTAATCTACTGACTGCTTTATGCCATATGTGATTGAGTGTGGATGTAACAGGTGATTTATTTTACAAACTGTGTTTTACCAGCTAATCTCTGGTGAGCTGGCATTTTTGAGATTTCTTAAAAATTATTTCTGTTCTTCAAGAAGGCACCACAGGAAGAAAAATAACAAGAAAGTGATGCTTTTCATATAGAGTAATATTACACACATTGAAAATATCTATAGCCAAGTGTACAACGTAATTTCTACTGTCCACAATGCTTGGGCAAGTATTATAGGCAATTTAGGCTCTTTTGTTTGATGTCTTTGGTGAACTGTAAATCATTATCTTTGTTCTTTGTTTGAGTTCTTTGTTTTGAACAGATTGTGATACACATGCCAGTGACTCATAGTCAACTGAGTCCTGACTAATGGTAAATAGTAATATTAATGTGATATCAACAGGAAAATAGTTTATTTTAACATGTTTGAATGTGATATTACAGTAGGACGTTTAGATAATGTGAATAAAGTGAAAATTACTGTTTTCCTGTTTTTCCTATTTTGACATTCTATGTTAAATAGTTTATAACCATCTGTTCTATAAATCTTCTATATTGTGTGACACTAATCATGTGATAAAATAAGTATCCAGTAGATGGTGCTATTCACTGCTCACTGGATGGGCACAAATCTGTCCTACCCCATTTAGACTGAATTCTGAAAACAAGTTATTAACTTCACTATGCAGTTAATTTTAACAGTAGGTATTTATCTATCATGAATCTGAACAGATCAGCTTATAACAAATGTAATTTAGAATGTTACATGCTCCTAAGAGTGTTCAGTCTTTATTGGGGCACTTTAATGAACCAAAAAAGCTAATCACAAATATATCAATAGAAACAGAAGAAAGTAAGATGAACCCTATGTGGTTCCCTTCACACAGGATTCAACCGATAACTTTAGTAAACCCTCTTGATACAAACTAGAATAAAAAGTTGGTTCTTTATCATTTTATATTTATCCTTGAGTTACAGGTAAAAGTCATGTTTCACTAGTGGAGTCAGACGAAGTGGTGCGAACAAACCCATGGCTAGTGGCTACCTCTTTGATTTGTAGACAACTCCACACAAGTCTGCATCACTTTGGCACCTTCCTGTACACTTTCTCTGTTGATGAGCTATTGGCCTGTAGTGTGATTGGGCACCCAATACCTCACCCTTTGCTGCCTCTTTGTCACTATTTAGCTGTGCTGCCAGCAGTGAAAATAAACAAGACTGATCTTATTTTCTTGTTTTTGTAAAAGGTAGAAACTAGAACTTTGTCCAGTATGGAAAACAGTAAACAGTAAAACATTCTATGCTCCGTAGTTCAAGAACTTTGTAACTAACTTTGTAACTCTAATGAGATGAATTACTAGATTTTTATTAGTCTGGGTTTTTGTTGTGATTTACACTTTAAAAATCTGAAGGATTTGAAGGTGTATTTCATTTGTCTGTGTTACAGCAAACCATATACAGTTATTGCCCAAAAGATTTTCTCTATTGACAGTCTTTTAACACTAGAGGTTGCTGTCTCCTTAAAAATCAGGTATTCAAGATGGAGAAATGCAAGATGATGCCAAGTATCTTCAAAAACCATTGGGATACACATCCAACACAGAACATGTCATACAAATGAAAATATATAATAATATAAAACATTTTAAAATATGTATATTTTCAGAAATACATTTGTTATATTTACAGAGACATGTTTCTTTTTGCCATTTGAGCGCACACGTGTGCAACTAGGACCAAACCAGTTTGGCTTCTTTTTAGAGGTATTTGTAATTAAATATCAGGTTGGTGAGTTTAAACGTAATCAGATCGTCAGTCCAATTGTTGTGATTTCTAAGACATTAGAAATGACACAGCTGAGCTAAACTGTAAAGAAAAATCTTTGTGGGAACAGTGAAGTAAAGACTTAGCCTTGCTTTTATTTTCAGAGACTCAGAAAACAAGTGGACCGGGCTGCTGGTTAAATGAGACTACATGATGTGATTCATTAGTAACATAGATTAATGGTAGTATCATTGGAGATAGATTAAATATCTTCATAGATATGCCTCAACTTTGTTATACAGCAATAGTCATCGGTGGTTCTTAGCCCTGTGTCACTGCAATGCTGCTTGTGTCAACTGTTGAAAGGGACATTATGTTCACCTGGAAGAATCAGCTGTTGAATTTCCATTCACATAACAAAGGTAAATAGCAAAGAGTTATTGCATCAGAATTCAATGCAATGGTTACAATGAACTTTTGGTCTTATTAGGCTTATATTCCTAACAAGAAAAGGAAGCTCAAATTACTTTACAGTCAGAAATGAGCACTGGCATAGTTTTTCTTATGTTTATAATGTCTTGTGATTAAAATGACTTATTCAGAGGCCCACAATCAAAAAACGGATGTCCATAGATTACATTAAACTTAGCACTATTAAAACCAATAAAATAAGAAATGAGTTTCATAATTTTTATAAATTATTTATAATTTACTCAAAGAGATAAGCATGCATGTTATCATTGCTGACAAACAGGGGGGGAAACACGATGGGAATCACTGTAATGGAGATGAACGTGTGTGTGTATGTGGTGCTCAAGTGGCTTTACCGACATAATGGCTCCTATGCATAATTTATATTACAGTATTACTCATGTTGGGACTTATGTATAACGCTACATGACTTCCTATGTAGCGCAACTTTTGGCAAACAACAGCAAAGGAGAATTCACGTATTCATATTTTGTAAAGTAAAATAAAGTCCGTGTACAATGACATGCACTGAAGAGAAAGTGCACGGGAGACGAAGGGGTTAAAGATTGGGAGGGTATAGTTTGCAGACGGGGCAGCAATGGGGTAGGCTGTGGGGTAAGCTGGATTGTGATAGCGACAGATGTCTAGAAAACTGCGAGGGGCACTCCTCAGTTACAGCACAGTCCCAGACTGCACCTCGGAGAACAGGGGCGGAATCTGCAGCTGTCACTCCAAAGGTTTACCTCCATTATCACATCCAGCCGGAGCTTGGAAGAGAAGCTGATCACTCTCTACAAATACAGGTCAGTCTCATAAGAACATAATTTAATTTAAAAAAATGTTTTTTTTTATTTAAGTTAAAGCATGCAGAAGATATAACGCATTTTTTATGAGAAGATAGAAAGAGTGAAAGAAAGAAAATGCCCACGTTTTTCAGCTGACTTATTGTTCTCTCTCTTTGCTTTTCTCTTATTGTGTAAATTTGTTCAATTCAAGCGTCGGATAATAAAAGCAACATGTTTTATTTGACACGTTCTCATCGGCTGAATTAGATGCAGTTCGTCAGTATCGAGGATCAGCGCTGGTTTTACCAGATAATTACAAAAAACCTTCTGGGATAAAGAAAGTGCAAACCAAAAGTTATGAAGTTGTTTTAAATGTCGGATATAGATAAGATTTTATAAGATATAAGAGATTTCGTATTCTGTTTCATGCTCTTGTGAGTACATTTTCAAATGCTCGTGAACAAAAAAAGGGCAGAGCAGCTGAGAGAAGCAGCGGTGGGTGGGTTGCAATGGGGGATGGAGACCCCTCTACAGCTTTTATCATTCAAGTGTTCGTGGGCAGTCTAGTATAAATCCCCTGTAAAGTAGCCTGTAGCCTACATTATAGCAAGCTATTTCTTACCGACAATTTGCTGATCACTTTGCCAAACCCATTACTTTTATCAGGGTGTAGCTACTGGTGATGAAACCTCATCCTTTGTTACCAGCCGACACATGCTCATGTGCTGTTGCATATCTGCTTTATCTTTCTAATGTGAGCCCTAAGCTTTGGTTTACTGTACGTTTGACGATAGTATTTAGTTGAAAATTGGCTTGACAAATCGTCAGTGCAATGACATTGTTGTGAGCTAAAAATATTAGTTTTCTTTTTTTCCTCCAAACTGCACAATTTGCTTTGTCTGAATTGAAGGCCAGGGGACACACCAAGATGGATTTGGTGAAAAAATAGGCAAATATTAAAGAGCCCTTATAAATAAAGTGTAATTCCTTTGTCGGTCTAAAAGAAGGTGACTGATGTAACTGTAAAGCAGGCATAATGACTCAGGCCTGTTTATCTTAACGGGCAGCTCATTAGACTGTAAATCGGTGTAAAGGATAGGCAGCCTATCCCAGCCTGGTGTGTGGCGCATCTTGTCTTTATTGCACCATTGCACCATTGCAGCACTAGGGACAGTTCACGAATTGCTCGTACCTGTACCCACATGCTGCCTTAATGCTGCATACTATATCTACCTTTGCTGGAATGGCATCTGTCAAGCCATAATGGACCAATCAAATGATCAGACTGTGTCTCAAAAATCCACTTAGCCTAATATAAATCTATACCTATCATCTTTGCAGATTCATTGCTTTCAAGGAATCTTCTTCTAAGTTTGTATTCAAGCGGGTTGATTTTTCTGGGTCAGTTAAAACACAGTCAGTGAGATAAAGTTGAACTTCCAGTTCTCTGTTCTGTAAATGAACTGTAGTTCTGTCGCAATCACTGAATCTTCCTCCACAGCCACAACAATGTTGCAACACTAATACAAACATTTATGCTGTATAGTATGTCTACATGTTTCCTCAATTCACAAAATGTATCATATTATATTGATTTACTGCCAGTACAGAAGACATAGTTTTGTAATTCAGATGGTGTATGTGGTTATGTGTGTTGATGGATTATCTCTATACATTCCAGAATAAATCTTTACAAACTAAATATATTAATCAAACAAAACAAAACAATGAATAAAAGACTTGTTCAACTCAGAGTTTGGGTTCACTTGGCACCAAGCCTTCCCAGACATTCCTGAAATAGTCAAGAGTCTGTGGGGTTGTCTGATCTCAGTGAGGTTCCCATGCATTTGCATTTGTTTAAGCAGTTTTTAATTGAACTTTGCTTCATTTCTGGACAACAAACTTCCCACTTCCCAAAAACTTGAAACTGGAAAGACTGTTGCATTTTAAATTAATCAATACTCGTATTGCCATGAGTTCTAATTTGATGCGTCCCCATCACATTTATCTAAAGGATTAAGTAGTATGTCATTGGATTTTAGTAGTAAATTGCCTTTCTAATATATTTAAAAGTGTGAAAAAACACACTTGTGATGTTCACAAGTTGTGTTTAAAATTTAAGTACCTAAAATAACTACCTAAGTAAACATACACGTGTAAATTAAGAGTCTCACCTCTATTCTTGGGTGGGACAGGGTCAATACCACTATTGCTTGTTTGAACCCAGCCTGCAAGGTCATTTTAGTGTGGAGCTGACATTTCTCCATGTGCTGGCATGAGATTTAAACATTCATGATTAAAAAGAGAGGCCAATATAAACTATTTTTTGTTTCTCACATTAATTGGCTCCTTTAACAACTCTTTCCTAGGACACGCCATGGGAGGCAAACTGAGCAAGAAAAGGAAGGGGTATGATGTGAGTGACCCCAAACAGATGAAGGATGAGCCTGCAGTTGCAGAGAAGTCTGCTAAAGTGAAGGATGAAGCTCCATCCACAGGAGCTCAGTTGACAGCTGAGGCAGACAATGTGGTCAAATGTGAGGAAACGGTGGGATCAAGTGTAGCAGCAGTAACTGAAGCTGTAAAAGCTCCAGAAGAAGCAGAGAAGGCTACTGCAGTACAAGAATCAATAGAAACAGCAGAAGCAGTTCCAAAGGTAAAAGAACCAGTTGTTGCAGATGAAGCAGCTCCAGCAGCAGAAGAACCATCAGCAACAGAGGAAGAATCAGCACAGGTTGCAAAAGAGTCTGCTGCATCAACAGAGGAAACTGCTCCAACAGAGAAGATTGATCCAGTAGCAGAAAAAACAGCTACAGCAGCAGAGGAAGCAGCTCCAGTTTCAAAAGAACCACATGCAAGGGTAGATGAGGCAGCTCAAGTAGCAGAAGAACCAGTTGCAGTAGCAGATGAATCTGTTCCAGCAGTAGTGGAGCCTGTCACAGCAGCAGAACAACCAGTTCCAATAGTAGAGCAACCAGTCACAGAAGCAGAGCAACCAGCGCCAATAGTAGAGGAATCACTCAAAGAAGCAGAACAAGCAGCTCCAGCAGTAGATGAATCACTCAAAGAAGCAGAACAAGCAGCTCCAGCAGTAGATGAATCACTCAAAGAAGCAGAACAAGCAGCTCCAGCAGTAGATGAATCAGTCAAAGAAGCAGAGCAACCAGCTCCAGCAGTAGATGAATCAGTCAAAGAAGCAGAGCAACCAGCTCCAGCAGTAGATAAATCAGTCACAGAAGCAGAGCAAACAGCTCCAGCAGTAGATAAATCAGTAAAAGAAGCAGAACAGCCAGCTCCAATAGTAAAAGAATCAGTTGTTGTAGCAGATGAATCTGTTCCAGCACTTAAGGAGCCAGGTCCAGTAGAAGAGGAGGTATCCCCAGTAGAACAAATCCCAGTAGAGATGCCAGAGGCTACAGCAGCAGTAGAGGAAATCTCTCCAGCATCAAAAGAACAATTGCAGCATGAGGTTGAATCTGAGTCTGAAGCTGCACCTGAAGAACTCCCTGTAGAAGAACCTGTTGCTGTTGTGGAATCTGTGCCTGAACCAGTTCCAGACAGTGCAGCTGAAGCACCCAAGGACCATGAGCCAGAACCCATCCCAGAGACTGTTGCTGAATCTGAAGACACTGTGGAGAAGACAGTGGTATCTACTGCTGCCCTTCAACCTGAGCCACTGGCCGAGCCAGCTGGAGAGCCAATGCTGGAGCAAGCACCAGAACCAGAGAAACTCCTTAAGCCAGAGCCTGAACAAGCACCAGAGCCAGAACTGGAGCAAGAACCAGAACCTGAGTCAGTGAAAGCACCTGAGCCAGAACCTGAGGAAACCCCAGAACCAGAGCTAGAACAATCACTACAGCTAGAACCAGAGCAAGTACTGGAACCAGAACCTGAGGAAGAGGCCAATACCGTGGAACCCTCACCAAAAGAAATAGAAGAAGTTCAGGCACAGCCAGTCGAAGCCACATCTGCACTTGAGACGGTGGAAGCGGAAGCACCTGAGGTCTTAGAGAGTGGATCAGTGGAGGTCCCGATTATTTATCAGGCTGAAGAAGAGGAATCTGTTGTAACAGAAGAATCCAGCACTGAGGCACCAGCTGAGCCAGAAGCAGCAGAACCTGTTTCTGAGATTGTCATCTCACAGTCTGTCTCTGCCAGTGAAATTACAGCTCAGTCAGAAGATGCAGCCAAAGCCTCTATCAAAGAGGTGCCTTGCCCAGAGTCTAAGGTAGAAAGTAAGATGGAAAATGGGGATTTAGAAAGTGCTTGTGTTAAAGAGGTTGTGGTAGAAGTAGATGCATTTCCAGCTGTGAATGGAGAATGCAAAGATTACGCTCCTACGCAGACAGAGGAATGTGTAAATGGTAATGAAAAGCAAGAGGAGACACCTATGAAGGAGAGGAGTGACTTTGAACTGAAAAAGGATGTAAACCTGAGTGGGGATGTCCATGAAGTTCCAGATTCCGTTTCCGACATGGTGGAGAGTCTCAGCACTGAGGTCACCCAGGCTGTCTGAAAAAGGCAATCTTTTAAATCAATGTGAATTCAGTCTATTCCTCTGATGGTGCAAGAAAGCTATCAAGTTATCAGAAACACAACTAGGCTTTCTGAAATGCTGTAACCACCGCAATGTCTACAGTGGTAACTCAGGCAAAAGAATGTTTTCTTATGAGTAACCAAAAATGAAAAACAACCACTTGAGGATAGAAAGAGAGAGAAAGAGAGAGACAGAGTCAGCAATAGCAAGTGAGACGGAAGAGCAGAGAGGAGACTTGAGGTTGGAATTTGAGAGATTAGTGCAGATATGCAGTGAATCTTGAAAGCAAGGCAAAAACGCTGAATGGTAAATGTGATATTAATGATGAAATGAATAAATCTGTGTTTGTGTGTGAGCCCAATTAATATTACAAAGTGTCTTCTTTCATAATTAGTATATTATCTGACTTAGAATTTCGTATATCCTTTTATTACTATTAGAAGACACATGGCATAAATGTTTTGGTCTTTTATAATAATAGTGCTTGTGAGGGCTGTTAATTTTAAATTGATTGTTTGGAAATAGAGAATAAAGAGACATTGTTATAGCCTACAGTGATCTTCTTTTTTCATGCATTCTCTTAGTATGTGTGGAGCAAGTGGACCAGTTGTATCAGGTTCCGGGATACTAGTACTACCAGTAGCAAAAGAAATAGATCAACATTAGGAAACAAGGGTCTGTTCATTTCAAACTAAATGTTGACAGCTCCTGACACTACTTCTCATATCAGCTCTACTGGGTCAGAGTTTGGCTGATTATTAATATCTTCAAAGAGCAACGTCCTTTAGGTCACTGCAGATATTTTCGTTGATGGAGCATGGGTGGCTACTTTATGCAGCTTACATGCCATGATTGGGCAACAATGTGATTCTTTGATCCCAGAGAAATCAATCCATTTTCTGATTTATTCTTTCTCAACTTTTTATTTCTCACATAACCATGCCTTACTAATCATTACTGATGCTTCATGCAATAGCAGACAACAAATCCATACCAGCAAGGGGAACAAATTGGGGGAGGGGCAGGAATGCCTGCAAGAGTAGGAGAGAAAAGGAAGGATGGGATGGAGAGGGGTGTTCTAGATGAAAGCATGACTATTTTACAGATTGAATTTAGACAAGCAATGTGAATGAGTAGGGTTGCATAGTAATAGGCAAACATGTCCAAGAAGATAATACATTTGGATCTAACAAGAAAGAAGTCCAGTTGACATATTTGACACCTGCGTGATGCTTTATTGTAGAATGCTGCCACGCCTGCTGCTCACACTAATGTCAGATCTTTGTCATGCAAGTGCTAATGCATATACATTAACAAGGCAGAGTAAAATTATATTTGTGTTTTTGTGCAACTGTGTTAGTACAGACAGTGCTGTATGTGTCGGAGGAGAAGCATTTGTAGAGTAGTGTCATTCATCCTTCAAATAACTGTTCATGCTTTGATAGGGATATAGTAACCTAACAAATAAGTAGCTCAATTATGGGCTCATTCACATACCAGCTTACTCTGTTTTAAAAAATATATGTATATTAACTGAGCATTTATCAAAGGAATTTTTTAGAGAAATCTTGGAGCGTGGGACGATGAACTTGCAAGATTGTTGTTTTCTTCGCTCAACAGCTTTGTCAAAAATAGTTACTTTACTGTAGATTACTGCCACAGGTTGTTGGTTTGGAAGTAAAATTAATCACATCCACTAAATGCTAGCGGGTTTGCTATTGGTCTGGTTTGTTCTTGCCAAAAATCTAATTTATATAGTCATTACTGAAGTCTATCATTTCACTTCCCTCTGCTTTCATTCCCTTTTATGTGTGTGTTAGTGTAGGGTGCTTGTCTTTTGGATCTTGATTTAAACACTGACTTAAAGTTGCATAGTTGTGAAACACCAGCTGCACTGCCTGGTTACCCAAACACTATGTCCTCTATACGCAAGCTCCTGCACAAAGCTCAAACTGTGTTCCAGCTCCTTTTTTCGTTTTGTGAAGACTAGCCTGCAGGCTTTACCAATCCTGTAATGATGCATTTAAAAAGCAAAAGAAAAAAGAAAACGTGAACTAAATCCAAAGATTGCGTTGTGATGAAATTCACAAGGCAACACAATTAGTTTTAAAGGCGTTTTTTATATTCTTTTCCTTTGGGCGGGGAGTTAAAGACACAGGTCTAGAAATCACTCCTGATGTCTTTTTGCCAAAGCTGCATACTATAGGTACTTTAATGGTTGATTCATTGACAGGATGCAAGTGTGTTCATGAATGAGAAGTAGAACAATAACTATACAGTAATAAGTAACAACAAACTCTTTATGGCCCCTTTATCACGTTTTAAACACAGCACGTGAATGTGAATTTGTATCTTCTTCAACAACTTGTGGATTAGAGAGTTGCAGTTATATGTAGAAATAGGTATACTGATTACTTTACTTTTGCTTGGCAGACGCTTTTATCCAAAGCGACTTACATGGAGCTAGTGATGAGTGTCTGGCTCAGAGACACACCTGGTAGGGGATGGGCTAGGAGTCAGGCTGGGATTTGAACCTGCGACCTTCTGCATCCCAGTCTGACGCTTAACCCATATTTAAAGCATGAGTGTTCATTTTGTACGTTTATGTGTCTATATAACTATTTAGTGTACAGCACATTACTTACTTAATCCATGCACTATGTGGTACCTTAAAAATATGGAGCAATGAAATGTAAAAGTACTGTCTATACAAGATACAGATACAAGCTATAACATAAACAAAAATATGACAAAATAAGCAACAATCTAAGTTAAAGTTCAGGACGAAGTCACAAGAAATCACTTATTTATAACTTGTCCTGTCCACTTCAACCTAGTAGAGACTGAAATGCTAAAAAAAACCCTCTTTACTAGAACCTTGTTTGTGTTGGATTGCATCACTCATAGCATGAAGCTAGTTGACAAATACCTTTTGTCCATATAGGGCACTGGGATGTCTCACTTTGCCGGGAACTGGCTACTACTTCATGACAAACTGTCTGGAAGCAATATTTAACATGACTATATTTACAGACCTTTCATTAGCTAGAGGCCAGTTGTATTTCATGCCCCTTGTGCCTCTCTTGGTTATCAGTGAGATAATAAATGAGCAGGGTATGAATGTGTGAGGGAAGACTGCTCACAGCCCTGAAATGCTTTGTGATATGAGAGATACTCTTTTCCTGGGTCTGTCCATACAGGTGACTGAGCACATAATAACAATCAGGTGGGCAAATTACAGCTACAGCGGATCACTATTTATTATTCATCCCAGAGGGTGTCAGAGCATAAGCACAGACAGAAAAACACACACTAGACAGGGCTAAAAACAAACAACTCACTCTTCCCTTTTCACTTTCAGACGGACAGAAAGACACAAAGTGATGTCTAATGCTTTTATTAGGATGACTGTACAGGCACTTCCTCTCTTTCCCTTTAAGTTCCTAAGGGTCACTCAGTAGAAGATACAATAGGTAACTGATATGCTGAAAGAGCAAGAGTGTGTTTATGGATCCATCTCCTGGCTCAAACTGTGTCTATGCAAGCGAAGTATTATTTTCCGTCTCCCTTGCTCTTAATGTCTGTCTTGCACACATAATCAGCATTACTTTCTTTCCTTTCTTTTCTCCTCTGGATGTGAAACTCTTTTTAGCCTGTTTATCACTTTCACTCTTGTTCTGACTGTAGTTTACCCTCCCACCCCCAAATCCATCCATCTGGACATGTGCACTAATGCTGTCATTGTATCAGGATGGGCAGAAGCCTATTAGACAGAGCTTGGTGGTAGTAAGGATCAATATTGATCAATAGGGTTAGACTAATGGGCACTGAGAGTAGCAGTGATTCCCCTTTGTCTGCTCCCATCACCCTTAAGTCCTCACACATGCACACTCTCTTGCTCAACCACACACTCATACACACACAACAAAGACCCTGCTTTCTATTCTGTCTCACTCTGCTGATGCAGCTGCTGCTCTGAGCGAGCACTCTGCAGCTGCCCATTTTCTCTGTCTATGCTGTGTGTGTGTGTGTGTAGGAAGTGGCGGGGGGAGGGGGGAGAGTATTTATCTAAAAAGTATCTACAGAAACATACTGTATAAAAGACAGTGGAGCCATACACACATGCAGGAAATAAATTGCTGTGGCACCGCACTTGCTTCATTGTCAACTAAAGCTATCACAAAGAGTTTGATAACATTTTGAAATAAGTCACATAGCTGTGTGGATGTCATCTCAATTTTCATTTTGGCTCAACACCTGCTGAGATTTTCATTGTCCAGGCCGTTGTATCAGCAACTACTCAATGTCACAGTGTTTTCTGAGTAGCACCAGTAGGAAAGTTGAGCCAGCACCCACATCCACTACATCCATCATTCTTTGAAGTTTAGTCACACTTTTCTTTTTACAGCAGACATTTTGACTTGTTATAGCTAAAAAGAAGTTACACTTTCTGTGACATTCTGAGACCAACAATCTGCGTGGAGACTGAGATTTGTGCCCTATCGACACATCGAAACAATTATCACATCTTGTACTTGTCAAAGACTGCAGCTATGATTTCCAATATGTTTGGAGCACATATCACACAAACTGGTTATTTGTTAATAGAATTGTTATATTTTTATTCCACATATGTATTTGTTATCAAAACCTGGCCTGAATTACTATCAGTGTAACCTCGTAGCAGCTGATGTAGCCTTCGGGCCTGAGATGAGGAACAGGTTGTGTAGCTGTAGTGAGCTCTTTCTAACTCCACACCTCCAGATTTGTTCACTTTCATCCTTCATACTACAACCATTCTGGTTGTAGTATGAAGGATGAAAGTGAACAAATCAACCATTTTCATATAGTCTGTGCAGTAGTTCTCATTAAACCTTTCAGCAGACTTTGACTATTATAAAATTAACCCTAACACATAAATTATACGAAAATAATTTGTGCTATTTTGAAATCATCATCAAGACAAAGAAATAATTCATACACATCCTTCTACCTGTTTCTCAACCTATACAGTGAAAGAGCGGCTGCTTACATGTAGTGCGTAAGCACAGTGTGTGTTTTAGATTAGAGATGGAAACTCTGTGTGCAGTCACCTTGATCAAGCCTCCGGGGCCTCTATGTTCCAAGGAAACATGCAATGAGAAGTTTATTTCTCTCTTTGACTTCTTCCGCTTTCATAGTGTGAGGTACACTCCACTACATTTGAAATGATACTGAGTGATTTTCTTTCCAGCAATGATATAATCAGACCAGAGCACACTGTACTTTTTTACCTGACAATTGTTGGGCACTTTTGTAAAGTCGAGATATGACAACATTTGTTACTACCTTATGTCTTATGATAGAAATAAGAATTTCACAGAAAAACACAAAATATTGTACGTATTGTATTGTATGTGTTGTGTCAGTTCTAGGTTGTGTTATTACCTTTTAGTGGCAGCCAGAGCTATGGGAAAGGTATTTGATATCACTACACTACATAATTTAAAAAATCAATATATTAAAACAAGAAGCACTTTCATGTTTCTATTTTTTAAGTACTAAAACTGCATTTGTGCCCTTGTAATACAATTCTGTTTGTAAATTGTCTCAGACCCAGCCACCTTGGCTGCAGCAGAGTGTCCACTGAGGACAGATGACCTTCACTGTGCCTTCAGTGACAGAGCTAAATCAAAGCTGCTGCTTGTTTAAGACAGCCACTGTACAGTGGCTGCACGGCTGCTGGTGAATTATTTATATGTGAAACGAAATTAGCTCTGGTACTTTGAAGACAGCAGGGGTAAGGCAAGGACAAAACAGATGTAGAGAAAAGTAGGGGCGGGGTGGTTGGCAGAGCGAAAATTGAGA
Organism: Ctenopoma multispine; assembly: GCA_034779795.1. Classification (NCBI taxonomy): domain Eukaryota; kingdom Metazoa; phylum Chordata; class Actinopteri; order Anabantiformes; family Anabantidae; genus Ctenopoma; species Ctenopoma multispine. Next base: position 10,269,784 of record JAUYWH010000018.1, read on the forward strand.
GGATAAACATACATGAGATCTGTAGTAGAGAGAGAAGTTTGGATGAAGAGAGAGAAACTATAGTTCAACTCTCAGAAAGAGCTTGAATGAATTAATGTCTGAGGTCTCACCCAACTTACACTTGACACTTACACACATATACATATAGAAATAGTGACCAAACCTGCCTCCTGGAAATTTCACTCAGATACAATTAAGCATTAGTGGTCTTCAATCAGTGCAAGCTGTTCTTATAGCTCAATAAGGTGACAGTTTAAGGGAAGGAAAAGGGAAGTGTAATGCTACAGACTAACTGGTATCGTGTCTTGAAATATCACATTCTTCTCCGACTTTGACTTTGACTTTGACACACGCACACACACACACACACACGCACACACACACACACACACACACACACACAATGTGTGGGTTATAATTAAGGTATGGTTAATGCATAAGGTAAATTCATATTCTGAATTTAGGAAAGCACATACATTGCAATGAATTTTTGAAACAAACCAACACAAGGCACTCTATCTGTGTCTCCTGTCCTCTTGTGGTTGCTCTACTCCATGATTTACTTCGGCAGAGTGTATTAATCATCTGTGATTGCAGGTAAATGTGAAAAGTGCCTTACATTTAAATCTGTCACCTACTGTCCAGCAGCTACAGGCACATGGGCATCAGTCACAGGCCTTCATAAATATACCACAAAGCCTTAAACTATGGTTATGTTTTGTTTTTATTACGATTTTTACAAAATGCTGTGGCTTTGTTTGATTAGTGTTCTTCTCAAAGTCTCACAAAAAACTTCACAGTTTTTACCACAAAGGCTGAAAAGAGCCAGCATTGCATAAAAGCCACTGTCTGTTTAATAACAAATAAGAATTTACAACCTACTTTAACCATTTGAAGTTTCAGCATTTTTTGAGAATCACATCTTTTACTGTTGTAACCATAAACAATGGAGACATTTTTCTCCTATAGAAAACCATGAATATTTGTAAAATAACAATAGAACTCCTATTTAATTAGGCTCCATATAACTTTATACGCAATTTTTCATTTGATAAAGATGGATGTTCTTTCTGTGCACAGCTTACTTTGTATACACAACAAAATTCCAGCTGATGCTTTCATAATGAGGCATGCAAGACTCATAAAAAGGAATCTCTTCCAGCCTGGATACACAGCACATACACATATAAACACAACCCACCTCCAGCACACACGACCAAAATGAACTCATAGTCTTTTCAGCCCCATGTAGCTTGGTGTAGTTATTTTTCAGCATTTTAGATGTAGTTGTATGTGCACTGTAATGGTTACTTTTAGATGCTTGCATTTGTGCACGTGTCCCTGAAAAAAAAAACTAAAGGGAAAACAGTGAACAAAAGAACTGAGATAGGAAGAGATAGGAAGGTTGGAGGAAGGTAGTGGTGGGGGTCTTATTGTATTAGAGTAACAAGGAGTGGCCCCTCCTTCAGATGCACTTAGAGAAAAACACAAGTGTCAGGACCTCCTTCTTCCACTGACCCCCTACATACCTCATTATATCCCTTAACTTTGTCACAGATACATCCCAACGCACTTATCGCACATATACCCATGCACACATATATAATACACAGTGTGGCCTGTGACTCCACCCCCCATGATGCCTCTGGCCCAAGGCTTAGCCATATGTCCACCGTACTGACACTGGCAGCGCTTCACTGCTTTGTACTCAGCGCTCACACACACATCAACTTACTCTGACATGTGAGAAAGGCCCTGAAGAATGACTGGCAGGCATCTACAAAACACCACAGGCTTTTATGAAAGATAGAAGACATTTGTCCCTCATCCTAAAACTGGTATGGACACATCCCACTATAATGTGATGTAATACACACAGCATTTCTGGTCATTTTTATTTTTTCACAGTTAATGGATTACATATTCCCAACCCTTTTATGGGTTGGGAAATTTTTACAAGCTCTTATTTTCAATGCTGTGTTTGTTGCTTACAAAACATTCTTAAGAGTTTTGCTTAGTACTTTGATGTCCTAAGCTACATATACAGTAGTTTTGCATACTAAAATGAGCTCTTAATGCTTTTTACCTTTGTTTTTCACAAAGAAAAATCAGTGTGTAACCTTGTGCCCTTCACTGATCCAGTGCTACTTCCTGTAATATTTCATTACACCCTACATGCATGTTGCACTCAGTAAAAATAGTTTCTGCCGGTTGACTCGGTGCAGAATGGTAATCATTTGACAGTGCTGATTTTCTGTCATCCTGTCATGACAACCATTGACCAGAGTCCAGTAATGCATATTCTTGTCTTTCAGGATCTTTTGGAAGGTATTAGGGCCATTTTTTTAGAGTAACTTTATTCTACTTTGAACCTTGTGATCATTTCAGGGTTAAAGACAAGTATGGCATTTGTTTTATTAAGAGAAAACACAAGAGGACAGGATCTCCTGTTCTACAATTCTCTGCTTCAGTTAGGTTTTTGTTTTATAAAGATGTAAACTGATTAACTGGTTGTCAACATTTTTGACAGTTTACTGTCAACATACTCATCATGGCTTGTTTTAATTGCCTGGTTAAAGGCAGATACACCTCAGTAAATCTGAGATTTAAGCAAATTTCCTTCCAAGAAATAGTGATGAGAACCCACATGGTTCACTGTAGGAACGTCAGAAGAAATTTTTTTAGGTATGAGAATGGATGTACACAAATAGGTGATAAGAGGTGTAAACACTGAGGATGGTTCCTCTTCACCTCTGCTCCATCTTTGCGCAGACTGCCTGATGAGCAGCTGGAACAGGTAAAGCTAGCAGAGTGACTCAGCAGCAGGCGCTGGGACATGACCCAGATTCACTACTGTTGTGCTTTTCTGATGGAGAAGTGTCAGGCAAAGCAGGTCAGGGCTATGTCACTCCAAACTATTATGACATTCAGAGGCACAGAAGGGACAGCGTCTCTGGCATTACACAGCAAGAAAGTCAACTCAGCTGATTCTAAAAGGCAAACGCAAGGGATGGGCTGGGTGGAGAGCTGGACTGTCTGTGTTTAGATTTTTGTGTGTCTACTCATGCATGTTGGTCTATAGAGGTTACCTCCCAGAAAGACTTCCAATAAGTTTCTTTCCAAAAAATAACAATGAGTTATCCTTCATAATTTTGCTGTATAGCTGCAAGTACAAGCTGCTGACTCTCTCCTGACCCGTACTCCATTGCTTATTAAACATGGAGGCTTAAGGAGAATCATAAGATTTCACATGCACATGCATGTGAAAAAGAAGCAGGTATGCAGTTTTATATACAGTCAGTCATACTTTCGTTGTATGCACATTATAGAAGCTGACACAAAATGAGATTATAGCTAATTAACCTTCTAAACTGTTAGTACGATCTCATTGTAGAAAACTAAAAGAATATTCCATTGTTCAGAGCAGTGGACGCAGCCTGTTGGGGGGATGTAAAACACTTCTTTGAGATGAGACGTCCTGTGTTTTTCTTCTTCAAAGTGTGCCTGTAAGAGGGGAAAGGGGGGGGGGGGTTATAGGAGGAGAGCGAGAGCAGATTGTACAGGTTGACAGAGAGCTCAAGTGGGGAAGTTATTTAATAAATACAACACAAGTTAAAAATTTTTACTTTACTTTACTTTATTTGACAGGTACATCACACATTAATGTAAATGTGCCAGAGTTGGCCAAGAAGCTAATTTTGATTTCCCTGAACAATATCACACTGAAAAAGCAATACATAAAATTAGACATACCACATTATCAAAAAATCATGCCAAACCATAGGCAAGAAGATACACCAGAATAAATCTATATAACATTAGCAAACATATTCTGCAAAAAACCGATATCCAGAGATCCAAGATAAATAAATCAAAACAACTCCCAAATGTGTTGCTCTGTCAGAGAACCTTGGATGCATATACTGCCAATGTGGAATCCAAAATCTGATCATTTAAAAGGAATAATTCCACATTTTGATACAGACTAATTCACTTTCTTGCTGTGTGTTATGTGAGAAATTGACAGCAGATTGTCTGTTAGTAATTACGAAGTAACGTAAAGCAGTCGGTTATTTGACTGGGAACAAAGATACTCTGTCAAAAAGTAAATAAGTCTGCCTACCAGCACCAATACAATCTGTAACAGTTCCCCATGGCACAGGAAGCGAATACAGCAATTATAGCAGAACAAAGACGAAAGCAAGAATTTAGTTTGTAAACTGTCATGGATATTTGCAGCGGCAAGTCTGTTGACCTAACACACCGTTTATATTTCCTCTTACTCTAACTTGGATCAAACCTTATCCTAAACCCAACCAGTTATCTCTGCAATACGTAACAATAATGTAACCTAAGTTCTAACCACAACCAGAAATTATCATTTAAAGGAATAGTTGGAAATAGTGATTTTGGAAAGTACAGATGAGAAGACTGATACTGCTGCCATGCCTGTGCTGTGAATATCAAACTACAACAAGCTGAAAGCCTGTGCCTGAAAGTAACAAAAACCAGCAGAACCTTTAAACTCACTACTGGACACATTTGATCTGGTTTGTTTGATCTACACAAAAATACAGATAAAACTAAAACCAAAACTCATTTTGCCAAAAAACTGCATCAGATAATTTTCTTCTAGCCTCATCTTCTTCTTCTTCTTCTTCCCCACTGCTCTGCCAAACTACAGTGTCTTCACATGGGTAGTGCAGCTCTCCACTTGAATGTGATTGCACCAAACAGCCCCTGCTGTCTAATGAGAGGATTAGACTCCACATATTTGTTACAATCCCCTGTCGAGGTTACCCTTTCTTCTCTCTCTCAGACACACCGCAGCATTTATGGCTCACTGTGGTTTAACAGAGGATCTCCTGGCCTGCTGACAGATGCAGAGCACAAACATTTACACATGCGCAAACAGAACTTTCAAACGCCTACATACACCCACTTCTGTATGTGGGCGCATAAAATCAACATGCATACACAAACCAAAGTTACACACAGCAGAGAATGCTCAAAAGGAAAGTGCAGCAAATGGAAGAGCTTCTGTTCTCCTCACAAGCTGACTGCTCTCTGTATTCTGCTGTGATGTGGTGAACAGAGAAAGATTTGAGGACGATCAGTGCCGGTTAGTGGGTAAGAGATATAAAGATGAATCAAAACATGGCATGTGTAATTACAGGCAGGAATCTGAAGAATGCTGTGATCTGAACTGAGACTGACAACATGTAAAGGGCCTCATGTGGTTAATTTACCTGCTCTCAGCATATGTACGGTGGCATTGTGACTTTGCTGTTAGTGGTCCCATTTGTTATAAATTTAAAATATTGAAAAGAATAAGGCGTGATTACAGCTTACCAGTCTTCCTAACATTCTGCAATGCAAAACAACAGGCAGCAGAACACTAAGGCTGCTTTTTATCAGGCTATTAAAGAATGCATCCTGCAGTAGAGTTGCATCACTTTTATAACCCACTTTCACACTGTACACTCCAAGCACATGAGCTCAGTTTGTGTATGCAAGCATTTCTGAAGTTTACCATATACAGCCAGTGCTGCTCTCTCCTTCAGCCAGAACAGAAAGAGGCTGTGTCACTTATCTGAGGAATTCACCCTGGACATCTCCTTCATAAACACCCCCCCCCCCTCTCACACAGCACATCCCTCTCTTTCACTATCTCTTTCTTTAACACATGCAGTCCTCTAGATCAACACGATGCGCTGTCATGTTACATTACGAATAGCAGAAACCAAAACCTATACAAGAGGATGCATTACTAAAACATTATCCATCATGTAAATCCTGCACGGCCCATTAACACCACCTGGAACTTCTATAAACTGCTCACATTGCAGACATAGTTCTCTGTCTTTGTGTTTTCAGTGTCACGGCCTTACAGAACAGGTGGCTCTCATTAATGCTTCCCTCGAAAAATTAGATGAGACCAAGAGTAACACATGCAAGTGGTTTATGATGGAGTTTTTTTTTTTCTTTTTGCTCTACTTTATGGGTCATGATGAACAAATCGAGTCTGCAGTAATTTCTCAAGAACTAGCTCATGCCCCCTCTCCTTCCATGACACATTTTGTCTCAGCATTCATGGGAACTAACCATGGTCTGTTAAGGTAAGGAAATTATTTGTCTCTACTTCTCAAGGGTAGATCTGTATCTGACAAAAGCTTAAAAAGTATAGTGCAAGGTTGTGTCATACTGCAGAGTGGAATTCCAGCTGCCTCGTTTCCGACTGATCTCTATGATGAGAATGTCAGAGTATAGTGACAGAGATAAGAATGGCACCTAGAGAATGTCATTTCGTGCACGTACATGTACTTTATCTACCGAAGTAAATGATATGCTAGAAAAGTGAAAACATGCTTTCACATACAATACTGTACTAGACCTTTCTATGTAGCCCTGATAAAATTACAATGATAGAAAGATTTGAGCATCAGCTGTTTAAAATGTACATACTAGTTCAACTGATGGCAGTTAATCATTCAAATATTCTCCATCGTCTGTATCTGAGTTATGTGTTCATCTCTTCTTCTCTCTTTTGTGTGCCACGGTGTGTTTAGTACTGATGTAACTGTAATGTAAGTGTGCATTTTAGTATGAGTGTAACAAGACACCCAGGTCTCATAGGAGGGAATGAATCTCTGACCCCATCTGGAGATACACACTTTGCAGACTCTGCAAGGCCTAGCTGTGATGTGCAGAGACAATAAGTCAATTAACCCCCCGACTACACCCAATCAGATAATATTAAGTGTGTGTAAGGAGGTTAAAATCAAAAGATATTTCCGAATCTAAATAAGCTTCAGAGAATTTATGTAATTAGGGCATTTTCACAGCAGATAATTTGGCTTCTCGTGGCAGAAAAATGACAGCTGTTACTAATAACATGGCTCCGTTCTGTTCAGCTGTCGCAGTAAACCACGGCAGTGTGACAGTGAGCCAACATGAACAATACCAGAACCCTGAAACTGTAGCAAAGTGTAAACTTCCAAGATTAATATTATTTATTGCAGTGCTTTTCTTACAAACCTAATTTACTTTTTCTGAAACTGTATACAAACAAAGTACAAGAGTACAAAAAAGTACAAAAAAAAAGATTTATTTAAAAGATTTTAAATACTGTATAAGCAAATTTACAGCTGCCTGCTGTGTGCTGGGTTGTGGCTTGTCTGATGGACAGATAGCCAGAGGAAACATGTTCTGTGGTTAGAGGAGTCAATATTTCATATTGTTTTATAATAAAACAGACTTCAGGTTTTCTGTGCCAAAGACCAAAAAACCCAACAACATCCAGGCTGTGATCAGCAAAAGGCGCAAAAACCAGCATCAGTGCCTACGGCATGAGTTACTTGCATGTGACACAGATGCATATTTTGGGTTGTGTGTTCTTGACTGCTCTGCCTTTAGTCTAGATTTGCTTCGTGAAGATAATAATAATCATGTTCACACTCTTAATTTTCTTATATTTACAAAATACAATTAAGCTGCTAAGTGAAAACACTGAAAATCTTTTCTTTGAACTTTTGTGAATTGATGAATCACAGATTTTAGTTCGTATTGCATTTTAGAAAACATCCCAGCCTTTCTGGAAAATTATTTTGTACCATGACAAGAGGAAACAAAATATTCTGCCTGTGCTCTGCCTCTGATCTGACTCGTTCAAAATACCAGTACACTATCTATCAAGACTACCTCATACTTTAGTTATACTAAATATAACTGGCTTGGTCTTTAAATACCTTCCAGTTTTGGCAGATTTTTATTATGTTTGTCATGTTAATACCTCCTGTTCTGTCAGTGGATTGGATGAAAGCTGTCCTAGGCGTCTGTGTGTTACATGAATTCATTAACAATGCATCTGGAAAGCATATAACCACTAAGATCTGGCAGGCAGGACAGCACCACCCTGATCCAGTCTGGCCTAAAATACATTGTTGTGAAGTGTACAGTTCAAATCACAGATTCTATAGACCAGCTGTGATTTTCGTAGGCATGGTGTATCAACTGCACATGTACAGTTTAATTACAAAAACCCAACGTGTATGATTGAACTAACAAGTACATATCTCCTCAGTAATTTCTACAGGTAGTTTCATTCTCTTTCGCTGAGTCGCGTTCTCTTTAGCATTGTCTGTTACTGTTACTCTGGTGTCTGCTCTATATGTATTGTACATGTGCATTCCCCAGTCACAGCTCCATCTGTTTGTAGGAAGAATGGAGAGGCCCTCAGCAGACCCCTGAGAGGTTTAAAGTATGCCGGCCTCCTGCAGCTCACAGCAAACACACTGACTACCCCTCTCTGCTCACAGAGACAGGCCGGTTTTAATTCAGCTTGGGCCTCATGACGAGGTGAACTCATTGGACTCGAGCCAGTTAAATGGCTCATGCTAACAGCTATGAGCCATCAGAAGATATTACCCCCGGCCTCCTAACGCCTTTATCTATCAGTCCCTCTGGTTTCTGCTCTGACGCTGTTCATGATGTGTTTGTAAAATGCAACCTTTTATCCAACGACAGGGTCTGACAAGGGGACATACTGCCCTCGTCCTTGTGGGACGCCAACCTGCCAGCCTTACTGTGCAGTTTCCTTCATTTTCCTAAGCTGACTCACTCACATCCCTCCCCCATTTCTCTCTCCCTTTATTGCTTGAATCTTCTAGTGAAAATGGTCGTTGGCAGTGTGGCCCTTCTGTCGGCTGATTTACTGATTGATTTTAACATTAACGACCAAGCCCTCCTCCCAGCTCCCCCAAACACAGACAGAGACAAGAAATGAGCACACACACACATCCATTGTCTGGTCTCTCCTGTGACTTCAAGATAACACAGCTACAAAGTCAGCCCGAAGGATTAAGTCTTGATCATGCATGAATGCAACAGAGAAGAAGGAGTACAGGTGTGTGTGTGTGCGCTGGAGTGTGGAAAAGGTACATTTCCACTTTTTTTATTGGTATACACTCACTCTGTCACAAATTCTACTTTTACAAAGTTATAATGTCTCAGTTTACTCATTTATGTAATAGGGTCGCAAAAAAATGTAGGTTTAGATCATACATTTTAAAAGAAAAAAACATATTTATTCAACTGTTCTTTTTCTTCTTCAAAAGACCTAAAGAGGAACATGAAAATATAGCACAAAGGTGTTGTGGTGAGTAAGTCCTGGCATGGCCAAGTCATGACCTACAGTCATGCGACAGTCATGAGGTTAGCTAAGAAAAGATTAGTAGATTAGAAGTTTGGTACAAGTTCTATGACAGATTAAGATAAATAAACTACATGAGCACAGTAAATAAAAGTCACAATCAAGGGATACTGATTAATGTACATTGCTAAGAAGACAAGAAGTTAATTACCGTTTTATTTCTTGAAAAAGCAACTCTCACACACAATCTGTCTGGTAACTACCATTGTTTGAGAAAAATTAAACCTAACAAACATTTACCCTCATAAATGTCTCACGCATGCAACTAAATAACACAAATGTTTAGTTTGTGTTACAGGAATTCCTATTCCATTGTTGTCTTTTTTAAATAGGTGAGCACAGACAAAAGTGGAAACCTTGCAGATTCAAAACCACACAAGAGGTAATGGTTGCAAAAAAATGAATGACAGTTTTAGTCTGCCATTAGTTGGTGGGTTGGTGTCTAATGTATCCAGAATAAGTTGGGTATTCTTATTTAACCTACTTCACCCTGCTGTGTTATTTTGATGCCATTTGAAGCTTGAGATTTTTAATGCAATAAAGAACTTTTCTACCAGTCAACTGTGTGTCTTTTCTAAATAGACTGACTCTCTAATTTTAGAATAAAGCAAATCATCTGGTTTAGACTTATAAACCTGGCACTAGCACTATATGATAATCTTATGAGGCAGTGGGTGGATAGAAGGACAAGGATAATCTTTAGGGGCAGTGCACAAAATCTTAATTTAGGAAATGGCCAGACTGCTCTAGCCTTCTCAGACAGTTGGAGACGTTGTGGGTTTGTGTGTGATTGTGAGATGGTTAACTGAATGAGAGAGCTGAGGTCAGGGTTGATGGGAGACATACAAGAAAAAAAATGTGCTGAGGGCCAATTTCCATTCTGCCAAAGTCTGGGAGAAAACAGCAAATGAAAATCTTCACCATGTCCAACAGTTACATCACAACATACTCCTCTAACAGAATATGTGCTGCATATTAGATGACAGTAGTTACTTCTGCATTTCAGTGCATTTTTTAACTATTAAGAGATACACATAGCAAGTTTTTAACATCATCCATCAGGTTGTGTCAGGTACAGTCAGCAAACAACAGTGATTCAGGATTTGATTTGTGAAATAAACGTGGAACTATTTGTTAGCCTTATTTTAAAATGAGATACTGCCCTCTAGTGTTTGGATATAATAATAGCAACAACTGTCCTTCCTGCCAGGAAGGCAGTCCCATTACAGGCCTCTCAAGAAGCTCATGTTAGTCAGCAAAAATGTATTCAGGCTATTAAAACTGTCAACTGCCACTCAAACTCTATCAAATACAGATTATAACCAGAACGAAAGTGCCATATGAGCTAAGAATAAATGAATGTTACTGCAAAATGTGCAGAAAAAGAATTTCAGTTAAAATGCTGAATATTTTATCTCAGTACATCAGATTTAAACACTACATGTTTGATTCTTTTTTATTTTACCCAAAAATCCTTCGCTTCGTTCCAAACAACATAATAATCGATTAAATTATATAAAGTGCTGCGACATCATAGTATATCTTTCATATATGTAGGGTTTCACAGATTAAAATACTACATAAACATTTTGAATTTAGTAGTTTTCTTTCAAGCTTTGTTTAATGATATTTACAGAACACAAAAATCTCAAGAATTCCTCTTCGAGTGCTATCCTGATTTGTTCCTGTTCAATAACTTTTGAGACAAAAGGCTTCATGGTCAACACAACATTTAGTCTCAGCAGACCTTTGAACTTCTCCATGAGAAGCATTTACAAGTTTAAGTGCACACATTAAGGTAGGAGTCTCATTCAGGCATAGTAAAACAAAGAATCAATCTGTCTTCTCTCTTTTCACACTTGATGTGCAGTTTAAGGTTTAAAATTTATTGAAGCCAGTCAGTACAGTAAATGTCTCTTTCATTATTGTTCCTTTGTCATTAAGCAAAGTCAGAATCAGTAACTGTATTCATAAATGAAAGGTGGCGGACGTCTGTGACATTGCGTTGTAAATGAAAGTGTTGTTAAACGGGACAAACTGGCGGCTGATGATCTTGATTGCCTCTTGAGCTGCTGATCCTAAACAAATATATTGACAAGAATTAAGAGACATTTATCATTTATCAGCACTGTTGATGTTAGACAGACTGTATGTTAGAATGAGTGACCTATTGATGCCTAAATAATCCAAAAACTTTACCTCCCAAAAATGCAGCAACTGTGTGTGGCTCTGCTGCGCCATATCGACAGCTACAGGTTATAAACAAAACAAAAATTAATTTAACAATCAATCAAATCGGTCAATTCACCAGTGACCAAGACACTTACAACTCATGGACATAGTCGTCTTTGATGTTGACATTGAGGCTGTAATCCTGCAGTAGGCTGTTCACACAGAGCTTCAGTTTGCTGATGTCCTCCTCCACCTGATAGTTGTAAACTCCTGATAAGAGAGGATATCGAGAGGAATGAGCTACATTTTCTCCAGAGTAAAAATCTGACTATGACATGTACAGAATAATAGGACATCCCAGACATTTCCTGTCTGCCAGTAGGGAAGGTACTTTCTTTTTACAGCCTCTTTCAGCATCATGATGATATGTTATTGATTTTGTCAAGGAAAGAAAAATGCTGCTGACTACAGGCTGCAGAGTTTTTAAATAGTAGCAGCTACTACTTCCTTTTCTATGTAACCACCTCTATTGCTGTCAATAAGCACAAGTTAGTATGCCCTGACAATGCCTGAACAGCTCTTCCTTGTAGAAATATCTCTGACTTATTTGATTTGTGGAGTTTTGGGGTTTCAAGTCGGTTACAAAGGTTTCAGATCCTGTTGAGTTCTTTAAAGAAAAACTGGTGTAAACCTAGGACGTACCTGGGTAGCGCGAGTGCAGCTGATAAAAGCGATCAACAGCACGAAGCATGAGGTAGAAGGCCATCTCACTGTCTGGATTGTCCATGCATGAGGCTGTGAAGACAAATCTATTGTTAATCTGTGAATGTGCTTTATTCATACAAGAACAGAGAACAGTATTAGCAGCAACCCAATACAAGAAACGACTATAAACAAGACTGTTTAATCACAAAAGAAACTAATTTCCAACTCACTGATTTCATCCTTATTTACTGAATCCACACTGTATTCTTCAGCCAGAGATCTGCAGCGCACCACCCTCAGAAAGGATGCATTTTTACCTAGACACCAGTATAAATGCCTTGAGTTAAAACCCATTACATGTTTAGCAACAATCACTGATAGAGCAGCTTATGATACATTAGCATGTAGACCGAGTATTTCCTTACAATGACAGAATTACAAATATTAGAAGCAACCATGCTCAATAAAATGAAAAATATTAACTCAGAACACATCACGGATAGGGTGTTTTCAAGTGCTGCTAAATCAGAGACAAAATTAATTGATAAATATGTGATTTAATGGAGTTTATTTGCTATGTTTACACAACACAATATATATAATATATAATAAATAAATAATAATAAATATAACCACTGAAAATAAATGTGCGAGTTGACTGGTTTTTAATTCAAGCAGAGGTTACTTACAGAAGAGTTTGATGTCCCTTTCAGAAAGGCTCTCTGGTGGCTAGTGGAAATTTAAAAGCATTTCCAGTAGAATCAAGTTTTAGTTAACAAATCTTAAGCAAAACAAATGTCAGCAAAGTATTTCAGGAAGTATTAATGCTACTCGAAACAAACTGAATCAGGGCTGCATCGGAGAGTGACTTCACAACCACAGTGAAGACAAATAATGGAAGAATTGATTTTTTTCAGCCTATACAACTAGAGACAATTTTGTTGTACATCTGCACAGATAATCACAAATACCAACTTTGTAACAGCTAATTTCCCTCAATTATTAAACAATTGCTTTGAGCAGAATGGAAATTTTACTTGATTCGTACACCAACATTTGTTTTCTACTTACACACTTATTCATCGACTACATGGGTTGATGACATACCTTTCCAACCGACTTCAATAAACGCTCTACATGCTTAGAAACAGCAGCTGCATCCTGCATGGCTTTTTCCCTGTAACTGATATTAAATAATAAATAGTAACACATCCACACAATTAAATCATGCACTGGTAGAAGACATGAAAACCAAATCTACTACTGGTTCTGAGAATTTTTCTGTTCTGTTCATTTTCCTACAAATGTATCTACATAGTCAGCACCCACAAATACCACTTACACATTTTGAAGGCTAATGAACTTCTGAGAGTCTGCGATCATATCTGGGATGGTTCCTCGTACAGGCAGGTTTCCATTGCCTTCATTGTGAACAAACTCCTTGACCGCTCGCAGCATCACCCAGAAGGATGGGGTCTGGAAAACACACACCAGAAGTTCCATAGTTAAAAAACAACCTATTTCAAACTCTATATGTATTTTTAATAAAGAATTATTTCAGTAAAAAAGTGAACACCTGTGATGTGATGTTGTTACACTGCTCACTGTTGAAGAGGTCCTCAACAGTACTAGATATCTGCAGAAATAAGACATTACTAGATGAGTCTCATTGGACTAACTGCTGTTATGAAAAACAGACTTCAGGGTTTAAATGGTAAGATACGTTGTATGAGACAAAAGAAAACCTTGTATGAGAGTACTGTATGTATGAGATCTTAAACCTTGGTTGGATTTAAAGCAGTGTTGACATTCTTAATAGCTTCCTCAAAGTTTTCTTCGTCTTCTGGGACACCATTCTCATTCTTCAGGATCCCTAAAGTTACACAAAATGTTTGAGTTGCACAACCACGTCACTGTATGCGTAAGACAACCTCAAGTCAGTAAACAGTTACCTTCCCGTATAAACTGTCTGAAGGCCTCTTTCTCCTTATAATTTTTCGGCGGTTGACCGTTGTGCTAGAAAGACAAAACATATCACGTATGTTATGATAATGATAATGCAACACTAACAAAAACACTAAAGCATAAATATAATCGAAGAAGTACATGTCATAAAACTGTTTTACTTTACCTCAATTAGCCATTTCTCAAGGTATTTAGCAACAATAATGATCCATGGTGTGTGACTGTGATCCTAAGAAATAAATATAGAATGTGAGGGAGTACTATCAGTAGAGTAAAGCAGGTATAGTTTATGTATATGATAGAAGTGGCAGTCCACACCTTCTTCTCCATGCCGTCAAGGTCAAAGGACTGAACATGGTTCTTCAATTCACCGAAAGGCAGGTCTAACCTCAGGTCCTCCAAGGCATTGTCTGGGTGTGACTCAATCACTTATGACAGAGGAGGTAAAATGTTACCATATGTTAAAACAATTTCAAATTATATGAATCAACAATGATCCGCAGTGAAATGACCACGTAACAATAATTGTGGATACAGGCAGAGGATATGTCTATAATCTCATGTATAATCTCAACTATAGAGGGTGATTTGTGACATTTTAATGTTCCCAGTGTCGCATTTGTAATATCATGTATCTGTGTGTCACTGTTCCATTATAAGACATCAAGTGGAATTAAAGTTAAATGCTCAGGAACCAACCTGTGTGCTCCTGCACGACTAGTCTCATGTATCCAATAAGGCCGTAGCTTTTACAGACTAGGAAAGGTACAGAGGCACTCCACAGAACTGAGCCGAGCCTCAAACACGTACTGCAGAAATTTAGAAATAATTCCATTAGTTAACTAGACAGAGCATAGAATGACAAATCAAGCCAATTCAAAAACTATTTCTGCAAATGATGTAAACAACTGCTATAAGGTATAAATATCTGGCATTTGCAATAAGTAAATCCAAACGTGCCTCAAACACAAATAAGATGCTTTATGATATTCTTCAAATCAAGCCCCCCCAGTAAGGCTTCATGCATAATGGGCAGCACAACATTTGAGTATTTAACCAAAATAAAGGATGAAAATTCTATAACAACTATACATTCCTATATAATTTCTCATTAACACTTTTGTTAAAATCAAATGAGAGTAAAGATAACCTATATTGCATACCTTTCTGGCAACTGGACACCAATGACTATGGTAAACCTGTGGAAAAACTCTGGATCATTGTCCAAAAGCTTGTCTGGACTCTGCAAGAGTAACAGAAAATAAACAAGTGACCTCTGTCACTATCAGAATTACTTATAATTATAACCACACACCACATTTTGTATTTATAAATCTACTTTTATGTAATTACAACTTGATTACATATAAAATAGTAATAATTACAATATTTTAAACTCTTCTATGAATGAATTAATGAGATTTGCGTCCAGGGTTATACCAACCTCTTCGACAAAGTTTCCAGATACATCACTGTTAAGTTCTTGTAGCAGCTCAGTGGCTGCCTGTGCTCTGTTCTGCAACATGAAAACTAAGGTCAGGGGTCATACAAGCACATCACAATATCATCTTACTAAAGATATTAGACGCGTGGAGTGTGAAAAGAGAAATGCTTATGATGAAAATTTGAAAGAATACCTTTCCAATGTTGTTACTGCTAAGGAAAAAGCTGCAAGACAAAATCAATAAGTCAACCATCCAGACACAACTAAAATAGTAAATAAATATTTTATGCTTAGTTTTATTTTTTTAATGCTGTGTTACTTGTTTCCAACATCTTCCCCAGAAACTGTGTGTCCGTCAACAATTGTGAATGCTCCAATACCTGAGAGAGGCAATAATTAATTTAGTCAGAAATATATTTTCATCAGCACCTGCAGCATTATTACCAACACAGAGCCACTTCTATTTACCTGGAAGCACAAGGTTCTTCAGTAACTCTGTCCCAGTGGCTGTGGCGTTAATGAGGCAAACGTGTGCATTCTCCAGTGCTTCTTGGCCATGGTCACCCCAAAGTCTGAAAGCACACAACACAACGTGGGCATGCTGTGGTGTGGTGTGGTATTAAAATTTAAAGCCGAAAAAAAAAAACTTACACTCTTTGAAAGAATGGCTTAGCTAGCTACTGGTAAGACAGCTTCATTAACATCAACTGCAATGTGTTTACGCTCCGTCAAACTCATTGCATATTGTAGTCATGACACAGGCTGGCACTTTTGATGGACAAGCAAACACCAATAAAGAAAACGCCGCAACAAACACAACACATAATGTGGTATCTAATCTGGCTGTTTTAACTATAACGCACATAGCAAGCTAACGCTAGCTAACGTTAGCACTGCTGCCTTTCTGCTGTGACCACTCACATAAAATTATCACAGCGTTTTGCTGATAAGGTGAATATACCTTAAGAATATATGACACTATTTAAATGTACCTGAGCTGCCTGTCGTATTTCTGCTCTTTGGAGGCTTTGGTGGCTGCCATGGTATGTTTTCAATGAGTGACGTCTATGGAAGCATTTTAACTTCCGGCAGATTCCACACAAACGCGGCTGCGCGAGAATTCAGACTCGCACTTTCGACACATACTGTGAGGGGAACTGTAGGACTGTGTTACAACTTTTAATTTTTTGCACTTTGTTTGTGAACTTTTGACTGATTGGGGGATTATTTTCTCAGTTAATCACTGATTACAATGGAAACAATTTACAATATTATACATAAACTCAATCAGGTTCAACAAGATACATAATGAATGGTTAATGAGTCGTTCACACGTGACTGTGGAATACTACTACTACTATTACTACTACTACTAATTATAATAACAACAATAATAAAGACTTCTTTATTCCTGAGTTGCTTGGTTAACTAATTAATCATTATCTAATCATAGGTTTTTGTTTTGCGTACCTTCAAGTACAGACAAATGGGTAATTACTAAGTAGCCCCTCATTAATTACTCATGTGCCCTAATATTAAAACAGAGACACCAGGATTCTCACGTTTTTTTAATTATCATATTCTGAGCACACATAACATATCCACATCCAAAGGAAGGCTATATACTGTACCAAAGGTAACTTCAAATGGTGTTCTGAAATACCATATAACGAAATATTACTTTATATTCAGATCTTCATCAGCAATGCATGGGGAGTTTCAGCCTCTCCTCCCTTCTTCATTTCATCAAGAATCTGTATGAACATCTATTAAAATCCAGAAGCAGGTAATGACTCAGAGCTGCAGAATAATGATCCGGTATCACACGATCATGTGCACGTCATTAAATCTTATGTCATCAAACCAATGTTAAAGAAAGTAAACAGAAGCCCAACGACAAATTTCACATCATGTGGCCATCATTTAGATTAGCATCAGTAGCTAGGCAACACAAAGTTAGCTAACTTAACACACAAAAAAATTGTTGTTTCATTATTTGTTATTAGGGAACTAAATATGAGTACACAAAAAAGAGTAACTAATGATTAGATAATAAATTATTAAGTTTATGAGTGTAATGAGTTGTCACAATAGTTTGTGTCACCAAGCAGCAGATTCTTAATCAGGAAAGACTGATTGATTAATGTGCTATCACTTATCCTGTTCTCTAGTCACTAATCATCTCATCATCTGTTGTATAGAACTGAATTATAAGTTATTCAGGAAGTACTCATAAACTAATCATTAACTGAAGATTAGTAACACAGTATCTCCCAGTCTGTTCTCTAGTTAACTCATAATTATCTGCTTTATTCAAAGTTACAAAGGAAGTGCTCTTGAAAAATTAATTAGTTGATCGTCCTGATTCGTCCCTTAAGTAGCTTATTGCATTTTTTGTGCACGGCGCTGTAAAGTGTTGACATCAAAACAGATTAATGGTCAATTAATCCTTCAGTTTGAAAAGTAGGACTGAGCTAATGTAGCCGCATGAGCGTCGGCGGAGCGGGGGGCGAGAGGGGCGTGGCGTGGCGTGTCAAGGAAGAAAGGGATTATCCTCCCCTCCGGCAACTACATAAACTTCATCAATACCTCCATCGGTTGATGTCCGTGACCGTCCGTCAACGTGCGCACCGGAGTGGAGGAATCAAACACCGACAGCGTGGTCAGAGCTGAATCCACAGACAGGGACAATGTCAGGGAATAACTGGGGCTATGGAAAAGAGAACGGTAAGATCTTTCAGCATCCTATAACCAAGAACAGTCTTCACTGCTACTCCATTCATAGTGGAACCAATTAACTACTTTAACTAAACTCTATGCAGTATTTTTTTTGTTGGTTTGTTTGTTTTATCCAGAAGAGCAACATGAATGTTAAGATGCCTGTTAATGCGAGATTAGCCTCATGCTTAAAGGGATGTCAGCTGTCACCTTAACCTGATTGTCCCTGGACGCGTCTGACAAACGTTGCATTACATCAGTGTCTGTGCCACACTGTTAGTGTGGACATAACACTCATAATTAGTCCCACCTATAAGATGACATTGTCAGTTAGTGACTTGCAGTAGTTTTAACTAATTTGGTAGTGTGAAAGTACCAACTAAGGCTTTATTTTACAATTGTGCTTTAGGACAAATGTCATATTCCTCTTTGCAGGTGACACTTTGATTGTTTCTCCATACTTTAAACTAAAGGCATATTGCATATATTACAAATTTAAAATATTTAAGATGTATTAATATTGATCATTCTCTTATATGATAGGTCCTTCTCTATGGCACAAACAGTACCCCACTGCCAAGGGGAACCGGCAGTCTCCCATAGACATCGTCCCACATCAGCTTTCACATGACCCTAGTCTGGGCCCAATTATCCTAAACTACGATCAATGTACATCACTCAACATCTCAAATAATGGACACTCTGTAGTTGTGGAGTTTGACGACTCAGATGACCGTTCAGGTGAGAAAAAAAAGCATCTTTAGTTGTGTTGAATTTTTTCCAAAAGAAACCACAAATCACACCTAAATACACATATTACTATGTTCTGGTTTTCTGCATAATTCACAAATGTCACATCTGCATTGCTGAAAAGAAAATAATCATAAACGGGAATAATGTGCACTTAAATGTCATGATCTCTAGTATAAATGTATCAAGTGATTACTGACAGCTATACAATTGAAGACATGTAATAGCTTTAGGGATAATCTTCACTCTGATATCTCCTGTCAGCCACATACCATGGAAGTCTGTGCTAAAAGTTTACTTTCAGTAAACATACACTTGAAAGGTGGGATTACCTTGATTTCTAGAAAGTGCAAACCATGTGCACAACTGACCATAATCAAAGGTTGCAAATAGACCTCTGATTATGCTGCAGCAAAGTGCAGCCAGCAGTTAACTGTATGAGTATCTGTCTGCTGGACAAGAGATATAATAACCTTAGGTGTTCTCAATGGTTATTATGCCCCCATTTGCTTTTATCACTGGGTGGATCCATATTAACTACACTGTTATTATCAGAAATGTGGAGCTTTTTGGCTCAGACAGTTTCCAGAGACCAAACAAGTAGTTATCATTGAAAATAATTAATGGAAGAGGAGGCCTGTAGGGAAACTAATGCACATCCGTAGCATTTCTCCACAGCTGAAATGAGGTGCACAAATCCACTAAACCTGCTGTTGTCAGTTAGCAGTGTGGGTCAGCATTTGACCGCGTTCTGTGACACTGGAAAAGGAGGCTAGCATAATTAAAGATCTTTTCATCTTTGTTCACCAATGGAACTAAATAGAAAGTTAAATTGAGTTAAATCGAAAGTTAAAGTGGGACTGTTGAGTTTTCCACATTATTCTGTATTTACTTATATTCTGTAAGGTCTTAAACTTTTCAGCGTAAAGTGCCTCGAGATGACTTTTGTTTTGGCGCTATATAAAAAAATCTGAACTGAATTGAATAGAAAGTTAAATAAAACTTTAAGTTGTTTTAGCATAGCATTAGCTATTTGGATGCCAGATAAAGCTCATGCTACACAACTCAGACGATATACAGTAGATTTGTTGGTAAAGCAGGCGGCCTGTCTGTCTGTGTTCATGTCTCAGCTTTAAGCGAGAAATTTGATAAAGTCTGCTGGTTGACTCATCCTGCTGTGTGTGTGAATTTATGTTTCCTACAGTGATACCAAGCTGTTTGACCGATGATACACACAGGATGCTCTGTGCAGAATTCTGTTGGAAAGCAGTTTGTCTAACACCCACAGAGCATAAGAGTGTAGGTGTGTGCATGTGTGTGAATGCTAAACATTTTTTTTCACTCTACAGTGATCCAAGGAGGCCCTCTTGACAACCCCTACCGACTGAAACAGTTTCACTTTCACTGGGGTGGAAAAGGCTGCCATGGCTCTGAGCACACTGTTGCAGGAAATAGTTATGCATCTGAGGTCAGTGTTTGGAATTGTGTGTCAGTGTGTTATAAACACACTAACTAACCCATTTTCACAATTGGATGCCTAGTTATATGTGGTATTTTGTTATCAAGCTAAATCATATGTGTGTAATAGATTTTTTAACAGGGATATAAAAGAGCATGCATGATTTGATTTCATATAGTTAACTTTAAAAGCTTGTTCGATATTTCATATATTTTAAATGTATTCAGTTATTTTTATTCAAGTATTCAGGCTTTCATTTCACCTGTTTCCTCCTCTTAGCTTCATTTAGTACACTGGAATGCTGTCAAGTACAAGACATATGGGGAGGCGGCAACAGCTCCTGATGGTCTTGCTGTACTCGGCATCTTTTTAGAAGTAAGATGTTTCTCCTATGTGTAATTTTCCATCCATGTATCACCTTCTTTTCCAATTCGTAACGGCACATTAGTTTTGAAGTTGTCTCTATATTTGTGAGTCTGAAGAACAGAAGCAAAGGAAGAATTGTATATTATAATCCAGAAAGTCTTTACTCAGGTGTCGGACTTTTATCTCCACTTTATGTTTTGCACCACTGACACTATGTCCATACATATACTATTATGCAAACGATTCTCTACACAAATCTGAAATTGTCTGGAAAATAATCTTTCTGTTACATAAGACAGGTGATGACCACAGATGGCTCCACACGATCACAGACGCTTTGTACATGGTTAAATTTAAGGTGAGTGCCATTGTTAATTGTTACTGGATTTTATTACATGTGGTTCATGACCTGCTCTTATTGCAGTAATATAAAACGTACTGTCTGTGTGTTTCCATTACAGGGCAGTGTCACAGATTTCAAAGGTTTCAATCCCAAGTGCCTCTTACCCAGCAGCCTCCACTACTGGACTTACTTGGGGTCACTAACCACACCGCCCCTACACGAGAGCGTCATCTGGATCATCCTGAAGGAGCCGATTGTTGTTTCTGAAAGACAGGTGTGTGTCGAAAACATGTTTATTTTGCCACATATATTCAGTCTATCTTTAAATATTGAGGATGTTTGTTGTTTGTAGTTGTCATGTCCTCTGAACATGTTCTCTCTGCCAAATACAAAATTATATGAACAAAGTTAACTTATGATGATGTTTATTCAGCGTTAGAAATGAGAAGACCAGGCTGTTAATGAGTAATTTAAATGATTGCTAAGAGAAACAACGTTTTAGGTTTGTCCTTATATACATGTTAGGAATAATCTATAATTCATTATAATGGCTGAGTAGAAAAGATGTGATGGTAATGGTTCTTACTAAACATTAACTTAAGCCAGTGCTGGTGTGAACAAAACTCTTATCTGAAGTAGTTATTTATTATTCTTGGTCATGTGACACAGCTGTTCGTACACAGCATTAACCCCAATCCTGTATCATAGCTGCAAGCTCGTAGTGAGCAAACCCTCTGGCAGTAGGTCAATATTTTACCTGATTACAAATCCATCACTGCTAAAAAGATGAAATTATAGACAAACAAAAACAAAACAGACACTACAGACTTTGTCTTATCTTAAGTGTCATCTTTTCACAATGTGTATATAATATATGTTCAGACAGACTGAAGTTACATGTTTGACTTTTGACATAGTTCTAGTTAGTTATAGGCACTGATGCTGCTGTTGATCAGTCAGTTGTGACATGTTTCCTGGCTTGAAGAATTCTCGGATATGCTCCACTAGGCACCAAAGATATACTGCCAGCATCACTTGATCAGTAATTTAAAAGTTGCAGGTTTGCATGGTAGTGACATCTCCCCCTGTGCTGTGGCATGTACAAAAGCCATATTTAGAGGCCAAAACAAGGAGCATTGCAACATGCATGGAGGATGCTATGTGGGGGGCTTGTTTTATCCATGCCTCTTAACACTAAATTTAATCAGAAAGTTTAGGTCTGATAACCCCAGGTTGTTGACAAGTTAAGCTGACTAACAAGATGTCTGCAGCACATGCCTTCCAGGTCTTGCTGTGAGCTTGGTCTGTGGCGACTGCTGCCAGCCTTCAGATTAAACTCTCACACTTTGATGATCTTTCCTGGTCTAGTTTCCCATTTTTAACTGTAGGACTGTCCCGGCCCCTTGGATAAAGTCTGTCTATAAACCCATGTCTGTAGCTGGGGGTGACTGGTAAGCTACAGTAGGCAACTGGCCTCACAACCTATGACTCCAGGCCTCAAGCCGTTGATCTCCTCCAGCTGATTATCCTGAAGGATGGATGACCTGATGGGTACAGGGTTTTAATTGAGAAATAGCTGCATGGAGACCCAGCAGGGGAAAGCCCTTATATAATAGGATATTATTTTTATTTTCATTTGTTTTGTATCAATCCTATATCATCCTGCTGTCATAAACACTCACTAGTGCAACAAAACTGCTGCGGAAAAGCTACTGTTTACTCCTGTTTAAATAACATTTACTGAAAAGTAATGCCCGGCTGTTAAGGTAAATTACTTAAGGTTTTTTAGTTTTCAAGTTATCAGAAAGTTTGCAGAGATGGCCTAATGCATTGTTGGTTTTGATTTTAGTTTTATTGTGAAAAAAGCAAACATTTTCCAAGAAAATTCTGTCTTTCTGTCTCTCTCTATGCAGCTGGGCAAATTTAGAATGCTTCTCTTCACGGGAGAGGAGGAGGATCAGAGATTACGCATGGAAAACAACTTCAGGCCTCCCCAGCCTCTTAAAGGAAGGAAAGTACGTTCCTCCATTTAATGCGACCTCAAGAGATTCAAAGTCATCGATAACAGAAGCTCAGTGTATTAATGAGTGTATTTTTTTAACTAATGGTAACTTGTTGTGAGGATTTCTGATTTACTTTGTGCATAAGCAGGTTATTATCATCACTGCCAGCACATTGAGATGCATGTTTCCCTCTACTGGTCAGAACCTTCAATGGCAGAAGAAGAATCAGTTTTTGAATGATTTTAAAGAAGAATAACTAATTAACTACTATGTGCTGTGATGTTATTATAAGCTATACTTTAATGAAAATTCTAATGATGGATGTGTACTTGTACCTCCATAGCTGCACAGGTTGCTGAGCCAACAAGGTGCAAATAGCATCAAATGTTTGTAAGGTGCTATTATATGTAATTGTTAAGGCCATATAGTCTGTTACTGTTTGCACAATGGTATCTCACTACACCTTCGGCTGCTTTATAGCCTCAGGCTTCTTACTTATCCTGATTGATCTCATTCATCCAACCTATTGCTGGTGGATTCTGAGTCCTTGAGGCCATATATCCTTTCCAGTCGAGCAATCCTAACTGAAGGTGCTATCGGATTAGTGTTGTGTTTGCTTTAAATGCATAACAGACAGTCCCAGGTCCTTTATAGCTCGAGACTGAGATATTGAGCCATCGTAATTTATTATTTTTAGTATGCAGTCCAGACTTTACAAGAAATGTAAATTATGGTGAACTATTTAACATATTGGGTTGATCAATTTATTATCCAGCAGCCAAAACAGAGACTGCATTTTTATGATACTTCTTTATTCTGCCTGAAGTGTCATGTTTCCCGATGAAGTGTTTCTACTCTGCAGGGGCTAATAAGCACTGTTGTCAACAGCTCACCTCTGAAGTAGCACTTACAGTATGTGTATGTATACTATATGTATGCAGATGCCAGTATGTACAGAGCTGTAAATCTCTTTCTGAGGCCCTGGTGTCTCATTTGGGTGAGTTATGGCAGCTTTGTTTAATGCCGGTCCATATTTAGACGAACTTGGGTTTTGCTAATGCAGAGTTATTGCAGGGATGAACTTCTTTTATTATAACAAAATGCCCACATGACAAATGGTACCTCAGCTATGATTGTTTTATGTTCTTGATGACAAGGAACTTGACAAATGTAATTTATGAGTGGTTTGAATATTTTTGTAATGCATTCAATATCTTATCATGTTTGTAGAATGAAATAAAATTCTAAATAAACAAATACAGAAATAAAAGTCTGTCTCTACCTAACTATACCTAATAATTTAGAATATTGCTTCTGCTATAAACCAAACCCATCATTGCCTATTTTTGCATTGTTGGGTTGCAAAACCAGAAAAACAGTATGTCAATATATTTTTATACCCATGAAATACACTTTACAGTTTCTCTTCTTAACAAAACACATTTATCACTTTCTCTTAGTAGCTACAACTGAACCTTGTACCATATCCATGTGTTTTTGAAGAACTCATCATTCAAGCAAATGTTTAATCGCACTCTGACTGACTGAAGAAGTGGTTCAAGGTAATTAGTAGCCAGATTTGAGCCTTGCAGGGTGACAGACAGAGAGACTGAACATTGTGATCATAGTCAATTATTTACCAGCTGTTTACCATTAAGCTGATTCACTTTCTTATTTAGAAAATTTAACTTAATATAGTTCAGAGTCAGGAGTGGATATGATGGAACTTAAAAACACAAAAGATGAAGAAAATAAATAATTAAATTATTCTATTTATATATATTTTTTAATTGATAATTAATTGATAGCCACAGCCAAAGTGCTATAGCCAAAGTGCTATAGCCAAAGTGCTATAGCCAAAGTGCTATAGCCAAAGCGCTATAGCTACAGCGCTATAGCCACAGCGCTACAGCCACAGCCACATTGTCAGAGTTGTCATTTTAAACTAGAGTCGTATCAATAAAATTGATCCTCTGATCCTGGATCGATTCCCATAAAAATAATTAATAATTAATTCAATGACGCCGCTAAAGATCGATTTTAT
>JAUYWH010000018.1:10295063-10359997 GCA_034779795.1 Ctenopoma multispine
GGCGAGCTGTCACAGCCATTTGTGGCTACGGGCGCGCCCGAGTGGCTGTGGCTACGATTGGAGCTCGGCCTCCCTCTTCAAACATGTATAGGCATGTTTGCAAGTAGATGATAAGATGGGGGAATATTTGCAGACTTAAACAGACTGTGTGGATTGCAGCAAAATCTTTAACTAAACAGAAAAATATTAATGTTAATAATTTGTTAATAATATTAATACTGCTGGAGTCTTGTTTTTATTTCCTCACCTATGACTTTTTTTTTCTTTTTTGTGTTTGTGTCCACTTAATGTGTTCTTCCTGTAGGTGGCAGCATCTACTGCCTTTTGTTTCGTATAAACAGTATCTCATATCATACCCCAGTAACAGAAGGATTTACTTCTGTCTGTAGGCTGACAATAAAACACAGACAAGTCTAAAATGTATATAAATGATTCAAGTGAAATCTAAATGATGTATTTCATAAACAGTGGCCGACCATAGCAAATCTACATGTCTGATATGCAGAGAGACAGTTCTTTTTTTAAATTTCCACTACCAGTGATTCTTGACCTTGCCATCCTCTTTGCCACTGTGCTGAGTTGTTTGAATCTAAAGGTTTTATTACCCTGTCTGGTTTCATTTTCATTGAAGTGCTGATGGTTATGGAAAAATCAGTTTACAGGTTAATGAATAAAGAATGAAAGTGGGTGAGTGTGGGGTATATTTAACACATATTCTCAAATAATCCTTCCAAAATAGCATCTGGGAGCTTTATTGGGACTGAGAATAACTGAGCGGGCACATCATCTTCAGCTACAATCAATGTACCATGTAATAAGATATTACAGTCAGGCCTCAGAAATAGAGTCAGTCAACATGTATTTTTAGCATCAGGATATCTACTTGCTTGTTATAGTGATTTTTCCCAGACACAGCAGCATCTGAGCAACTAGTGAAATACAAACCTGCAGGACAAACAATCAGCAGAAAAAGTTGCTCATCAGATACGAGAACGAGCCGAGTTTTTTAAACAATGCAGCAACTGACACATAGAAACATATAAATTGACAAGTTTGGGCTCCCATTTTTCCTCTCCTATTATAGAGCAGATGAAAATGTGGTAAAATTCTCATTTGCAAATAAAAACCTAGTTACAGTACCTAAGCTAAAGGAAATACAGAAGCATAAAAAACATTTAAAATATAAAAAGTTTGAGTATTGTGCCAGTTGTTATCTACATAGTAGATAGTCGTGATGAACTACTGTGTCTAGCCCTTCTAATCAAAGTTTTTATGACAGACTTTACACAGACTGAATCACTCTTTGTGTTTTTTCCGCAGTGAAGCTCAAAACAGAACGCTGCTCTCCTAAATCATTTTAAGTTTCTCCGTATTGTCAAGGACAGTGACTATCTGGCAATCAGGGGACAAAACCATGGTGCAGTTGCCATGGATACAAACAGCACATATAACACAACACAAATGCTTGGCCAGCTCATATCTCTCCTACTTGTCTATGAGCCAGTGATCCATCGCCATCACCCTGTCAAAAATAAAAAAAACCTTTCTAAAGGCCCTTGCAGTGACACGTGTGTTTCTCTTTCGACTTTGTTTAGTAGCATATTATCTATTTTGCGTGGATGCTCGGTGAACAGGTCTGTGATCTCCAGTTTATTCCCTTCTAACCAACTATACACAAATCGTTTTTTTGCTGAAGGTTGATGTTGACGCCTTCACCTAGGTTCAGGGTCTAGTTTAAGGTATAACCATCCAGCTTGTTAAACAATATACAGCTTTTATGGGTTGTGTATATATACTAAATAATATTAAGGTTGTCACATGGTGGCCTTGTTTCACCAAGTCTATTATAAATCACAGCATAAGAAGAGATGATGTTCCCTCTCGTGGGCCATGGACACACTGTTGGTGGTCTCTTTTGATAATTAATGAAGCACAGCTTTGCCGTCATGGTCGAAAGGTCATGATCTGTAATTCTGTAGTTGACTATCACTCATGTAAATTATATAACAAAATAGAACTGAGCACACCTCTGTATAATGTCACTAAAATGAATAACTTCAGTAAATGTACAAGGAAATGCTGAAGTGAAAACAAAATATTTTTTCATTTTCAGCCCAGGCTGAAAATGTTATTCAGTATATGTAATGCTGCTACACTGATGTGTGTGACAGTCACAGCCTGAACTCTAACATTGGATTCTGACAGAGTGATGTTACCCAGAATTGAGCCATGACATACACTGAGGGGGCAACAGACACCTACACGGTCTTCGGGGAACTTGAATCACTTTACTCAGTTATCCTAAACCCCCCCCCCCCCCTTGTGTCAATCCAAGATCCACTGTTTGCACAGGGTGTCTATAGCAACACGTACAGACAGTGCTGCATCAGAGCTCAGTCAACCCATATTTATTTCATACGCACCTGTTTAAAATCAGTGTCAGAAATATTTGGCTCGCTTAACAATCAGAGATTTACATTCAAAGTTATTCAAGTCAAGGTTAAAGACAGTTGATATAAAACAGCAGTCACAGAAGCCCATTATTATAATGAATGTGTTAAAACTCACAAGTCCATGTTTTGCTTTAATGGTGTCATATCCTCAGCATCAATTAATATTACTATTATTGACATGAGAAATTGTAGAGGCATACTTTTTGGCACTGGTGCAGATTGATAAATGAACCATTAACCTGAACTCAAATTCTCCTCGATTTCTTCTTTTTTTTTTCATTTTCTACAGCTGTTGTTTTTTCTTTATTATTTTCATTTTATTTCTTTATTTATTTTCAAGTAGCTAACTGTGAGACACCAGAGGTGATTTGAATTACAGTAAATGCTAATTTTATCATACCTGCAATGCTTATGCGCCCAAGCTCATCATGTAATATTCCCCAAGTTGACAATAAATAATAATAATTTATACTATTAATCCCGTGGGGAAATTCTTGTGGACAGGCTGCGCCCGTGAAGTGCCAGGGGTTCAGGGTTCAGTGTCTTGTCCAGGGACACTTCAACATATGGCCAGGAATTACCATACTAACTGCGCCACGTTTGCCCTTTCACTATCTTAGTTTTGTCTTTTAGCAAGTTCGTGTTTGATAAATAGCACTGAACAAAGTGTACACCTGAGGATGATAGGATGTCATTATTTTTACAGGTACAGAGTCATAAACCAAAGTACTGGACGAAAATGAGATCATACTAAAGGGAGTGTGAATGTGTACACCACAATTTGACAATCCATCAAACAAACCATACATGTCAACCTCACAGTGCTGCTGATATAAAAGTCAGAGGAATGCCATAGTCAGGAAGATCTACTCAGGGGGTCAATGTGTCAATTGTATGTTTTTTTGGGG
Source organism: Ctenopoma multispine (assembly GCA_034779795.1). Classification (NCBI taxonomy): domain Eukaryota; kingdom Metazoa; phylum Chordata; class Actinopteri; order Anabantiformes; family Anabantidae; genus Ctenopoma; species Ctenopoma multispine. The sequence continues at coordinate 10,298,425 of JAUYWH010000018.1, forward strand.
CAAAAATGGTCGACCAACCCATTATTACAGACTGATGTTGCATGTGGCAAAGAATTAGTGTACCTTTGCAGACATTGCTAGGACATTACAGAGGGAATAAAACAAGAAAGTAAAGATAATCTTAAGAACTTAAGTACAAATTATACATTTACTTTCAATTTAAATGAAGCAGTGCCACTCAAAGCTTTATTCAAATTTGATCTTTAGACCTACCCATTAAAGAGTGATCTGATAATTTAATGTGTTTGACTGGGATAGACCCATGTGATCATCTCTCTGTCTGTTTCTCTGGATTGTCTCCAAAAACATCACAGGCCTTTGGTCAGTTTGATCCCCCCCACATCTGTTATCTGCTGAAGCTCCCACAACCAACCTTCGCTGACACATTCAAGTCAGAGGGGTCAGTCATGCACCCAGAAGCGTCACAAGTTTCCAAGATCCCTATCCCCGAAGCCCACCAGGTCAAAAATAGTTTCAGTTAGCCTTTTATAAATCAGAGTGTTTCTATTAAAAGCCTTTGGCTGACCAGAAACCTGGGCTGAAGCCACATCACACTATCTTTAGCTTTATTTATGTCCTGGTGTTGACAGCACCACTTGCAAAGCTTACCAGTCACCGTTCAATAGGTCACGTGTGCAAATCTGTTGGCCGAATGCTGGAAAGCACCATCGAGCAAAAACGGTAATCAGAGAGCCTGTAGTGGTGGACAGCCTGAGTCTCTTACAGAAACAAACTGTCCAACAGCTGCTGAGTTAACGGCTTGATGATTCTTACCCTCAGATTCTTTCCATCCTCTTAGTGTTTATGGAGCTCTCTGCTGATGACAGATAAGCATGTGCACTGTTGTGGAAATGATGATTGGCATTATTACAACTGTCACGTGACGAGAACTATTGTTACATGACAGCTGTAAAAAAACTACAGTCCGCTTTGTTTGGCGCATGTAGGTCATGCTTTACTGTCTTTTGTATAACTTGTATAACTTAACTATATCCATGGCATATAAATGCTCATCCCCAGCTTTCTCAGTGAGAGTGGAAGTGTGTCATTACAGCTTGTCTTGTAATGGGAATAACATCTGAAGCAGGAGTGCAGAAAAAGTAGACAGTATAGTCATTGATCAAGGTACTTCCTGGATGAGTTATTCAACATGTGATCTGTAGGGGGGTTTGTGTCTTTGTATTTTTAGTGCCACCCTGCCACAGCTTAAAAAAATATTGCACACAACGATCTTCATCGTGGTGGCTTTGGTTATTAGAAAGAAATGTTCCTTGGTCATTTCCACTGAAAACATTCTGGCTGTTCAAACAGAGAGTGACACATTTCCAGGCTTTAAAACAGCTACATTCACCGCAGTGTGTTCTTGGTTGTACAGTATATTTTCAACAAATAAATTATGACAGTTTAAAGTTATAGGTGGCTACACATCTGAATATACAGTGATAGTAGGATTATTTTAAAATAGCCCTGTGTTTACCTGCTGCACCATTAAGGTGCTGGAAACACTGATGAACCAACAATTCTTATCACACATGTAATGTTGTTTGAGAAATAAAGTACTTCTTCATCCACTGCTGCTTTTGCTGCTGTCAGTTTTCTTTGCGCAGCATCTATGGAATGTGGTGTAGAAATGACAAATTAGTGTATTTAAATCTAAAATATGTCTGCACGCTCCACATCAAAGTAAAATCTGAGGAGAAGGTCAAAGTGCCTTCATGGCTTCCAGTGGAAAAACTGAGAATGTTACTACTCCCAAGCTTCTTGCCTTCTTCCTCATTCCTTCTAACACATTTCCCATGTGTTTTGTCGAGAATATTTCAGAGTGAGTTTGCCCACACGTGGACAGTAGGTCTCGTCCCACTCAGGCTTTGGCTCATGACAGAGGCAAAGCTTGGCAGAGGTCACTTTTACAGTGAACAGAGATGGTGTAGGTGGACTGTGTGGATATGTGTCTGCATCTGTGTCTGTGTGTCTACACTTGTCACTCTCCTCTCCAGACTACAGTATTTTTACACTGATGCCTTACACCTATCAAATGTGGGCGCAGTCATATCTTAATGTTCAACTGCCTGTTGCTCTTCTAGTGTTTCCATGAAATGATTATTTTAACTATACAGCACAAAGGTGGTCATCACTCCTATTTATAATCTCTCTCTGAAACTTGCATTGATCTGTGTTGAGTCTGAGGAGAGCAATCATGCAAATGTCTGTGCCAAGATGGAGATGTGTCAGTGTTTGTAGATGATTTGTGTGGGATGAGAGAGTCTGAGAGGAATAAATGACTGGAATATTTTCATGTAATTGTTTTGCTGCAAATTCACAGTTTCTGCTTCTGTCACATCTATCAGGAAACACAGCTCTGTGAAATAGAACTAAATGGTCTAAACAGACTAAGGTGTTGCTAAAGTGTGTTATTAATTATTGTTTATAAGGTAAAAGATTAATTTTAAATCATCAATCAATCAACATGAAGACAAAACACATAAATTCATTATATATCACTGTTATTCTAAACTGTGTTTAAGTGTCGTAGCTTAAGCCTAATTATTCAGTAAGTAACATTAACAGCAACGTTTTGCTGCACACTAGTTCATTTTTGTTACCAAGGAAACAGGTGACTAATAAAAGACATGGAAAAAGGAAATGGTTAAAAATTATTTAAATAAACAGTGATAAGTAAGCTAATGGTTGCCTAATGGTTAATTTGCTTCTATTGTATATTGTATCTCATGTCAGGTTCTTTTTTCGCCCATAGGTGCCCAGAATAACATGTACAGTTTATTCAGTGTTACAGGTTTTATAGGTTTCATGAGTCTTTCATCACCACCTTATTATATTATATCACTGAGCAGCCTTCGTTCTGATCACTGATATTAACCTTTTGTAATCTTTTATTTCATTGTCCTCTCCACTCGTAAAGAACACTTTACTCAGTGCTCTGTGAAATATCTTACTCTGATATTTCCTTTTCACTAGTGCTACATGAAACATATTAACGGAACAGTCATACATGTGTTACATGTTACATGTTACATTTTATCTGATATGATTTCTCATACTTGATGAACTGCATTGACTTATTAAATGAAAAGTCAGCTGGTATTTTATATTTTTCTAACTGTCAGCAAATTAAATGACTAACAAGTATTATCTTTGTGCAAAGGATGATATACATTATTTATGTCAATAGCAGTGATCGAGATTTGGCAAAGTGGATGATTAATTATTTCATTTATTTATTTTTATAATTGTGAAGGAAGAGGCAGTCTGGTTTCTTGTTCAGTTGGTGTTCAAATGGGGCAGATCTGTCCATTCAACAATAGCTTGTCTTTGTAAAAACTTATGTATTATATTCAGTATTTGGTAATACGAGAAAATCTGTTTTATTTAAATATTTTATTTACAAACCTGATATTTATGTAAAATGCCAAACGCTCATGAATATCTGAATAATATCTACTCGAAAAAAATCGATTGAAGCAATGCATGAATAGTAATTTCACACTTTGTATTACAGTGATTAATTGTGTTGATACATCACTGAACACTTTTAAAATACAAAGCCCACATATTACAGGGAAAGGCTATGTTTTCAAAGTGCAGTGTCAGAGAGTCTGGTTTGCTTTCATATATTCCAGCTGCTTCTTGAATTAAATTGTTGATTTCCAGCTTCCTGTCTTGATAATGTAAGTATAGAGTGAATACAGTCTCTGAAATGCCATAAATAGCATGAGTGACGCAAACACCCTGTCAAATGTCCGTTCTGTGTGACAGGCACTTTAAACTGTTTGCCTTTTCAGAACATCAAATTACTGTATTAAATGAATAAAAGGAAATAGACACAACTGTGACCTTTTCTTTTTTCTTTTTGTTGGGCTTTTTCTCCAAACATTTCAGTTCTCGTGTGCCTCGATGAGCAATTCTGCTGCACACAGAACTCTGTTTACTTGAAAGGCGGTAATATAGTAAACATATGTTTGACCTTGCAAGTGATTAACACCTTTTTTGAAAACAGAAATGTGACAAGAATTTGGTGTTGTCTCATGTGTGGAGCACATTGGTGGATCCTTTAAAGGTACTAAAAAGTTAAATGTCCTTAAAGCATCAAATGTAAAAGTCTGTGGACGCTAACATTATACTATTATATTTTAGGTTATTATTACTGATTGCATCAGAGTGTACTCAGCTTTGTTGAGATAGAGATTTACCTTCCTACGTGAAGCTGTACTTTTCTAGCACCACAGCAAAATGTGACAATTTCGAAGTTAGGCTAAATAGTACTTTCACATACCCCCAATGTTTGACTCCAGCTCGTGACTTTTGTTGCACCCACGTGTTTTATGCTTTGTTCCAAACTGTCAAGGAAATTTTGAAATGCCACTGAAATCATTTAGCTAACAGCGACACTATTGTAGCACAGTTTGAGAATCATTAAGTCAGTGAATAGACTCAATAACATCAGTACACAGTACCTGAGTGTGGTAAAATGAGTAAAATTAGCATGTTTAGTTTAAATCCCTATAAATTCTAAATTTTATTTGAAAGAAGAACTTACTATGTAATACTTATTTTAAAATGTACAGCCTCACCTTAATGTAGAACAACCTACAATCTGTAAATTAACTAACCGAACCTGTCAGATAAATGTAATGAAGTAAAAGTTTCTCTCTGAACAAGTAAATCATCAAATCACCTCAAATCATTTAGTAGAGTGAATGTACTTGCTTGCAGTCAAACACTGCTGGAGCAAAGCTGGAGCAAACAGGATTAACAGCTTCTCATGCTGCCAGTGACAGTGTTACAAGAAACAAAACAAGTCAGCAGCCTCCTAAAATCACAGGTGAGCTTTAAATTTGTAGGAAGGTTGGATCTTACAAACAGCATCAGTAATATGCTTGCAAAGATGAATCATTTGGACATCACAGAGAATCTCAAAGTTTCTGCTATAAAGTTTGGTTAACTTAAGTGGACAGCTGGAGCACATCAGTCACAATGATGCAACATAACGCACCACTGAGTTGTGTTATGCAGCACAATTCCTGTCAGTGAATCAATTTATTGTCCAAATGGAAAACAGCCTCTGACCTTTCTCAACTGCCAGTAATTGCAGGCGATTTATATTAGTCAAACACAATTTACTGAAAGGGCAGGGGATGCTGAAACAACTAAGAGCAAGTTTGTTCCCACACTCTGCAGGTCGTTTATTGCAGCATTTCTTGAGGTCATTTCAAAGTGGGAATGTTCACGTTTTTAACCTTTTAGAATTTTAATTTCCATTAGAACAACATTAACAAGAAGCAAGTGTCCTGCATGCTCCTCTATTTTCACTGGTGGGAGCTTTAATTCCACAGATATTCAAATAAAAGCCTCTGGGCTCTGAACGCAATCAGTTATAATAAATAAGATGAAAAAAGAGGTTCGCCTCTAGATGAAATGTAATCAAAAACGTTGCAATCAAAATGCAAATGAGCGCTGTATATGCATCTGTACCTAATCTCCACACCTCTGTAATGTATGGCGATACGACAAATCACACAAATGAACAACAAACGGGTCTCACACGGAGACGTCTTCTTCACGCTCTCCGTTGATCCATATCACAACAAATACAAATTGGATTTTGTGTCTCAAATCTCTCAAACCCACAAGAGATAGAGATGCTTAAACTGATTAAATAAGAATCTAATCAGGACAGTTAAAACCCTCTAATGCTAAAAAAAGATTTAGGCACTTGTGTTGTTTAACCTTCAGCTGACCTCTGACTAATGAACATATGACAAAAACCAAAGAGGAGTTGATTTGCTGCAGCCATATTAAATTGATATGGATAGCAAAGGCTGCTTCTAAGAATACAATTGTCCTTTTTACATAATTTTAGTATTAGTGGTTATGGGTGTTGATCATAGAAGTGAAGTTCTCCCAAGGAAGAGTATTTTTCAAAATGATGTGAGTAAATCAGATCACTTACCAAATAATAACTATTAAGTAAGTAACTAGTAACTAATTACCAACTAATAACACAGTATTTAGTATGTAACAGATGGTGTTTGTCTGCTACAGACCAGCACCACTGGATCAGCACTACTACTACTACTTTTTACTCTACAGTAAATACAAAGCTGTAGCCAGCAGCTACACATTTGCAGTCTTGCAAATGAGGGGAAAAATAAGCTAAATAGCTTATTAGCTAAAAAGCTAATTTGACTGTATGCAAATGGTGACACAGTCTGCCCAGCAGCAATTCCAAAGCTTACTAATTAATAAATTACATATTGTTTGTTTAATCCACAAAATCTACAAAGCAATACATAATTGCCACAAGTACAGTGTCTAAGCCAATAAATAAAAAAACCCATTACCCTAGAAATAAGGAAAAATAATATTCAATGTAAATTAGTTTGTTTTAGCAGTACTAGTATGGTTGGAATATTTTTTTGAGTGACATGATCATCTTATTTTCAGTCTGTCATCACATGTTAGAGCATATTAGCGTTAACCACGTGGTTAGAGCAAAGTCGGTAGCCGTCTGCCGTCTTGTTTGGACAGTGTCAGCTGGCTGTTGGAGTCAAAAGTGATGCTGATGAGTAATGAGAGTGAATCAAAACAGTAAAGCTGCAGTGCCAGAATACCAACATTTGGTCAGCAACCAACATTTTAGTACTGAGGATAACTGCAGAAGTGTTTATTATTTGAGGGTTCAACAGTATGAGTAAAGCTTTTTACTCCTGCTTCAATTGTTCAGCAAATTAGGTTGAAATATGACTAATGCTAAGTAATTTCGTAGAAAAGAGTTCTATGTATGTCTATATTTGTAATGGAAGAATTATCAGAAACAACTCACCTCAATATTGATACAACTGACACAACAAGTCTCTAACAGCTACAGATTGGGAAACTGTGAAGTTTGGAGCCAAAATGAAACTGCACAGAAATATAAAAATAGCCGAAGCTGCAGGGAAACAGAGGAAGGAAGGATTAGGAAAAACACTCTGCTGGTAACTGTGCAATGGAAAACTGGCCGGCCACTTGGGGAAAACCAGCTACTGCCGTTCCAGAGTGTCCATCTATATGTGGTGAATTATCTCTCATTTCCCAAGCTACTTGAAGTGATTGGAAATCTGACACTCATTTGTCTTGGTGGCCTTGGAGCCCAAGCTCAACCATCTCTGTCCTCAAAAGATCTGTTGGAACACATCAGGGCTAAAGATGGAGGCTCATTACCTCCTAAACATAACGCTTGACCCCATGCCACAAGCTAATTCCTGCCCCTCTGCCCTTGCATCTCCCTCAGGGTCCTCTTCAGTGTATTTTTCTTTTACTTGGAGCTATGTAGTTCTTTGATCGGAACAGTTAGCCAGAGATATAAATAGCATAAATTAAATGGCAGTGAGTGCGTAGGCTATCAGCAGCATTGTCTGTATATTTGTTGAGTCATTGCACATGTGCAGCTGAGGGACTATTTGGCCTACACACACTTGTGAAAGTGAATACGTAAATGTCACTAGTTCCATTTCATTTTTTCCCAGTTCTGAAGAAAATAAACACTATAGTCCAGGGGCTTTAACTTCCACAGTAAAATCTTTAGAGATAATCTGTTATGTTTAGGGAGGTGGACAACACGAACTTGCTTAAATAAAAAAAAAAGGCAGCACAAACACACCATATAGTACAGCGTCTTGTTGTGAAGCACTTAAAAAGTCATGCTTTTTGGATGTGTCAGTTTACCTGTTCCGTATATTCTGTATGCAAATGATTGTGTAATGTAATAAATTGTCAGATGGCAGAATCATGATATTACAATTAAATGAACTTATTAATGAGCAGGTCTTGAAGGTAATCTGAAGGTCACAGAGACACAGATAGGCGTAGGTAGGATTTTTTGTAGTTTTTAATAGAGTTAATTATTTTGTAAGTGATTATTTAATCTCATACCTGTGTCCGTGTGCACCTTTTTATTTTATACATTGCAATTGCACATGTGTGTTATTTTAATGTTTTATGCAATGTTTTCTATTCCCTTAATCTGAGACAATTTTCCACTAGGAGTTACAATAAAAGTAACTTTGACCTTAACTGTTGCAGCAATTCTTCCTCCATTCCACGCCTGATGGACTGATGGAAATGCTGTGGATTTTTTAACAACACAACACTCTACTAACTAACCTGATAAAGGAAAAAATGCAGCTGCTATAGTAACTTCAAACAAATGAGAACTACTCTTAAAAGTCTGAGTTAATAGACCTTTTCATTAAACATACTTCAAATAATTAAGTTGTTGAATTCCTTTTAACTACCCAATTTTCAGGGTCCTGGTATTATTCCAACTAATTCATAGTCACATTGTCATGACTTGGTGGAGGTATTTAAACAGAATGGAGCAACTGTTTGGGAACTCCTGTGTTTTAAGGCGGATTTGGAATTTAAAAACAGTCAGTCTCAGAGATACAAGTGAGCTTATGATAAAGCTACAGCTAAAGGGCTGTCACATGTCACTTACAACTGCACTGATTGATTTTGGGGGCAGAGCAACTACTAGAATTACAAAACAGTTACATCTAGAAGTTACACAGCAACATGATTGTTACTGGCCACTGTTCAAATGGAAATCTAACATTCACTTTTAGCTCTAGGTCGATTTATACCAACTGCTGAGAAAAAAAAAAATACTGAATGTGACATTCTTCACTATAGCTAGTGGCTCTTTGCTGTTCCTTGAGACACTAAATGTTTTAGTTTAAGCTTAATATTGGATTAAGACTGAGGCAACCAAAATTTTACATTTTGACATCTTATACAAACAATATTAATTCTGACTAACTTAATTTTATTTTCTGACTTTTAACCAGTCACAAATCGGCTTATAATATTGTGCCTGTTGGTGAATTTTATTTTCGGTGCATCATTGACAATGTCACTATCTTTTTTTTCCTCCTCACAGTTGAGTATTAACAAAATTAATTACACTTTTGTCACAGCCGGCTGATGGATGAGAATGCAATGTCAATTTAATTTTGAAAGCATTGTCTTTCAGAGGTGATTAGTTGGTTGTACACATTAGGGTGAGTGTCATGGACATTCAACTGTTGAGCTATTCATAGCAGCACTTTGGTCTGAATATAGCTTTTCTTTCCAGTTAGGTCGTCTGGGTCAGCCTGTATAAAGCCTTAATCACAGAGACTGGAGCATACTGCTAATGGACAATGGCCACTAGTTTATTAGTGTGTATGTGCATGTAGCTACAGAGTAGAAAAGTAATGATTTAAGGGAGTAGAACGCATGCATTGAATGATTTGTTGCTACAAGTGTGAAATGCTAAGAACTATATTACAGTTTAATGCATATACAGTTACACTTAGATAGAACAAACAAAACAGAGCAGTTGCAGTTAGCTGCGAACATGTTTCAATTCTTTTGATGTGTTACATAAAATTAAAGCATTTACAAGTATATTTCTTCTGATTTATAGATTTACAACAGTATTATTGAATCAATTAATAATAATTAGGAATCAAAGCATAAAGCATCGTAGTTAAGTAACCAGTAGACAGCATAAATGAAAATTAGATACATGCTGTATAACTTACAGCAAAGGCTTAGGGTTTGAGAAAAAAGATAAAACAAGTGAGAAAATATTTTGAAATATAACCTTTTGTTATTTATTTTAAAATTACATTTGTAACTTTATGACTATTCTTGAAATCTCATTTTTCCTAACAAAGACCCTAATACTCATGTAGCAAAAATGACAAATTAAAACATAAGTCAACAGCACTTTACTAAATCTTGACTAATCTACATACATCTACAAACATCTTTTTCAGGGTAGTGTACATGTGAACTTTCATTCAATAATATGAAAATATTATCTGAAATATAAACTGGTGTTACATAGCAATTTCATCAAATTGAAATATTCAGGGGACATCTCTCTTGGTTAGTTCTGCTGGGTCGTTTGCGGTTCTGGTAGGATAATCTTACAAAAACAACAATGAGGATGGATCCTAGAATAAACAAATATTGTACATATTGAGATCAAGATCACTGTGATTATTACATAAATATAGCAAATGTTGTAGGCACAGTATGGTGAGCCCTTTAAAAATCAAAGATTGCATTTGAGCTTATTATGCATTTTCAATTGCACAAGTGTTTAAGATGTTATAGTGGTTTTCACCCATCTATCTGCTTACCTATTACTGCAAAGGTGCCAAGCAGAATGCCCACTGCAGACTGGATAGTTGGCATTCCCTCCAACTGCGTTGCAGCTATTTTGCAGTTCCCTCTGATGTTGCAAGGACACACTGTTACTAACAAGAGGGAAATAAATGAAGACAACGATAAGCGATGGGTCTAGTTTAGGGTTTTAGTTGTGGATTTGTGGTCTTCACCACAAATTAAAGAGCCCATGTTATGCAAAATCTACAATAAAGGGGGTATAATATGAGCTCTGCCCCTAGATGGGGGACGGGATTTAGCTGTTATTCTAGGGCTCTTTTTTACCTCAATAAGCATTCCTCATTGTGCCCTTCGAGTGATCTTGGCTGGGCATTCATTTCTATGAAGAGGAGCCACGGTATTGTATCCATTTATAGACAGTTTGACCAACTGTTGACTGATGAATATCTAACCTATTTAAGATTACTCTGTAGTCTTTTCCAGCAAGATGCAATCTACTTCTAATTGTAGGCCTTCTGAGATCTCTTATTTGTAAGTAATGCCTCACATCAACTGATGTGTGAATAGCACGCTGGCGCTGTTAGTAGCTTGTTTGTTCATATTCCTGACTTTGGTGAGAATCAGACCACTTCATACAGAAAACCAGGAGAGTGCATCTCATTTTTCTTGCCACTCTGCTGAATATGAATATCTCAAACTGAAACTAAATTTTTGTAAGAAGACTGCAGGCAGGTAAAACCACATGAGAGCATATACCACTATTGTCTTAAACATACAGTTTATTCTAATCTGTGTATTAGACGTGTTGTTTTGTGTCATGTAATGTATATACAATATCAGCAGGAGCAGCAGCAGTCTTGAGAGACCTGTGTAATCACAAGCCTGGAAAAATCATTTGTAAAGCCCCATTACATCATTAATAAACAAGAACAGAGCTAGGACAAGCTGGCATACAGAGGCTGATGTCTATTGATTGTTCCTATGCTCTTGTCCTATAAACTCTCTGTGCTCATGTTAGTTCTTCAGCAGACATGTCAGCACTACCTGGCAAGTTTATGAAGGTGCTCCTGGGAGGAGAGCTGCTGTCAGAGATGGTGAAGGGCACAGTATAGACTTCAGGGGCCAGATATGGGATGTTTAAGGACAGGTTGGTGTGAGTATCTGAAGGACAAAACACTTAGTGGTTAAGAAAATGACACATACAATCTGTTGTGCTGCCAAATACTTAGGATTTAGGCATATAGTGTGTGCACAAAGGTAACAACATTGTTGTTCATATCATTTTTGCTCATAAAAAGGCATCGCAGTGCCAGCGCACTGTACATTACATGAGACCAATGCAACACTGATACACATCAAATGTTACTATTAATAAATCACCACATAGGTCCTCACAATTCCTACTACCAAAGGAACAGAAATTAGGCAAAACACATTCACACAACTACATAACACAACACAAAGAATGACAGAGTGAAAGATGAAGCTGTGTGTGGAGTGGTTTGAAGTGTAAGTGAGTCTTTATCTTATCTCTGTAAATCAGTCTAAAATACACGCCTGGCTGCATGACGTAAAAGCCCTTGCCTGTAAAGAGAAGCGTTTTATCAAGCTGTTTGAACCCTTATCTGAGGGTCTTAAACTCTATGCTTGCACCTTACCATCATTCCCCTTCATGTTCCATTTGTCAGCCAGGGAAACACGAGCTGAGCAGTACTTCAGAAGAGGCTGTTAATGTAGTTACTGTATCTGTACTGTTTCACCTCTGATGTGACATTTTTGCGGGTTGGATGTGTGACTAGGGAGCTACCCAGAACTATTTTGGATGACTATAATTATACTATAAATAATAACAATTTTTACATTACAGTGCTTATAAAATGTGTCACGGGCAGACTGGGTGCACTACATTTCTTTCATTACTGCTATGAAGAGATATTAATAATGAATGTAAGTGGAATACGCATGGGCTGCCTCATTATGTGCATTGAAAAGAACTGTTAATTATTTGAACATACTGTGTTTGAGAGACTTAGGATGAATGGCAATGCGACACACGCGTGCTCTTTTCATGAGAGGTTGTGGTTGTGTCAGACAAACTATGGAACTCTGCAGCAGACATGATACTGGCACAAGTACATGTTATTAGTAGGGCCATTATTGGCTGTGGCCAGGTGCAAAGCATTCTGTGAGATTCCTCTTTTAGCCTCCATTAGCTGGCAGGAACCCAGCGATGACGCCAAAGAAATTACATAGAAGATATAATTACAGCTGGGCTCAATCAATACCAACAGGAACAGGAGAGTGAAAGAGGCAGATTTTTAAAAAAAGAGGGAAGTGGTTGAGCTGTCTGAATGACTTAATGACAGACGTCACAGCATTAAATGGTTTGCAATAAATGAGCTCAAAACTAGCAGTTTACAACTACAAAAATGATAATTACATTATTCCTCTCATCCCAGAAAGAACTGAAGAAATTATATGGTAGAAAATAGAACTGAGCAATTTGCACCTCTTCAGGGCCACATCATCCTGTTTCTCTGACTATCTGTACTCAGGGATGGGGTATGGAATTCATTTAAGTCAAAATAACTCAAAACATTAAGCCCACCACGGTACATTCTGTGTCCATTTGCTTTATCGGTGAAGTGAACTTCACCGATAAAGCTGGATGACATCAGTATGTCTTCTGACTGTCTCCATTATTCAGAAACATCAGACGCATCTTAAGGGGTTGATGTAATGTACACATTTTCCTACAGTAATGTAATAAGAAATATTCACTAAATTTATTATGATGGCTCCAGTTTGGCTTCATTTTGTGGCTAAAATGAGAAGTAATCTGGATTTGATGTGTTCTGGTAAGGTCTAGCCCACATTGTGTACAGTCGCCTGAACTGGGTGATAATTACTCTTACTCTTACTTATTTAGCAACACTCTGGCTTTGGGACCATGTTTTCAACCAAAAGAAGAACACAGTACTTGGGCATAACTGATATATGAAACTAATATAAAAAATAAATGATAATTTAAATACCTTTTTATGATGAGACCATTAACTGATTCAAAAAATGTTTGATTATAATTAGATACAATTGATCAATTGTTTAACCTATAGACCTAAAGCTTCGAACAACAACCCCACTTGCTTCTCTTCTCTTATGACTATGATTCATAAGACTAATCCTGGATGCTGTCAGTTCACCAAATCTGTGTTCACCTCACCATTAATAGGTGTTAACTTCCAGTTCCGTCGGACTGTGGGATCACTGCGCAGGGAGAAGTTTAGCCGTCCTCCGTGCTGTGGCCCATCACTGTCCCGTGAGGCCAGCACCAGAGCTTGGTCCTCCCAGCGAGGAGTACATAGGTACTTCCAGGAGTAGTCTCCAACCAACACTGGACTGTTGTCATTCACATCCAGGATTTGAACAGTGACAAGAGTCGATGCAGATAATGAAGAGTTTCCTAAGTGGAAGAAAAATTGTTAATGTGTCTGCAAAGCAAAATGAGATTTATTCCATAAAGATTATTTAACAAAAATAAACACAGGATTAATAAATTGTTACACTTTATAAATCCACTGGTTAAAACATATAATTGATGTTAGAACCATTTTAGGTTTATAAATAATTTACTGCAAATGAATACTGTACGTGCCTAAACACCCACTGAATCAAATCGTGGTGTGGTAATAAAACTGATTAAAGTAATCTTACGTCCATCCACTGCAATGACCTCCATGGTGTACGTGCTGTTCTCCTCTCTGTCCAAAGCGTGCACAGTCTTCAGTTCACCAGAATATTTCCCTATTGAAAAATATTTCTTGGTGTCCCCTTGAAGAGAATATCTGTGTAGAAAATATTGCATCTCTGTAAAACTAAAACTGTGATGCCGTGTGCTTTTTCACTTCCTGAATTGATGAGATACAGTAGGTGAATATTCATATAATATTTAATTAATCCTAATGTTCACCTGATTGGATGAGAATCAGGGTCATAACCTCGAATTGTGGCAATAACTCGTCCTGGTTCCTCCCCCTCTCTGACAGTCACCTCATAATGACTTTGAGACAGGATTGGACCCTCATTTATATCGTCAACATAAATAGTGACTGTTGCTGTAGATGCAGGTCCATATCGGCCACGGACAAGAGCCACTGGGTTCTGAGCACTGAGAACTAGGATGTACTCACTCTCACGCTCAAAGTCCAACACCTGTGAAAACACATATGCAATATTACCATCCAGTAGGGTTTATAGAGTTTTCCTGAATTAGAATTTAGTTGTAAGGTATTTGTATCTTGGGGTAAGTAAACGTCTTAGGTCTCATAGTCTTTGTGTTGGACCTGGGAGAATTAGGCAGAAGAGCCAATTGGTCATGGACAGACAACTTTATCCAACAAGCTACATGGGTGCTCCTGTGGTGAGTACCGACACTGGTTCAAGAATGTGTAAACCACATATCAGCAGGTTTCATGGATGCACAAGGGCAATAAAAGGTATCCAAAGTAGGTGCCAGCATCAAAACGTGACCTTGCAGCAGGGAAATGGTTACCTGGTCTAATAAGACAGATATTTTTTTTTTTTATGTCGCGTGAACAGGTGGGAATGTGGGAATTACCTAGACGGTGTTTGCTGCATGGCTAGACACCACAGAGCTTAGTTGGGCAAAAAGAAAAAGAAATCAAATATGGCAAATGCTGGATACTTTTTCAATTTGGGCAAAGTGGTCCTTTAATAAATTATTGGCACCTACAGTAATATTCACTGCTATAACAAATGTAGAACTTCTGAGAGGTACAGCAAATTTAGGGAGGTATTGGAACAGATTGTATGAACACGCTCACAGACAAACACCCACACGCAAAAAAAAACATAGCATGTTGTCTTTGCAAGCAGGATATGGACACACTACAGTCCCCCGGTGTCCAATACCCTTATCTTTTTTCCAAAGAGAAGATTTACTGGCAGAGGTTTGCTGTATTTCCGGTATTTGCTACATTCTAATCACAGTGAAAACAGCCCACTAACTAACTGTATCACTAATTTTACATGATAATGGTAACTGCTATGTGACAATGTGGTAAATGCTTATGCTCAAGCAGGACACATTGTATGCCACTGGAACTCGTTTGAAATGGTCTTGTAGGATTTATAGCTACGTATATATACTTTATAGTTTACTATATTTGGATAACCATGTTGGCATCCAAATTTTGGGTGGTAGATTTCAAGAGATAGGATTACCATAATCTGGACACTAAAAATAGCAACAGTTGACTTTAGAAGATTAAAAAACTAAAATAGTTTCATAGTGGAAGTATGGAAAGACTAACTACAGTTAGTAGATAATCACTGCAGTATAGTGATTATAGTGCAGTGCAATTTTAAAAATGTGTTAAAAATGTCACTGATTCTAGATGCAAAAGGATCCATAATTATTTTATCTTAATCTCTAATGTATTTGATTATTTTAATATAATCTTCTGGTTCGTGGCCTGAGGCTTTATTTGCTGTCAGGTTTCACCCTTTAATGTGTTCTCTCTCCCCATAAAAAAAGACATTATTGAACCAACCTTCCCTGACATTACACTGCTCAGGCTGACTGCCTCTCTGTTGCCAGGGGAAAATAAATGTAGAGCTTGGAGGGTACATGAGTACTGCTGTT
This sequence comes from Ctenopoma multispine, assembly GCA_034779795.1. Classification (NCBI taxonomy): domain Eukaryota; kingdom Metazoa; phylum Chordata; class Actinopteri; order Anabantiformes; family Anabantidae; genus Ctenopoma; species Ctenopoma multispine. The sequence goes on from JAUYWH010000018.1 coordinate 10,314,266, forward strand.
GACTGGAAGTGACACATCAAATACTCAGTGTGTTACGGGGCACCAGAACATGTGCTAATTAGTCATCTTAAACACTATATTACCAATTCAAAAAATGATGATACTTTTGTTCTAGTCCGAGTTTATTTGACCCTGAAAGGTGAAGGTAAAAGTGAACTGTCATCAAATGTGTCTCCAAAACAAGGCATGTGAATGTGCTCCTATTTGTACTGCTGAAAATGTAACAGTACACTTCTGTTAACATATCCAACAGATATAGGGCAACATTAGCATTTTTTGGAGTCATGTTTGTGTCCTCCTAATGAAGGCCAATTCATGCTCCTTTTACCTCTGTTTTGTCGTCCACCAACTTGCTCAGTAGCTTGTTTTATTTTCTTGGCTCAGTTTTCTCACTGAAAACAGATGCCTACTGCTCCCAAAAACTGCACTAAGAAAGTGGTGAGAGTGAACTAAAACAGTTATAGGCCAGAAACCCAAAACGACGTTATTACACACCCTCTTCATTTCAACTCCCTTTCAAATTAAATCTCTACAAATTTGTGCCTGTTTGCTGTAGAGATCAAATTCCCTGAAATGAATCCCAGTTAAATTCACAAGCAAATAACATTATGACTTGCCTAACATTACCTTTAAAACATTATATGACTTTAAACTGATGACTCATGCATTTACTTAGTGACGAATGTACTGAATCTATATAAAGAATTCATTTGCTGAGAACGTTTAATTATTACAGTGTTGTTAAATGTTGCATTAATATAATTCATTGAACCTGTTACAAACCTTGTTTCACTCAAACTTCAAAATAAATTTCATTTCAGCAGAACTAAAAGGTTTTACATTTGATGTAACGTCTACAGTTTCTCCAGCCTGGTTAGATTCCCTTCACTACCTCTAGTTTATTATACATTTTACACAATCAGCAGCCTCTAGCCTGTGTGGTAAACTGCTTTTAGTGTTCACATAATCTAATTATTCACTTGTGCTGTGAGCAGTGTGTAATTTCTAATAATGAAATGTGTCTGCCTTCTGGCTCTGACCTCACTCTGTAACACAATGACTTAAAGGATTTTCTCAAGGGAATTTTATTCCACTAGGGCTAATTTTAAGAATGATTTAAGCTTTGATTATTACTTAAGTAAGATAGATAAATGAGCTGTTTTCCTTTTAGGTATACAAATTTTGTTACAGCAGGGTCTCATGAGGTCAATACACGAGCTTTAAACACAGGAATCAGCAATATAATAAGTATGACATTACTTCTAAGAAATCGAAATCCTTATGTATTAATTTGATTTAATGCAACATTTTTAGCTTTTAGGCATCTCTTGATTTATCTCAGATGAGCGTGTGTGTGTACGACTCACAGTTCAATCAAATTTTTCAGCTCCCACAGAGAGGTTGAAAATAATAGACTGTCTCCTGTCTGGCCCACTTACACAGAGCAGACCGTCAGAGTATATACAAACAGAAACACACACACAGACACACACACACACAAGAAGACAGTCGTTGCCCCACACAGCCCTAAAACACCCTGCTGGATTATATAAGACAGGCGAAGAGTGATGCAACCCAGGGACAAGAGAAATTATAGTTTTTTTCTAATTTGTGACTTGTAGGACTTAATTATTAACATATTGCAATATATATTTCCAACCTTAAAATCAATGGTAAAATCATATCCTCATAAAAGTGACTTGAGTTATCAGATATGTGACTATTTTAACACGGTCAGTTACTGAATGATTTGTGAGGACTACCTAGACATCAAGGACAGATCCTAACCATCATGCTAAAAATTGTCCTTGACATTCATATTTGTGGCCCTGAGAGGGGAAATAGGTTGTCTAACATACCCTAAACCAGACAGAAGCAACTGATATATCAGTTTAAATTTGACCTGTCAGGCATTTGTCTTTTTGCTGATCTCAGTATGTGTGAGCAGTAATAAATAAGGTGGTCGGATGTGTGTGGAGAGGAAGAAGGATGTTTCGTGCTGTTCACCTTTGAGAGCACAAGTGAGACCTCATTGGTCTGTTTGTCTGTCGTTAATGTGAAGACCTCTTCCTCGTTTCCAGACTCTACACGGTAGTCCACCTGCCAACTGTCGCCTCCTCGAACATCTGCATCCCTTGCCAGCACAGCTGTCACCGTGGTACCCACTGGAGCGTCCTCTGGGATGTGAAAGGGTCCGTACTGATGGGGAGAGGAGGGACAATGTATCATTACTGAGTAGAAACCATTAGTTTATTTATAAGACACACTTGGATTTACAGTACGTGCGTCTATGTATGGCAATAAATTATAATACAATTTTATTTAATTAGCAAATCTGTTATCAGATTTTACCAAGAGGGAACAGCTGACGTCAGGCCTACTGGGACAAACGTCAGATAAAACTGAACTAATCTATGAGGACACACTATTTGGAGAAAAGCTCTAGTTGTCAATTATATATAAATGTTTTTGTTATGTAAACAATATGCATAAATAGCGCTTAAAAAGATATATCCTGGAGGCAGGGTAATTTAGGTGAACAATAATTGTATTATCCTCAACTGACTGCATGGACAGCTGCATTAAATATGAAAAATAATATTAAATCTTCATTTCAGCAAGAGGCCAGCTGCAGGCAGCTGTTCATGTTCCTATTTAGCAAAAGCTTCTGTCTGATTTTCTGACGTGACTATATTTGACAACAAGCGAGTATAGGTTTGCCCCCTCTTGCCCTCCTGGTGTTAGCTGACCTTTGTTCACACACCACTGTGTGTTTGGACAGTCGTTTAATCTGCCACTCACAGATGTCCTCTAGTGAAGCAGCCTTGTCTCTGATCTGGCTGCCTCATCCACAGGATCACTGAACCCACCCCTGTCACCACTCTCCTCCCACACCACCCCCTACAGTGCTGCCTTCACATCACCATGGAAAAAGCCGCACTACTCAGGCATGACCTGCTCAAGAGCATTTTCCACCTTTGTCTTTGTGTATGTGTAAAGGCAATTATCTGAGCAAATTCACACATTTGTTTGTAACAGCTTAGAAATTAGCATTCAGCAAAGATTGTCAATTGGATGGGACAAAGACATAAGCAATACGATGAGGATGAAAGTTAAATAAAAAATATATTGTACAACACGTTTTTCTGTACATCTGTATCGAACAATACTGTCACCTGTTATTTGTCTGGACATTCATGTCAAAGCTCTACAGACATGTTGAATTTAAATGCGGTACCTTCTCTCCTTGCTCAAAATAAAATGTTCCTTCACAGTTCACAATGTCCGTGCAGTCTTTCAGTGTCACTATGATCTGACAGAGAGGACAACTAGATACTGGTTCACCATTATCACAGCATGATGGCTCTCCCACATAGCTCCCAACCCTTATGATTTTTCTCTCTGATATTATGCAGCACATGTGGGTGGAAGTGAGGGGATTTTCTGCTACCACCTATCTTTAGCCCATTTTTTTTTTATCAAACCAGCAGCTACAGTATGTCAAAATGAGGGAAACAACTGTCCGTTTTCATGCAGGGCCTGTGTCTACAATAATTACTGAATAAATACAAAATATAAAATAAATACCGGTTGTTTACCTTTTTTTATTTAGGTTTTGTTGATTTTATGCTGGTTTAGCTGTGGTTTTAGACAACTGAAAACAAATGACAGTTCACCATTATCAATTATGCAGAGAGAGAAATTAGGAATGACATGCAAGTCCAAGTGCCTAGGGGTGTTGCACGCCAAAAGTCAACCCTAAATCCCATCATAAAGTGTTTCTTTAGGCACTCTCCTGTGTAGATTCATATGAGTAGACTGCTGAAATAAAGAACCAGCTCATACAGAAATGTCAGTGAGATTGTAATCCTTAAGATAACGTTGATTCTTACATCATTGTGTTGCCATGATGTAGATTTGGCTATAAACAAATGAGTGGAAACTAGACTCCAAAGAAAGCTCTATCAGATTAAACTATAAAAACACTGTCCACTTAGAGAACAAAGAACTGAATAAAACTCCTCCAATAACATGGTGCCCACGCTATAAGCCTGAGATTAGAGGGCATATCTAGTTCCCCGCCAGGAAAATTAGATCAGTGACCTGCAGAGCGGACTCACCGTCTGCAGCCCAAAAGCCACTTATTATGGCTTCTGATGTTTGTCCTGCCCTTATTCCAAAGGTATTGTTTATCACGTCCTGAACAGAACGTCTGTTTGAACATGTGCTCTCGTACCTCATGTTGGGAAAAGACTGGTGGATTGTTGTTCTCATCCTGAACCGTCACAACCACGGTGCAGGAACTATTAAGACCTGCCAGAGACATCATCACAGCTTCCGTTAATGACTCAGGGTCAGCCAATCATACAAATGAAGTATGCTGAGAGAACAGAAAGTACCCCATCTTTCCTCCATCACACCCTGATCCATGAGTCATGCAGACCACATCATCTGTCGCCTAGAGGCTAGTATACATACATCCCCTGGATACTGTTGTGTCAGTGAAGCCACTGACGCACTAGCTCACAAACTAATACATTTTGTTTATGACATCACAGATGAATATATTATGTACTCCTTCACACAGTTACTGCTTTGTTTTTATTATTCACGCATCTTTTCTCTCTATTTTCTTAATTAGCACCTTAAAACATAATGCACTGAAAACAATGCAGCTTGATCGCCAATATTTCATGGCACAGCAGCAAAGGTTATATTTTTTTGTTCATGCAATGTTGTATTGTGTGCAAATATACCCTTTAACTTTCTCTAACACTCTAAATAATCATAATAATCAAGTCGTAAAATACTGTAATGTGTAATATAATAAATATATTTATTTGTCACACTATGAGGAAGGCACATAAATATTTTTGCACAGATCTGTAGTCACCTTTGGCATCCTCAGCAGCGATGGTGAGGGTGTATTGTGGTGCGGTGCCCTCCATACTGTCTGCTTGAACGGAGATGACCCCTGAGTCACGGTCCACTCTAAAGAGAGCACGGGGGCTCTCTGGAATTTGCCCAACTAAACGGTAGAAGATCCGCACATTGTCTGTCTTGGGATCGTCATTATCAGCTGCCTGCACTGTCAGGATTTCTGACCCTGGGAAAGATACACAGGTGAAGAAAAGAAGACATCTAACAAATTTAAAGTCAGAATTATTTCTCTGCAAATGATTGTGTTGCTTATTTTTTACAGAACCTAAAGTGATTACTAAACTCTTCTTAGAGACATCTTCCAAGTTTCCTTTGTACTGCCAAAATGTTACATTCACTTTACATTGCTGAAACAAATAAGGGGAAGATTATAACAACTGCTTTCTCATTTAATCCTCACTCAGTGATTCCATTTAGATTAACAGATTGTCCTGCTTAATTCATTTCCCAGAATCAACTATTTTAAAGCATCAACAAAAAAGCTTTTATGCTGGAACAACACACTGTGTGCTTTTTATGAGCATGGGCAGGAGTGAGGGTGATTTCCCCCGTGTCCTGGCAAAAATCCCAATCTGCTTCCACAAAAGGTATCTGGCACACTCAGCCCTTTCATCGCGGCAATGTCCCTTCCAGCAAGTGTTTCCTCGACCTTGTTGTGAAGCAATATTCCCATAAAATAGTAAATGTGACATGGAATTAATCATCATGTTGCTTTGTGATGATTCCTGACTTCACCCTCAATTAGAAATTTTTAAAAAGGTGTTGAATTATATTGAACAGTTTGAGTATACAGTTGGCCAAATGATTTTTTCATAGAAACTTTGTGACACTACAAAAGTTAGTATTATCTCTTTGATACAAACACTATATATCCTGCTGCTTACTGATAGGTCAGGACAGTTTGGGGCTGTATTTTCTAATACACATTAAAGTAGCAAAAGTAAGCCTCACTTGATGTCTATGGATTTTCACAAAAATATCCCAAATATTCTTTGACATTGCTAAAATATATAATAACTTGTCCGTTACCTCGAGCTGCCAGTTCCTTGACCACAGTATGGTACTGTGCCTGTGGAAAGGTGGGTCTGTTGTCATTGGCATCACCAACCATCACCCTCAACTCCACAGGCCTGGCAATCTCTCTGCCATCTGGACGCTCGACCACAATGCTGATGTGAAACTGAGAAGATAAAAAGAGGAACACAATGTTTGTGTTGCCTCCACAGTATTAAAGAAATAGTGTTGTTGGACATATTTGGTCATTTGAATGCTCAGCTGTAGATGTATTAATGACTATTATATTGTTCTTAGAGAAGACAATAAAAAGTATTACGGTGCTCCAAGGCAGACTGGTAATTCATGCATGACCTCTGCCCATTGCATGATAGATGGATGAAAGTGAGAAACAACCTGCATGAATGGGCATCTCCCCATTCATTCATTCATTTTGCACTTCAAGCAGGTGGGGTACTGAAGATTAGCTTGTGATTAGATGTGAAAAAGCGCCATCAGCACCAGCACTCATAAAGGATAAGTTGCATGTTTGACATTTAGTGGCTTTTTAGTTTGTCCACAGATTCATTTTTGAAGTCATGTTTACTATGCATCTACAACCTTTCACTCCTGAAAGGTGCTGTACTGCAAACCCAACATAGAAGTTAGCTTTTTTCTTATTCCTGTCAATACAGACCATTTTTATTAGATGGCCACTATATAAGACAGAAAGAGCAATATGCTAGAACTATGTGCTTAAACACTAATCACACCTACTCCTGTAGCTCAGTCGTTCTGTGTTATTCTTTGGCCACTTGAGCATTTGTGTCAGAATGTACTGCTCACTGAACCATTCAAAGCTCTCCGGAGCTTAAGTTGTGCGAAAAACTCAAGAGTAAAATGCAAACAAACAGACTTTAATTTGTAATCTTTCACAAATAGCAATCCTCCTCTTCCAAGTTTTAATATAAAGCCTTTAGCTGTGCAAAACTTGTCATAACACAATAAATCTTTTTTTTTTTCCACAGATAGGATATGTTCAAAGAATAGAGCTGTGCTTTCCAGGTTTTGGGTTGTTTCCCTAATTAGCTCGGTTTGATTTAAAAATAGACTCTACTCAGTGCTCAGCTCTGTTACACTGATGTGTACCAGGGTACCTTTAATCAAATCATTAAGGCCATTAAGCCTTAACAACGCTGTACAGTTTACTTTTAATCAAGCTGAGATGTGATGCCATTAAGTCTGTTGCTTTTTATTGTTATTCTCCAAGTTATCAGTTATCAGTATAATGATTTACTATTTTACTAATATTATTATTGCGTTTTGGAGATGCTTGGCTTGCAGTTGTACAGACCTGGTCTTGTGTCTCTCTGTCCAGGGGGGCATTTAAATAAATGACTCCTTCTCTGCTGATGGTGAAGAGCATCTCTGGAAACTCCCCCTCCAGACTGTATACTGTCTGACTTCCACTCCATTTCACCTACATAAACACACACATACACACACATATTTGAATGGAAAATTTAACGTATCTAAGTGTGGTAAACAATACTTAAATTTTCATATCTTGTTTAGTCATTGTCATAAAATGAATTCTTTCTGGGTCCAAAACACATATCAGAATGCATTATACTGAAAACCTACAAGGCTTTGGGACAGCCCCTTTACAAGTATAAGTACAAAGCTAAGCTACCATTTGTTTACATGATAAGGAGCCATCCAAATGTACTGACACTGATGTGGAACAGAGAGCACAGCCAAAACTAACTATGCAGGCTGAAGGGGATTTTCCACTCTGCTTTACAGCCCTTGACAGAGGGCTGTGCAGTGGGGCTGAAAGAACCCTAGTAGCCATCAAACAGGACCCAACAAGGAGAAGAGCCCAGTCCCAGCACAGCTGATTCACACCCAGGGCATGTGTACCTCCTCAACTCACTGTCACACACTCCTCCCTTGTTTTGGAGATGGCTGCCCAAACTGTATGCTTTTGTATACACAAAGCCACTTCACACAGCTGGCCCCCTCCCAGTGTTATGGTGTGTTTCTAGACCTCAGAACTTTGAAGAAATATGTTTAAAGACCTGATTAATGATAGCTGTTCTATATAAAGGTCTATAGAAAACATCTATGAAGTAATCTGTTTTGCTTCCATCAGTGTTTGAGTTTGCAGGGCACATTCTGTCTCCCCTGATACTTTGCATTTGAGCTGTGTCAGGAGGGTTGCTTGAGTCTGTGTGTGCTTTTCTCCAAGAGAAATCCGGTGCTGAATTACAGAAAGAAGTGCAGTATCCTGCAACAATTTGAAACTATCTGTTTGGATGAGTTAGCAAACAACTGGAGCATCACTAGACATTTATATTGTTCAGTTTGATTTCCAACAACTTTTGTGTTAAATATCTCTCTCTGTGAAATTCTACACTTTCTATTTTCTAACCTTGTCTGTTTCATGTTTGGGCAGCTTGCATACAGTGCGCCCTAAGAGCTTTTAGTTTAAAACAAAAGATCATTGGGAATGAACCAAAACAGCGGCTGACCATAAAACAATGAGCTGGAAAAAGCCCTGTATATCTGAGGAGAACTGTGGATTTGTCACTATAAGCCACTCCTTTACATTACATTACACACATTCATCAGAAAAACTGTTAACTTAATCGTTTTCCACCATAGCAGCTTTAATGTTGGTATTTACACTAACATGAGATCACCCCAATGACTAATGTAAGCTGAAGTACTACTTTGATACAAGTGGCATTTATGGTACTGAACACGGATTATGTGGCCATATGAAAATCTAGCAAGGAACAAAATACAGTAATTCTGCAATAAATAATCAGATTTTATGTAAGTGTGAAAAAGGGCTGATTTATTCATTCACAGGTTCTGATCTGGTCTTTCCACCACTCTAAAGTTTCAATAGATTGCATTAGAGTTCAAGTAGCTCTACTGATTACATTACATAATCAAGGTTTGAGGCAATCAGAAACATACGATAACAGGTTGAAATTATCCTCGCCCTTAACCTAGCCCTAGTGACGCATAAGTACTCACAACAACGCCTAGCTTTCACATTATAAATTACAGCCAGACTTTTTTCTTTTTTTTATCTCATTTAAGAATCTGTTAAATTGAACACAACAGCAAAATCCAATCACAATAGTTGTATACAAAGACCGAGAAATGCATGTATTTGTCAAAATGTCGAGACAACATGTTCAATATAAGCCAAAGTACAAGACAATATTTGTTACTGTTGAGTGGATGTGAACATGACTGCTCCATTTATTTGAGACAGCAGGGGAGGTGAGATCCATGGAGTGGGTCTTTGAACATGACTGTCTCTGTATGTGTCATAACAGTGGTTAGTCCCACCACCCACTGAGCACAGCAGTACAATCACTCACTGTGGGCGAAATGAGGTTTCCCCCAAGAAAATCTGAATGTTCAATAATCCAGTTTTGTGTGATTTAGAATCTGCTCGGGGGCGAATGGGACACCATAAGTAAATGGTTTTCATATGGACAGTTCGATGATGGAACAGCTTTGTTTCTCACTCAGCTCACATTTTTCATTAGAAATTAGAGGAAATACACAGAGGGAATCTGCTCAGTCAAATATTTTCACATAACCTAATTTACATGTAAAGGAACAAATGCCATTTGTTCACGTTTAAATTCGCTTATTTGTTATTTGCTTTTAAACATTCAAGACAAAAAAAATTGATTTTATTTTAGATTTGAACTGGAATTTGAAAATATGGCAAAAAAAAACCTCAAATGTGCCTACACTTGTGAATCCACACATTGTCGGTGGGTGGAAGGGGCTGTTAGAACAGGAGAGAAGAGAGGCTGAGGGCGATTGTGGGGGAGGTGGGAGAAAACAGGAGGAGGGGGAGGCATTGAAATGTAGCCACAGTGATTCTCAGTGAACCTGCACAATGTACAGTATTTACAACCATATTTTATTGGAACATAGAATTTCTACTTTTAGGTCTAAAATTGTGCCAATTTCTTTATATAATCACCATGGGTACTGTTTGAACTATTCTTTATTGCCATGTAGGGCTGTAACTAATAATAATTTGGCTAATCATTTTCCAGAGTAACCCATTAAAATATTTATTTCCATTTTTTAATCAGGAGCTGTAAAATTGTGAAAAATATGAATCACAATTGGCACCAGTCAAACAATTTTTTTTGCTTTGTAAGGCCAAGAGTTAAAAACGCAAAGTCATTTAGTTTGAGACATTGAAAGTGTAGAAAAGCAAATTCATGTTTGACCTTTATGCTTGAAAGATTACTTCAATTATTGGTTATCAAATTAGCTACCAGTACATGTTCTGTTGATTAATTAATAAATACGCTGGAGAAGCTTTTACGTTTCTATAAGAGTTGAGATATTAATACTTACACCAAATATACATTTTATTGAGTTGGACCAATATGGAGTTAACAAAAAATTTTTACTGTGATTAATACTGTGATCAGAAATATTAAGATAAAACTGTATGTTGTACGTTCAGTCTATTTTGGACTGTATGTTGCCTATAGGATCTTAGGTTTGTGTAATACCCCAAAGAGCAGTGGCAGTGGTTGATAGGTGAGAGAGCGAGTGATTGTGGGAGGTAAAGTGACTCAGTCAGGAGGTAGCCATGGCATTTGAACAGTATCAATAATTTAGTGTTTGGTCACTTAGGAGGACCCAAGAGGCACTAAAAACAGCAACTGGCAATGTGATGCCACTTTACTCAGTTCAGGTTATTGACAGAGTTTGTTTTATTGTAATATGATATAACAATGAGAACTGCATTAGCAATAAAATCAGCATTTACCCCCAGTTGTCTACAAGATTTGAAAATGAGTTAAAGAAATGTGAACATTGGGTAACAACACTCAAAGTGGCTAAAAAGTGGGTTTGTGTTCAAATGTGAATACATCTGGATTTTGCTGCTTTACCTGTGAGATAGGAATGGGGTAGGGGCCTGGCAGGTTCTCCTGAAGTCGTACAGGGTCCGGGGATGCCCAGGTGTTTCCCGTCACCTCAACTGTAACGATGCCAGTGCTAAAGAAAGCATTTGCCTTCCCGGCCATGTCTTTGACCATCACTAAGAGCTTATAACGGCCGCACATCTCTGGGTCCAGAGTAGACGCTCCTGGTGGTCACAGGTCAAAATGAACTTTTCACCTTACATTCAGATTTAAGTTATTTTACAAATACATCAGCAGTACGCAGTATGATGTGTTGTATTTGATAGAATCCAGACATGCAAAGGATAATAACCAATTTAGAGAAAACATGCAAATGAGACATTATACACACAATATGCTAAAATTAACATAGTCATAATTTTCTAAGCCATCAGTGTCCTGAGTCCTCTGTTCAGCATTCACTTCAATTTTTTTACTTAAATGGAAGAGGGAAATGGAATTTAAGCACCCCAATATAATGGCAATATGGATAGGGCAGAAAGGATAAAGCAGAAAAGACAGCAATTTTTGATTTTCACTGCTACTATGAAGCTGTGTGGAAACCAGCAGTAGTGTGGGCTGTAAGGGACCAGCAAGCGTGAAAGTCACCCAGCTCCTGCCAAGCTGTAACAAAGGGCAATAACAGAGCTAGAAAAATAGCACCAGCCCACAGGACTTTATTGCATCTAGGATAAGGTATGTGTATGTGTGTATGTATGTGTAATATTATTGGCTATTGTAGTGGTGTTGGTACTGTATATACAGTAACACCAATATACTTTTTTTTTGCTTTTTTTTCTCTCTTGTCAGAAAGTTTGTTTGACACATTCAAAATCTTAACTTATTTTTGTTTTTTATTAGTGCTGCATTTATTGCTAGAGCACAACCCATACTGGATTTTTGAGGCAGATACCCATAGTAATATTTTAGATTTGAAGAAATTTGATAATCATTTATATGATAATATTGAAAATTAGAAAGGGTTCCCGCAACCAAAAAGACTCACATTAACTTGATAATTCGCATACAGAATTTAGGACTGACCTTCCTCGGTGAGGGAAACCTCTCCAGTGATGGAGTCAATGGAGAACATTTGGCTGGAGGGGATCCTTGGTGTCTGTTCCATGAGGCCAAACCGCAGCTCAGCATAGGCAGTGTTGCGGTCGTCGCGATCCAGTGCCTCCACCTGCATGAATTGGATCCCTAAGAACGTGGGTTGCACCAATCAATTCATATAATAACAAAAAGCATACAATAGTTTTAAGTATGTGTTTGGTGTATACAGTATAGGTTACTATAAAGTATATCGGTACCTAAGTTAAAAGACGTACTACTACTATTTGCACATAATGTAATAATATGATCAGCCATTATTAAATAAGGGGCCCTGTGGGCAAGACTTTTTTTCTGTTTGCAAAATAGTCTTTTTAGTGTAAATAAAACATAATCCAGTCTGCCACGTCATCAGTTGTATTTAATAATGAGTTTAATGGTATTAGTCATGTCTTCCATTGTTTAAGCAGAACTGAACATATTTTTATGTGGCAGCATGGACAAATGTGGCCCAGACACAATTATGTTGTGTAACATGGTGACATCAAAGCTCAAGGTTCTCATACCTTTGAGAAGCCCGAGCTGCACGCTGCCTCTCATGCTGTCTTCTATGAAAGTGGGCACATTGTCATTCTTATCGATGACACACACTTCAACAGTGAAGCTCTGACGATGGTCTGACGTTCTGAAAGACACCTGCAGTACATACACAGGCATTTATTTTTTTCAAAAGCAAGAATGATTCATTGTTTAGACTTTAGACTCCGAGGAGCATAAGTATGTGGAACTTATATGATGAACAAAAAAGAATATAAAAAAGAATGTAAAAACATAATTATATTTTTATAGTGAATTTATTGCATCTTGTATAAAGTGTTTTGTGTCAACTATCGATTAGTTATGTATAGAAAATTGCTACCTCTCCTTTGATATGACACAATATGCTACCTGCAGAGAGTAGGATGGCTGTTTCTCTCTGTCCAGCGGTTTTAGAGCATACAGAAACTGTGCGTCGACACCGAATATGCCCTCATCGTCACCCGTTACCATCAGGTCACTGTAATTAGCTGGCAAGCTGTGGAGCTTCACAGAATACAACATTCATCAACAGCATTGTTACCTAATTACCATTTTTTATTATTAATACAACACCGAAAATAGTCCACAAGGAACATCTGTTGTTCCTATTTGCAATATATTTGCTAATAGTTGCAGCAATCAGGTATAATATTTTACCTGTTTTAATAGGTTTGTCTTTATTGGGTATAAATATATTTGGGGTTGAGATAAAGAGATATGGAACTGGATGAACTAAAGCATTATTGATTTTAGTCTTTCTTTAGATTAAATTTTGAAATATTTAAATTAACATGCTCTTGACAGAGAGCTCTGCTCCAACTGTCTAACTGTCTTATTATAGTTCCCTTTATTCCCAATTGCTTCATCTGATCCTGCAATTAAAGTGAATAATAATAGTGGGTTTTATGTAGATTAAGTCCAACCTGTTCTGTTTAGATGTGTATTTTGATGTGTATATTTCCTGTATTTAACTTATTTTCCTGTGTTCATCTTTATTATCTTGGATTTTTCCCTTTCTATACTGTTCAGTAATATTTTTTAACGGCTACTGCAACACTGAAATCTGTCTGTCTGTCTATGTATCTATCTCTTGAAGCAAAAATATCCAACAGTCCAAACATCTTTCAAGGCCAGAAGTGTGTCATTCAAAGTAGCCTAAGAGAGCATTAAAACCATTTTTAGTGCTTGTGTAAGTTGTGAAATAGGTTATTTAAGAAATTAAAAGAGGAGAACTGAAAAGTGTAGCCCTCTCTGATGAGCACACAATCATGAAGAGCTTTCACCTTGAATGGATCTTAAGCAATTATTGTGTCGGTTCCATTTTTAACGCAAAATAGGGTTATTATCTAAATCCTCCATTCTGGCCATTAGCATGCTATTTGAATATTGTTAATGACACTCAGTCAGGCACAAGACTAAAAATATGTTTCATAGAAGATATAATGACGTCACAATAAAATCAATTATAGTGCCAGATACTCATGCTGTCGCACAATCCAGAGGCTGCCTGAGTGACATGTATGAACAAAGTGCCATCCAGCTGGGCTGAAAGCAGGGGCTAAGTCTGATGCCTGAAAAGCATTGTGAAAACTCCAATAATAGTCTAGCGATGACGGCAGCATGTTCGTACATCTTCAACCTTGAGTGATGGGTGAGAAAAAAATAGACTGATGCAATTCTGTCTTACTGCATGCTTTCATTTTCAACCTAAAAAAGAAAAATTATGTTTTCACCACATCAGTAAATTATTAACAGGCTCAAAAGTCTGGAATGACATGTTTTAATTCACCTGGTTTAATCTTGAAGAAATGCAGTAATTCAGTATGGAAGTGAACCTTGCACTAAACATTGGAAGAATCACGATTTAAGGACCTTTCCACATTTACTTGTTGGCCATTCAGGCCTACAATTATAATTTTCCTGCATATAAAATTACTATAAACATTGCAGAAGAGAGTAAAAAACTGATGCTGATTTTCCACATAAATACAGTATATCTGGCCTAACTGTGGTTATGTGCGGAAAAATGGAAAAAATTTAAGGCAGGGGATATTACAAGGAATAATCACGCAATTTCCTTTCAGATTATAAGCCCAAAAAATCATTATATAAATTTAAGTAAATTAAAATGACTTACCTTGGCTAGATACCATGGGAAAATACCATCGTAATTTTCAGGGACACCAATTTTAACATTTTCCCCAGAACATGGTGTAAACGTGTGAAGTATCACCAGCTGTTAAGCAAGATACATTATTAGGTGAGTTGTAACAGTGCTGCTGGTGCAGTAAATTTCTCCTGTATAAGTATAACAGTGAAAATTAAAAGAAAAACTAAGATCTTACCATGAAAGTTAGGAAGAGCATTGGAGTAGCCCCCCTGCCAGCCATATGTCCCTGGAAATGTGGCATATTCACAGTGTTTCAAACCGCATGGCCTTAGCAAGACAATCAACACAATTTCTGTTGTGTTTCTGATTCACTACAACTATTTCACAGTTTTTACATGTGCCACAGCCTGACTTAAAAAAACTTTGCCTTCAAAGCCATTTAAAGGAACACCTGCACTCCCAGCGAGTAGCGCAGAAGACTAATGAATTGATCTGGTGGTTTTTCCTGATAGAATTAAATAGGATGCCAAAATTACGGCTTTTCATTTGAACCCTAGAGTCTGTCAAATATAGTTTAGATACAGTTATTTGTCAGCAATAGCAAATCTCCTGAAATAGTGCATTGGTGCAATGCCCAATACTGTAGCTCAACAAAAACAAATAATAGAAGTGATAAAGATAACAAAGAGCACCAGCACGTAAGTACAAAAACATGTTCAGTTCTACAGCTGCATTAAAAAGAGTCCTGTATCTTACCTTCTCCAAACGGTGTGTGTGCTCCCTCTGGGAGGTGTGAGAGGAGTTTAAATTGGGTGGAAAAAATGTGTACTTGTACTCCTTTGGTGGATTAATGGTTAACACTTTCAGATAAACATGCTTAACTACCTTATTTCCTTCATGTAAAACCAATGAGAAGTGAGGTTCCGTTCCACTGACATGATCAAATGAATATTCATGAGAATTTTAATCACCTAAACAACATCTATGCATCCTGCTAAATAGTTTTAGGAAAAATGAAAAAGACTATTTATTTTCGAGAGTTTCATTTGATTTTATGTTTTATTGAAAAAGGAGAAATCAACGTAAACAAAGAATTTCCAAATAATGTTAATGTTCACAAGAGTAATATAACTTATTGCTTTACCCATACATTCACAACCTGAATTCAATGTTATGGAACAACATAGAATAACAGAAGTTTCTCTTGTTTTTGACTAGTCTTTAGTAACTTGGCCGAGGCACGGACCTGCGTATCTCGTTTCAAGTAATATGACTCCAGATGAGTATTGTGATCCTTTAGCATGTTTTTACGATAATGAGATGTATGTATATTAGCATCATTCATGTTATAGTATATACATCATTCCCCTCCTATACAGGAGCACAACAATAACCCAACAGCAAGGCAATCTTTGCAAATCATTAGAAATAACAAGCCTTTGTGGATTTTTTTATACATACTGATCATACTATGGCAGCAGTATGTTTAAGGCAGACAAAAAATAAAAATAAAATAAAATATAATAGATGTTTGCAACATGCAGGTTATCACCATCAGGATGATATGACTTGAATAACGTAACGTGACTCATTTTTACCTAACCAAGTCCCCTCTTTGCATTTTGTGTCTAAAAAATAAAAATATATTTCTGTACAGCTCTATTAGTCCTTTAGGGTTAGTGTTAAAACACACACAGCATTTGGTCTTCAGAGGCCAAAGAAAAAATATCTGTATGTCCCATCTGTTCCTCAGAGAACTGTCAGGTCATGGCAGGACTTTGACTTCTGCCTAAAGGCCATCTTTTTGTTCTTGCGTGCGACCATGCGGCCCAGAAACCGTTTGGCCTTCTTGCCGATGCTCTCCCTACGCCTGCAGTTGGCCATGCGTCGTGCGTTCTCCTCCTTGCTGTCTTTCCTCAGGCGAATCTGTCTGACGATGCCCTCGAATAGGTCCTGCACATTGTGATGAAGGGACGCAGACGTCTCAATGAACTTGCAGTCGAATACCACTGCACAGGCGCTTCCCTCTGCAATACAGAAAATATGACGAAAGTGCCGTTATAACTCTGAGAAGGTGTCCGTTTAATAAAACTTTAAAGTAAAGAGCATACATGTCATACAACTGCAGCACGTTAAGTTAATTATACTGACTTACCATCTACAGACACCTCTCTGGACCGAACCAAGTCACTCTTATTGCCCACAAGGATTATGGGAATGTTCTCTGACTGTCTGGCACGGCGCAGCTGAATACGCAGCTCTGACGCCTTCTCAAAACTTGATTTGTCTGTCACTGAATACACAATGATGTAGGCGTCTCCCATCCTCATGCAATGTTCTTTCAGCCACTGACTGTTATCCTTCAGGAGAGAGCAAGATACAGGGTTTAGCATCATGTGTGGGCATCACATCTTTTATCAATGTTATACTCATTAATCCATGTAAATGGACAAACAGTGCAGCAATAATACAAAACTCACCTGTTCCCAGATGTCATACAGCACAATTGACGCCTCTTCTTCATCCACCTCAATACATCTGTCATAAGTGTTTCCTGAGGAGCAAAAAAAGACATTTTACATTACACGCTGACACAGAAGAGCCAAGATTTTCTTATCTGAACCTTCTTGCCTGTTGTCAGTGAGTGTGGTTACTTTTCTGCAGTTGTTTTAGCACATCTTGTGGTGTACTCTAGACACTGAAGCAGAAGGCTGATGAAAGTCTGTGATCAAGCTATTATTGACTTATATATTTTCACATCACTTCACACACGTTACTGGATGTGTTTCTGTCAGCTGTACTACAGGGGACACAACTGGTCTCTCATTGGAGATGGAAATAGCAATAATCAATGCATGTACACTCTTGCATGTGATAATGCAAGCTGTGTTAATTATGTGATAAGCTCTTAGGTTAAACCTATAAGACTTAATGTGGCTTTGAATTGTATGGCTGCATACAATCTCATAACTGCGTTTTCGTGAATACTGTACCTCCAATAATATGATGGTCTAATGCTATTGTTCAGTATAACGTAGTCTACATGAACCTTTGACATCACCTATATCTTCATAGACATCTGGAGTGTGTGAGCCTATGTGAGCGTGTGGGTTGCTGGTGTTGATGACTCATCCTCAGCATCATTAGTTACCTGTTTCATCGCAGTCGTGACCAGCATCCTCAACTCCTCCAAAGACGCGCGCCAGGCTGGACTTGCCGACACCGTGCTCACCGAGGAGAACCACCTTGTACACCTGTGACTCCGCTTCGCTGCTGGTGGAGATCACGGAATCGGAGGAGTCCGAGGCGCAGCTGTCCCGGTGCTGTTCTTTGGGAGAGTAGGACGTGCAGCGCAGGAGGTTGGACAGCTCGTCCGTTTGTCCCGTCTGTGGCATCGTGGCGCGCAGGTCCCGGTCGTCCACCGGCATGCTTCTTCGGTGTAGGTTGGGTAGATTCATGGGGAACGGCACACTTCCTCTTCTCTTGTCCATGTTACGCAACTTATCTCCCTTGTTCAAAGTCATTGTGCTTATACCGAGAATCTGTGGATAGGTGCAGCGCGTAAATTAGTGATCTCATGTCGAATTACATTGAAATAAAAGTATTAATATCTGTGTGACAAGATAATGCTACATTCTTTCCGTAAATATGTTTGTCTTTGAAAGGTATGTTGTAAAATTCAAATATCTAAGCCTATTGTCATGACAAACCTTTTTTTTCTGAAATGTCAACTTGACCTGGACGCACATTTGAACTCTCCTCCACATAAAACGCGACATAAAACGAAAGCTTAAAATGTTTAATCGATATTAAAGACACTTACTCGGTGATGGCAATTAAGTCCAACGACGACAATCCAATAATCCTTGGTTTGAAGATTTGTTGTGCCAAAAAAGCGGCTTTGCTTGAGTCTGATCAGAGTCGCTGCTCAGCCTATTTATATGACTGTGAGTGACGTCGGCAGGGATTCGCCCAGAGAATCACGTCTCCGCTCATCCTTGTGGTGCGTAACGGTAACATCATACAGAGGAGGGGGGTGTATGACTAGAAGAGCTGAGGAATCTCCCTTCCGCATCGCCAAATGGAGCTTACTTCTGAGGGGGCGGCCAGGGATGAATCCTTGAAGAGGGAAAGCCCACTTAGAGCTTGATAGATATAAATATTTAATGATAATTTACGAGATAAATTTAGAGATGTTGGAAGGATATCCACATGATGCGAAATACTAAAGTGTATTTGGGCGCAATGCCTAGACGACATTAATGCTCTTATAGGAATATGATCTTTCAGTTTTAAGCTTCATGGTCACTGCAAATTGAGATCATAGCTACACTACACTAACACAATATGTCTGCACAACAGCTTATCCAGATTGGATTTAAAACGCATTATAATGTGCACATATGCAAAAAAAAAAGCTCAATACTGACGCACTTGGTCGTGAAAATACTCTGAACACATAAAAATTCTACACACGGAGACATTCAATCATCATTCATCCCTGGCTCTCCACCTACCACCTCGGTGTCTGTAAAATGAAGGCAGCCTGCAGGCACGAAGCCATGTGGGCTAATTCGTTGCATTTGCAGTTGTAATCCTCAACTGATAGACGTGACCTATACCAACAATGTTTATTTGTACTGGTGCATTCCTTTGTAGAATAACTAATATTAAGATTTAAAAAAATGCTTCCAATGTCTAATGTAAAGGTAAATCTCGGAATATTTAATTGAGCTCCAATGATTTCAGGACAGTTTTTTTTTCATTTCATTTCGTTTGTTTTCTTTGATCTCGTGTCCAGTAAAGTATATTTTGCATACATTTACTCGCACACTGTGATACTACACGCAGTAGACAGGTGCTCTCTACCAGCCCGTGTGATTGTCAATTTCTATGATGGACTCTGTGTGGTGTGCTCCTGCCCCCTTGTGGCCTTTATACATTACGGCTGAATCTCTTTAACTCCACGTGTTCTGGATCTAGTCAATATTTTTACGTTTTTACGTTTTACATTTATCCCCTGATTCAGATATATGATTATTATATGGTTTATACATGTTTATTACGTGCTTTTTTAATATATTTTATTTTATTATTATTGTATATTTGGGGTTACTTCCACATATTTTTCTTGGGTTCCATCGCATCAGGCGTTTCGATTATAGTTTATATCCGCTGTATCAATAACACAAGACTAGATGGCCGAAATACCTCACTGTATAAAGCAGCACAGTTCATTAGCAGCACAAACTACAGCATCCAAAATTATCCATTTTAAACCAACTTGAACAAATACTGAACATTATCACCTTCACGAAGGAAGAATTTATTATGTATAATCATGCATTAGGTTTAGTTTGGTGTAACTATAAACTGCAAACTGAATGTATAAGCATCCATCCCTTTGTAGGGATGGGCGTACAAATTAAAGCTATTTGTTTAAGATACCTCTAGGGGGCACTAGATACCCTAATACCCTTATAAGTCTTCTGTGAATTTGCAGGCGCTGAACATGTTCACTTTGCGTCACTTGGATTGTAAAGTGTTTCTTTTTCAAGAAGCACATTCACATGTTGTGCTGGCACGTCGGTGCCTCTGCACTGGATGTTGCACAGCAGCTCTTATGAGCAGCTCCCACACCAGGAAGCCGGAAATCAACCATTTTTACTGCCACAGTGCGCATGCGTATGCCTCTCATGTCTTCGACCTCTACTACAGCCTGGTGAGAGAAAAATCTCCGTAACAAACTGCTTTTGAATCCGATATACGCGTGTGACACTCATGTGTGACTCTGTATTTGTGCAGCTTTGCAAACAACAGAACTACTCAGCGATTCTGATTCACCAGGAAGCTTGTTTCCGCACATTATTCCGTTTGCAGCAGATGTTGACCTTACTTGTGTGTCCACTTAACTTTATGCACGTTGTACACTTGTAGTTAACTGAACCTGTTTATTGTTCGTGTGTCATTATGTATTTCTGCAGACAGACACGGAATCGACAGCTGATTTTGGTTGACCTGATCTCTGAGTGTCGCATCATGATGTATGCCTGCGCTAAGTTCGTCTCCACACCCTCTCTGGTGAGTCTACGTGAATGAATGGACTTAACTGAGAAACGTACTTTGTCTTCATCAGGATAGTTACTCAGCTGCTGCTTGGTGCAAATAAACATTAGTTATGATGCAGCAGCTAACACTGGCTCTTCACCCCCTGCTACAGTCAGCAGGTGTTCACATCTACATGTCTTAAGCATAATTAATACTGTAACATTGTTGTAGGTCACAGTTAATCTTCACAGTTGACAAGCTGGAAGAATTTTACATAGTTTTTAAAATAGCTGCCAGTTAATTTTCTGTCTTTCTTTCTTACTAACTAACAAGGTATTTTATTTTTAAAGCTCTTCAAATGAACATGTATGCAAAATCTACATTTGTAAAGTAACAAAGACATGAAACTGACAAATGCACCAACCAGTTACAACTTTAAAACCACCTGAACATACAGTGCATCACAGGCTGCTATGGGTTAGTGTAGCTGCAGACCAGTCATAGAGTTTGTGCTGACTCCCAACCCACCAGAACATTCAAACCACCAGGTGGTTTTAAACTTGTGGCTGATCGGTGTAACTATAGATGGATTTCTTTCCCGTTGAAGTAAAATTTGGTATGAGAATTAAAGACTCAAGTTAGGTACAAGTACCTCAGTATAAGACTAGATACTAAGTATAAGAGTAAACGGTACACGTAGTTACTACACATGCTACCACTGCAAACCGAATGTCACTCTAGAGGAAACCACTTGCTTTTGATGTCGTATTAAACAGAGTAGATTAATCAAAAGTCAATTCAAAGCTGTGAAGACAGATCGAACATGCTGGTAAATCATATAATCAGAATACAACTGTATGTTTTTTTTGTATACACTACAGGTCCGTGCTGGATCTCGAGCACTGTACAGACCACTCTCAGCAGCAGTAGTGTCAGATGCCAGGAAAGTGGAGGTAAGTTTCTCTATTGGGAGTTGAAGCTTAGTTACTGAAACTCTCTCTGAAGCTGTTACACATCTTATAACTTGTTTCTCACATACTGTACACCCCAGACATTGACTAGACAAATAATACACCTACCACATACTTTTTAATGCATAGTAATTTATTAGTATCTGTGAAGGTTCTCAGTCATCCAGGTCATAGGTATACCAAAAAAGGTTATTCAGTGGCAACAGGACTTGTTTGAGTGTTTTATCATACACGTAACTAATACAGTACTTAAAAACTGGAGGAGGACTACTGCATGTTTCCATCAACGTTTCCTTCACATTTCTGGCTGTGCTAATGTTAACTATGCACACAGGTACATAGTAAAAACAGATTCATGACATGCACCTACACATGAAAGTATTGCACAGTGCATAAGCACATGTACATAAAGAATGGCTAACCTGCATGTTTGAAGGTAAAGATGCAGCAGCTAGTGAGAACAAGCATCTGAGCACCAAGCAACACTTGCAAACTCCAGACAGTAAGATATGACATTCAATGTTCCAACAGCCATAATCACACTGGTATTTTGTTATAAGTTGTAAGGCCTTATTCCAACAGACTGCACTTCAAAACAGCCCTCTGCATTGTTCTAATGCAACGGACATATGTCTGTGAAGATTCAACGATAATGCAAGGGACCTTTTTAAACCCTAGCAGGTGTTTTCAGTGGATCTCATAAGATGCATAAAACACAGAATGTTTTATAACAACTGTTTTTCAGTTTTTTTTTTCAGACTTTTTTCAGTATAGCATAAAAACATTACTTGCCACTTTGTGATCCTTTACTAACCTCTGCTATGTACTAACCTCTATTCATTTTTATATTTCAGAGTTCCTCACTCCTGGCACCACAGAGCGTTGCAGGTCCCCAGCAGCAGCTAGCAGTGCGGAGCATCCAGACCAGTGCTGTGAGCCGTGACATCGACACTGCTGCAAAGTTCATCGGAGCAGGAGCTGCCACTGTGGGAGTTGCAGGATCCGGAGCTGGAATTGGAACAGTTTTCGGTAGCCTTATTATTGGATATGCCAGGTAAATAAAGTTTGTCGTGTCTAACGAGCAGTTTCTTAAACTTTGATTCAGTGGACAGATTAATGACAGATTTCTGCCGTTCAATCATTTCAGCAATATCAATAAATCATACTGGCATGATTAATCATTGATCAACAAGGCGTACTGGTTTTCTTTGGTTCAGATGGTCAAGAAATAACTTTAAATGTTAGACATAGCACCTTTGTCTACTCACTGAAATATCTTGGAAGTCATACTTTTACCCCTTAACGCTCCCTCTTTCTTTCTCAACAGGAACCCCTCTCTGAAGCAGCAGCTGTTCTCTTACGCAATCTTGGGATTTGCTCTGTCTGAAGCTATGGGTCTCTTCTGTTTGATGGTCGCTTTCCTTATTCTGTTTGCCATGTAAAACCAGTTTGCTGTAAAGGGATAAAAATGATTAGAATAAAAATAAATAGATATTTGAGGTCCTCTCGGATTGTCTGATCATTTCAGCTTGTGATGTTGCTTAATCATTTGAATGATAGTTTGCCATGATGTATATTAATCAAATGTGTATTTTGTTTTTCTTAATATGCAACCAGACGATGAAGTAAACATTTAACTGACAAAGTTTATACATTTCTGTGTTTTATATCTGGTTTATTTTTGATTGTTGATTTAGGCACTGTGGCACTTTTCTTGTCTGTAGAATATCAAAAATCTACTGAGCTACAGGTCGTTTCTTCAAATGTCTTGTTTATGTTTAAGTAAAAAAACTATCTTTATCTATGATAGAAAAGCTGCAAATATTTTTAAAGGAGAAATCTTTAAATATTAGTTAATTTAATTGGCAAGTTTTGCTTGAAGAATTACTAAAACAATCATTGATTAATTGACTATAAACTTTCCATCTCAACAAAACATTGAATACCATGTCCTTCCAAATTCTAATTAGGTTAGAAGTTAACCTTATGGAGTTCTTTCTTTGTCAACATCTACTACTGTAGATGAAACCTGAAAGGGGAAAATTTTTTTTTACCAGCATCAGCTCATATGTTCAATAAATACTGAAAATAACCATTAGATTACCTAAACATAACTGGGTAAGCAGCAAATGGGGAAGGGTGAGTTTAGCAGTTGTCGTTTAGCTACAAAACTAAAACAATAATTCGTAATATCAACAATTACTTAACCAGTTTGAAAACAAACATTTTAAAGCAATTAAGAATTACGTAACTCAGAGGTTTGTAACAGTGGAACAGATAAGTTTCCCTAAAATCATCACATAGAAAATTTCTTATAACCCTCTACAGCAGACAAACAACAATATTTACCACATTTTAAAATTAATATTAAGATTTGTAATACCTTAAAAGGTCGCGTTAAAATAATGTGATCACGTTGAAATAATGATTGTGAGGCCTGCGGGCTAACTTCACAGAAACGTCTTTTCAGGTGGAACTAACGTTAAAGAGTTCACGTTTAGGGAGGAGACATTTGTGGGACGTACTTGTCACGGTAGTACGTAAAGTCAAGAAAGTATGTTGAATGAAAGTGCAAACAAAAAAACACTTTGTTAAAAATAGACTCGGCCAGTCATGCAGTAAAAGAAGAGAGCTAAATGTCTAAATAAATGTTTTCTGTACGTCGGTTTTACGGAGCCTGGGGAACAATTTGCTTCAACCCTGAGAAGCTAACGTTGCTGTGGTCTCGTAACTGTCACACGGGTGTTGATGTTTTATTACCGGATGAACAAAAAGCTCACAACAGCCAGGTAAACAACACCAACAGGTGTATTCGGAGTAAATTTGCATGTATACAGACACCTTTACTGAATTTTCAGCAGGCTGTCTTTATTGACAGCCGCTCTGTGTCACAGCTCCTCTCAAGGTAGAAATGTAACATTTGGCTAAATCATTATTTTCGTGAGCTCAATAATACTGTCTAAAGAAGAAGCGACACTCTCAGCTCTCCGGCTTAAGTGTGATTTTTATTAAAGCCAGTCGTTCATGAAAAGTAAACCAAACTCAAAAAAGAAGGCAGTTTACTTAGTTGCCCACTAGATGGGGTCGTATGTGTAACTGTGAGATTTTTACTGACTTGTTAAAGAAGGATCTGGATAATATACAACTAAGCTGTGTTATAGAAATACCTACTTCTCTTTTGAACTAGGTCATCTTTGAGAATATTTTTAACTTCCAAAATGTTAATGTCAAAGCATTATGCTCTCCAAATGTCTCTTTAGCCATTACATAATACATGACAAAGTGACAACAACCCAAACATACGCTCAGAGTCATAAACATTTTTTAGCAAGCTGAATAAGCATTTTCTGTAACAAATGGTTTGCCACCAGAATAACCTTCATCTCAACATTATGGAGTCAGACAGAAACAACTTTTCTTCTTTTCATGTGTCACCCCACAGGTAAAAAAAAGACACAAAAGACCTTCATGTCAGCCAGTACTGGACCACTTCAACCAGCAGTACAGTCAGGAACTTGGAGACTTGTGGACATCTGCAAGGTATATTTTGTCTCAAATAATGAACCGTAGACACAGCATTTGTCTTCCCTTCATTGTCTTTGTGTCTCATGCTGCAGATCAGTGCTCCTGGACCCTCACACCTGGCAGTATGGGGTCATGCTTAACCGCTTCACAGTTACGACAGACATCACGCAGATTCTGCAGTCACAGGGCTTTTCCAGGTTCCTGCCCCAAACAGATGTCTCTAAATTGTTTTGCAATGCCCGCTCACCAGTGTCCAGTTCTACATACCAGGCAGCAAAAGACTATCTGTTGTCACCTCACTGCATCTCCAAGTGCCCCCCTGATGACCTCTGTCCTCAGCCTGACAGCACCAGTCATTTGCTCCGTCAGGACCTTGATTCAGAGTCTTTACACAGTTTGCCCCATTCTACACTACAGTGTTATATCCACCCATATCCAGTGCGATTTCCCTCTCAAGCTCACAGGCCTGGTCAGCTGAAGCAGTACTACCTCCTGAATGTTGCCTCCCTGCTTCCCGTGCTGGCTTTGCAAGTCGAAGATGGGGAGAAGGTTTTGGATCTTTGCTCCGCTCCTGGGGGCAAAGCATTAGCCATAATGCAGTATGCTACCCCAGGTAAAAAAACAAACAAACAAACAATTTGAACGGCATTTGTGAAACTTAATGATTAAACATGTTAAGAGGTATAATATTTAGTTTTTAATTCCCTTAGTTTGTATCATATAAAATCTTAGTTATATTTGTCCATTTATATAGTTAATAAACATTAATTGTTATACTTCAGTAGGAATTCTAACCAACTGTATTAGCTGCAGTTGGTTTAGAAATATTTTTGTTGCTGCTGTAAATGGCCTATTTGCATTGAATACCAGTAATAATTAATACTGTCCCCGTGTTATCTTCCAGCTCTCCTCTGCTGTAATGAACCAGATCCTCACAGACGAGACTGGCTGGCCAAAACTCTGGAGTCTTTCCTACCTCACTCATTAAACAGAAGAGTAATTGTGTCTCCACAGGATGGACGATGTTTTGGAATTAGTGAAGCAATGACATATGACAAGGTGGGCAAAGAACTTCTAAAGAACTGTCATGTTTATGGTGGCACATGATTTAATTTGAGGGTCCAGCAAATTAGGGTGACACGTTTCTTTTTCAAGGCCGTGGTTAGAAATCAATGAGATCAGCAGGTTTTAGAACATAAGCTAATAAGCCCAGCCGAAAAGAAGAAAGCGGTTTATTCCAAATAGGGACAGTGGCATCCAAACAGACTACAGGACCTAGAAATGCATAGAGGACAGATTTGTGGGAGATGTGAAGTTAAAAGTTTTTAATGTTTTTTTCTATACTGGCTTATCTGGGACAGATGGGATTTGGTGACCTGATTGATACATTTCTTTCTTCATCCTTTTTTTTCTCTCACTGCCACTACATTCTTTGAACTCACTGAGTCACACTATGAACATTATTATCTCTGTATCTCTCTATTATTCTCTGTTAAAGGTTTTAGTTGATGCCCCATGTTCTAATGACAGGAGCTGGATGTATTCTTGCAGCAGCCAGCAGGGGGAACAGAGACTGAAGGAAAGAGCCAAGCTTCCTGTGCTCCAGGCTCAGCTGCTTAGGTAAATCAAATCCCCAACATGAAAAAGTGTCTGCTCTGTGGTGCTTTCCTGTCTTCCTACCTATTGCTCTTTGTGATATTGTATATCACATATCAGGTTTACATGAGGAATTATACATTTCCCCATTCTGTACATGTGCACATAGAATAATGTAACTCTTACAGAAAGTGCTATGAAGTTAAAAGGTTGAATTGTCAGTTCATCTCCTCGAGAATGTCAAAGGACTTGAAATCAACCACGAGACTTCCATGGAGGCTGTATCCTGTGACATGACACTTATATTAGGTAAAATATAGGAAACATAGGAGAGGAGAGACCCAGCAAGTATACAACAGATATACAGAATTATGGGAGTGACACTCGAATGCAAAATAATATCCAGCTTACCAAATGACATCACTTGAAACAATTTATCCGAGCTGGCTTGGCTCCATCTGGAGCAACAAATGGCCTAACACAAAGTTTTTTTCACATATGCAGTACGACTTCCTAAAAACCATATCAAACCTTCATGTCCACTAGAGTGTACGTGACGTAATCACCTCCCCAGTCCTTAAGGGTTCAGATGGACTCACTATAGACATCCACATGCAGCTCAGGAATTGCACTTGCAGTGCAAGTGCATGTACCAGAAAATATTTTTTTGTAAATTTTGTATTTTGTTCAGTTAATTATAACAACATTTTTCTTCTTTGATGTTGTTATTGTCAAGATATGCCATCATGTTTAGTTTGCGGGGGTACAGACCTGTATGAGGGCAAATGGAAAGTATAAATTGTCCTTAAGTCCTATAAACAGTTTGATAAGTAAAATCAGTGGAGTTCCCTTTTAAAATATTTTGTCATGAAGTGCAATATTTATCTACTCTTTACAGGTCTGCACTGTCAGCAGTGCGCCCAGGGGGTGTTGTTGTCTATTCCACTTGCACACTGTCCAGCTCTGAGAACTATGCTGTGGTGGAGACTGTGCTCAATGACTTTCCTGAGGCTGAACCTGAAGACTTGTGGGAGGAGATTGCCATTCCTTTATCAGAATATTTTGCATTTAGTCCTGCTCACCCTGGTCATGGCCAGACACCTCACAAGCCATCCCTGCAGCCACAGAAGAGCACTGTGTCCTCTAATCACCACAGACTTGGAATTTTAGTGGTTCCTCAGCCTGGAAAGGCCTGGGGACCCATGTTTTTGTCACGGATTAGAAGAAAAAAATAGTGTGTATTGTCCTGGGCAGAAAAGATATATGGAGATGAATGGTTAAACATGGTGGTTTGCTTATTTGCAAAATACATGGAGCTGGTTTGTAACTGACACAAACAAACATACTATTTCACATTAAGCACACTGCAAACTACACACAGTGTCGGCCTGCACCTGTGCAACTTCTAGAGAAAGAAAATAATAGCAGCAATAGTTTAGACATACAGATGATTAACATGTAATTGTAGCCACATGCATAAGATTTCAAGATTTGAATTACCTATTTTCACTGCTTTTATATCATTTTCAACCTGCAGCACAGAGCTTTTTAAATAAGGTCAGCATGTAGTGAAGAGCCTGATATTTTGCATAGGAATTGGTGGAGGCCAAAACTAGAGAGCAAAAATTGAGTGTTTATCAGATTCGTGTGAATCAAGTGGCCAGAAAAACAACTTCAAATAAATAATAATGTTTTTTCTGCAAATTCTGTAATGTGCATGTGTATTGTGATGTCAGTGTCCTTTTCACAACATGTTTCTGCTGCCCCCAAGTGGCCAGAAAAATCAATAGCTCTCTTTTAACCCCATGTGGTAATTTTTGTTGTAATTTTATTATTGATTTTTTATTAGATTAGATGTGAAAATAGACAATATACATTAGACATATTTATGTGCTTCACTAGGCTAAAACACTGTTTATATTGTATTTAAAAATGCTAATGCTATAAATTATATTCTGCATTGCAAGATTGGAATATTAAAAATCCATCCATCATCTTAACCACTTGTCCTCTTGTGGGAGTCCTGGAGCCTATCCCAGCTATCATTGGGCAAGGGGCAGGGTCCACCCTGGACAGGTCACCAGTGTATCATAGGACTGACATACAGAAACAGACAACCACTCATACTCACTCTGGACAATTTAGAGTCACCAATGAACCCTAACCATGTCCTGACTTAACTCAATGTCTCTGGACTGTGGGAGGAAGCCCACGCACACATGGGGAGAATATGAAAACTTCACACAGAAAGGCACCCTGCTGTCCCATGGATTCAAGCCCGGGTCCTTCTTGCTGTGAGACGACAGCGCTAAAAGCTACACCACTGTGCCACCCCCAGTATTAAAAATGTATTCTGTTACCAGTTCATGTTTATGGTATGAGTCTTACTCAAAATATTCTTTGTATACTTTTTGAGTGGTAGTTCAAAAATGAGAGAAGACTTGGTGCCGCAGAAACTCTAAGCCTTAGATGGTAAATCAGTGAATTCATTAAACTTTGATTTTCTCCTCAATTTTTAACTCTATCTGAATTCCCATGACTGAAATATACAATGACCCATGTTATATGTTTAGTTGGTTTAGATGTTCTCAACAGGAGGCTTAAACTTTCCAGTCTGAGAGAAGCAGGAAATGTGAGAGCAGTAACAATTAGCATACAGTGTCTGTGTGTAGGAACTATTGTAGTGGAAATCTAGACATATATTTAAAGACATACATTATAAGTGTTTGCAGCTTGTTGCTTTGCGTCAGTGTCATTCTTATGCTGGACATGGACATCTTGCTTCTTTAGAAAATGTAATGGCATATAGGATTAACATTCATGCAGAAACCTTGATGTTTAGATGTATTGTCTGTGCTTTGCTTTTTCTTTGTATATCATGACCCATGTACTTATATAATTTTCTTTCTTATTGACATGTCAAAGATAGCAAGCTCCTCATATCCATATCTCAGTGAAGCCCACATGGTGCTCTTTATTCCTGCACTCCTTTAGGGTCACAACCTCCCGCTTGAGCGCGGGGGTATATGTGTTTGTCACCACTATCTTGCTTTTTTGACACTGCAGACTGCTCAGTATGACTGTATTTCCAAGGAAATTAACTTTTTAAGGTTTTATTTCACCTCTCACCACAGTCAGTTA
This sequence comes from Ctenopoma multispine, assembly GCA_034779795.1. Taxonomy (NCBI): domain Eukaryota; kingdom Metazoa; phylum Chordata; class Actinopteri; order Anabantiformes; family Anabantidae; genus Ctenopoma; species Ctenopoma multispine. The sequence goes on from JAUYWH010000018.1 coordinate 10,344,187, forward strand.
TGTTTTATTTTTCCATAAAACTATTTGTTTCTTTATTCCTGTTATTCTGTTACAGTGGTATCCTACTCTGAATTAACATGTGATTTAAGTCTCAGTAGATGTAATGTTAAATCTGTCATCATCCCTCCCTTCAGCGTGTTGGAAAATGCAGGATCATCTCTTATAGTGACTCATTACTTGGGTGTTTACTTGACTGTTCATGTGTCATGCCTGAGTGAAAAGTAGACGCTGTTTCATCGCAGTGTCGTAGCATTTCATCAGGCTGTGATTGCTCAGACCAGAAGCCGAAGGTGTTTTGAAAGGACCTGTAGACAATAACACACAGGAATCTTTTATTAAAGTTTTGAATATAACAGACTGACAAAGTATGTTGTTGCAGAAGCAGTTATATGCGGAAATCCTTATTTCTTTCTCCCAGATAGTTCTGAGCAATATGAAACACTGAAGGATATGATTGCTGAAATAGCAAAGCTATAAGAGCCTTGTACCGATTTCATTCTACTTCTCTACATGGCCATAGACACAAGCATTATTGGTTGCATTTCTATGGCTATTTTTATTGACTGTCCTACTTTTGCTCCACTTCTCCATGTTTTTGAAAAGTAGCTCCAGTCTTTGATATGACTGTATCATTACACCGCCACAACAATTTAAAAGTGGCGAGATGTGAGGATGAAGTGGGGCTTCATTGGGGTTAACCGTGTGGCTGACCTTTGTGTGAACTCTGGTTTGTTGATGTTCCCCATATTGCAGTGTTTCCTCAAGGGGAGAATCTCTAAGCAGCTTTTCCTCCACTTCAAAGGGAGAGAATGTAGGCCTGCTTTGCATAATCAGGTGGGGAACAGCTTTTTGCCAGAGAGGCAGGAATTAATTTGTGGTACCGCCAGATGTAATCATTAAAACCCTGGTCATTGAGAATAAGAGGAGAGGAGGAGGGGAAATTAGATGAGAAATTGTAGAACAGTAGATAGAATGAGAAAGAGTTGTGATGTACAGGACGGTCTTGAGTGCCAGAGGATGCGATAGCTAAGCAGACTAATCTGGCCTGAGCTCTGTGGAACCAGAATGCTATTTTTCAGTCAGCTCTGTCACTCTGTGTTTGCACATGTTGGCATGAATTTAATCCTTACTTCCCCTACCCATACTTTAATGGTGTTCAGGGTGATGCAAACATATCATGAAAAAGGATTTGAAAGTCAGAAAAGCACAGTTATTTAGACAGCTATATATCTCAGCCATTTAGCAGCTCTACTCACAGCCTATAAAGGCAGTGTATGGTTCAGTCTTACTGCTCTCATTAACCCCGTTCCCAGCAGCGGGAAGCAAACAAACAAACACAAAAAACAGGCAAACTCTGAAACCTAGTGTACTCTAACAGATGGTATATGGTATATTCATATATAGCATAATGTATAGAATATCATTTAAAAAAATTTGGCTTGAAGTGTTAAGTGTAAATGTGATATACAGTTATCAAATAGGGCTATAGATTACCTGTCTTTTTGGGCATCCATCATTCATTTCAAACATCATAATGTGTCAATATTCCATCAGTGGATGTGAGAGAGCAGGATTGCTACTTTTGATTGATTGTTACACTTATGTCTGAGGGGAAAAAGTCTGAAAAGAAGGAATACTTATAGGTGAAGTCAAAATGTTTATGAGCATACAAAAACACACATGTTTTAATAATCTAGTTCTTGCTAGATTATAGCTACAATATATGACTTTTGGGATTCAAGCTTGGGATAAAATGAGACCCAAGGTCAATCCCCTGTGCTAGACCCAGCCACCCGCGTCCTACTGCACTGCAAACTGCTACACTCTGCCTGTTCCTTCAGGTATCAGTGTTTATGAAATTACAATAAATATGACGCTATAAAATGTACAGCTCAAGTAGAAATGACTGACCTTTTCTGGCTGGTTAGAAGGACAATCCTTGGTCAAAAATCTTTAGATGTCTGTGTCATCATCTTGCAACTTCTGGCTAGACAGGTAAATGACAAACTAGAAGCAGTGAGTTTTTGTGTAACCACAAAGTAATATGTAACTCTAAAAAACAGTCACTGTGTTTTACTTAAGTACTGACTGCATACAGAACAACATTTCTTCTAGCCTGGAGAAACATTAGGTATCATCAATGTCAACACAGAATAACAACGCCAAAGGAAAATTAACAAGAGAGAAGTGAATGCAAGAAGATTACTGAAACAGCTTTAAGAGGAAAGGGACAGAGAAATTTCAGATAAATGACATCAAGAAAAAGTGTGTGTGTCTAGTTGGTTGTTCCTCCCGTAGACCTCCGTGAACCTCAGAAGCAGTGGGGACGTAGACATCCATAACAGCTGCAAGAAGACAAAGCACAGGGTTAGCAGACTGAAAGCAGGACTGATTGCCCAGTCCCAGACATTTATTCATCCTTTGAGGAAAAGACAGAATTGATCAGGAGATATAAAACTAAAGCCTTAGACAGTCTTGCAGCGAAATAGGATTTGAGAGAGAACTACCAGGTCATTTCAGTTTTAAGTATCAAGTCATCATTTTCCCACAAATTAAATGCAAATTGGAACACCAGAGAGCAGTAAAACTGGGCATGAATTATGTCAATTTAGGATGGACGTTTACTGACTGCTTAAACAGGAACTATTCAAACCGTGGATCACATTGGTTTGCACCTGTGACCCCTGCGTTTGCGTACAGACACTGTGAATAACAAAAGCAATTTAAAAACAGTTTTACAGAAGAATAGCAGAATTACAGCATGTTTTTCCCAAGTCATAAAATCTCCCAAATATGTTAAGTACTGGGCCTTTTCTATAGTTAACCGTCGATGAAAGAGTCCCTCATTAATGTATTGTCTGCATCCTATGTGAATATATTGAATTTCTGTTTTTGAGGTCAAAGTCAATTTATGTGGTTCTTTTTAGAGAATAAAATCAATAATGTATAACTTTTTCATTTATTTAACAAGAAAAAGGACTTGCACATATTAAATCCACATAACTTGCCAGGTAAGGATCTTTGTCACAGACAAGGACAAATGACAGACCTGCAACGCATTTGAACTTCAGCCAGACTTTAATGAAAAAAGATGCCTTGAGATTTTACTTGGAGTCTTTGGTGTAATACCTGACTAATTTAAAAGACGTGATGTATTTTCAAATTTGAAACCAAAAAATATTTAAGTATCTAAAAGACATTGTTAGATGTGATTTACACTAGTCGATCAAAGTTTTAATTTTATCTGTATATACAGTATTATCTGTATATACAGAATCTTCACAGACATATATAGAGTATTATATATGTGTATTTATCTGTATTAAGAGGAGTTGGTCTCAGCAGAATAACAATACTCGTAACACAGGTTTGAAAGCAAAATGTTTAAATGCCACATCATTTTTACTGATAGCATCCAGAAACTTGAGAGACTTCCAGTTTGATAAAAGATTTGACCTGGATTAAGAAATGTCATACCCCATTGAACCTCCTGCCAAAGTGACCCAGCTTTATTTCTGATTCTAAGAACAAGTAATGGGAATTTTGTCTAAGTTCATTTGAACCCAGTATGAAATTCTACTTCTTAACATGTGATAATCCACCACTCTCTGCTCCTGGGCTCAAGTCCATTACTGGTCTCACATCATTTTAGAAAATCTCTCTCTCATTCTAACACTTGTCACGTTAAACTGCTCCTTAACTGCAGTTCATGTGTATTTGATCCTAACTAAAGAAACCTACACACAGAAGCCCTGTGTTAACACTTAATTCACCACTGCATGGCTCCCTGCAGTACACGAACCTAAAAATGAAATGTTCACCCAAAAAAAAGGTGGACCTAGATTGAGTTGGATCCACTCTTTTTTTTTACACTTCTGTTAAACTTCCAGACTTCAAACCCTGTTGAAGTGGACACTTCCTGGAAGACGGGCAAGCATAAATAATAGATTCTTCTCCCAAAGGGAAAAAGGAGAACAAAGAAGTCAGAGGTTAGAGGTTTGAAGTGGCTTATTAAAACTGATATGTTTTATAACAGTACTTTCCATTTAAAGCATCATGAAAAACACTAGCGAGGTTGTTATTTAATGGATCAAATGGAAGACGCTTCATCAGATTCAGAACACACATGTACAATATTCACTGTAATGAAGAGGCTGGACACAGATAGGTAAGTTTAGGATGTTTTATTATGCTCAAGAGAAGTGGAGGGGGAAGCGTGGAGTTGAGATGATGATGAGGCACCTCAGTACAGGGGCCACCCGACCTCCCCACCAATAGGTGGTGCTCAGGTGTGACCTGTAGAAGAGATACAGGTGAGTATAGCAGCCATAACAGAAAGGTCCAAAACTCAGTAAGTGTGTCAGCAAGATTAGACTACACCTTTCTGGAGGTGAGTAGGTTGGTATAACAGTCTCGCATTTGGCACTGAGTAAATTATAGTCAGTACCTGTGCTACAATAATAAACTGATGTTGCTTTGGCTAGCTTAATTTTCCATAGTGATACAGTTTGGCACATTTTTTAACAAAACGATTTAGATGTTTTTGTTGCTGTAGAATACCTGAAAGGATTATTATGAAATAAGAGAGCCTATGTGAGCCTGTGCTTATGTACAGTGGTTCTTTAAGGCAAAAAAGTAAGTAGGCTAATACGTTTATTGCATGCTAACATTGGCTAATTACAATCTTAGGGTTTTTTTAGTATTTGGTCAAAAGCAAAGGATCCTCTGGTTAGCATGAATGTCAATAGAAACCTTCATGGCAGTATATATGACCTTTGGCATTTGTCAGTCAAAGAACAAAATAGCAAACCGAATGACCAACTGAGTGACAATGCAGTCAGAGTCATGTTGTGGTTAAAACAATTAGTCACTGGTGCAATGAAAACATATTCACTGCAGGATTTTTTTTTATTTTCAATTAACATGACTCATTAGTCAGTGTGCTGACAAGACAGGTTCAAAGCCTGCTTTGTTTCAAGGGTTTTACAAGGAATACAGAGGTGACACTGAGGCCAATGCAGCAAATAATCTGAAGTCAGCAATAAGGCAGGTGGCAGAAGGGAAACGTCTTCTACTTATCCTTCCTGTCGATTTTTTCTTTACCTGCCTGCCTGTCCCTTCTGTGCTTTAAGAACTTGCTATTCTCTCTGTCTCCTTGTCGCTGGATGACTTCTTCTCTCCCCTCCTCTGTGTCTGTGTATCGGACTGTCTTTCTCTATCCCAGCCCCCTCCTCTCTCTCTCTCTGTCTCTCAGAGGCAGCCTTTGATCTTACCAGTCCCTGCACAGAGGTAGACAGTGATGCTGCATGGCTTTTCTCTGCCTATTAATGTCTTAACTCTTGCTCTGCCTTTTGCAGGAGGTCTACTGAGACATCATTCCCCACACTGCATGGAATAATGACAGGCCTGGACACCCTTAATCACATGCCTACTATGTGTGTGTGTGTGTGTGTGTGTGTGTGTGTGTGTGTGTGTGTGTGTGTGTGTGTGTGTACTTTGTAATTCAAATAAAGTGAGGAATAGGTTTGAAATGTATATGCACTGAAATAAATGTTAAGACAGTAATAACATTCCAGTGTCCATGTCAGTGGCAGTAGTCTGCTATTTTTTCATAAATAATACACAAAAGACACTGGCAAGTTGCAATCTGATGCAAATAATAATTTTGTGCCATAAGGCAGATAAATAAGCTATGATGAACATGTTGTGTGACTCAGTACACACAATAAGAAAAATCTTGGTCTGAAATCTACCTAAATACATTCGAAACTATGCATCATGGCATCAGGGCATCTTTGCATCTTTCTGTGGTGAATAATTATTGCTCAAGGAAAACAAGAAAAAAGCAAAATTTTCAGAGGAAGTAAAGTAAGCATGTAAATTAAGATAAATAGCCAATGTTGTGGGTGCCGATTGCTTCCCCAGTGTCACAAGCACACACGAAAAATAGGATCAGGAGAGAACAATTCTCGGGATGAGAAAAAGACAGAGAGTTAACGATACACTGAAACAACTGTGATGCTCAGCCACACTGACATGTTTATCCTCGCAGCATTTGTGTACGAATGGCAAAGCTGAACTTGACCAAAACAAAATCAAATTTAAATGTGGTGCTGCATACAAATATACATCAAATAGTAGCTTTTTTTCTTTACTTCAAGGAGTACTCCGCTGAGTGTGATGGTTCATTTCGTTAACCATCTCTGACTCCAAATGGACACATCATATGTTTTAGTCTATATATTCTCCTTGTCGAAACCTAGCAGCTACATAACCCACAATGCAATTCGCCCACAGACAGTTCAGCCTGAGACTATATGGCAAGCTGCTAACATAGCCTGGGACTGATAAGCTCAAGCACAGATGAGAGGCAGGATATGTAGGTGTAGTGCGCTCACTTCTGTCTAAACCCACAGACTTTCTAATTTTTCAGATGAGTAACCTTCAGACTCAGCTGATGCTGACTCAAGTGACATCACTCGAGCCAGTCTGTCACACAAAATGTGACAAAATGTAATCAACCTAGAAATAAAATTAGACTCAAAATCAGTCCACTCTGCTATGGCCAGCCCTCTTTCTCTCTGCTCTGCTATAGTGTGCAGGGCACTATGTTTAGCACTTCATGTAAGAGTCATTAAGAAAGTAAATAAACTAAAAGCTCTAGCCGGTTGGTTAAAAGAGTCTCACTCAGAAACCTTGAGAAGTAAATATCTCTGCATCGCTGCCACACAAGCCTTTGCCACCACCAGTCCACATTAAAATAAGATTTGGTGTATATTTTTACTAAATAAATACATATAAAGTATTGTTGCTTTAACTGTTAGACAGAAAATAAACGAAATTTACATCTGTGTCCAGTTTTTTTTTTAAACTTGAATTTTCATTTCAACCATACTTATACCTTTTTGTAATTTTACTATTACCACCTAACTTGAAATTATTGTTCTCACCTAAATGTTTACATTAATACAAATACTGATGCAAATGAACAAAAGTGAAAGGAGAAAAGATATTTCTTTGTCTCATCACCGTCTGTGACCCAGTCTTACATCATTATTTCTGCCTTCTACCTTACACTTCTTTTTTACCCTGCTGTCTAATCATCTTTCGTTTCTTTCCTGGAGTGATGGCTCAATTACCATTCCTCACACTCAGACTTCAAAAGTGAGCAAAATGGAGCAGGATTTCTTGGCCATGTTAAAAAAAAAGAAAAGCGCTTTTAATTTTCCTTTACTCCCCCCCTCTGACTGTCAGACTTCACTCAGCTAAGCAGTGAATTGTGACACTGGTAATTTAAGAGGTTTCTGGGTTAGAGCTGAGCTTTGGATCGATTCAGTGAACTCAGTCATTAATGACAGAGGAGGGTAAAAACTTCTGAATGAATGTATGAGGGAATCAATTAGTAATAAATGGCCTATAATATGATATGAACAATGTGATACCATTGAATCTAGATTTTGTATAAAACTATAATCTGCTTTCAAGAATATGAACTCAATGATGTAAATTCATTTATTCCAAACTTTCCATTCATCTAATTTCTAACTGCATATCCTCCTTCTACCTCATTTTGTACCTTCATATCACTTCCCCTCTCTCTCCCCCCTTAATCCTCTCTTTCCCTAAGTGCTAGCTTCCAGCCTCGAGCCTCAGGGATCCACACGACTTGATTGTGTTTTGATGTTCTTGTGAAACTTACAAGTGCACTCAGCACTCAAGACCTATAACATACACTTTCAAGGCCATTCACCCAGAGGAAAAGAGATGTAGGGGGAAAGAAGAGTATTTACTATTAGTGCTGTCACTGTTGCACAAATGCACACAATTCTACATGCCTACATGTGAGGGTGCAAATACATATGAACTTGTTCTGCTTTCTGCTTTATTATCCTTTGTTGTTATTGCTGTGTTGCTATTTAGTGTCTTTTTTATTGTTGTAGTTTTCCTTTACTGTTTTACTGTCTAAACTGCATCAGATTTCACACAAAAAAGGATTAAATGATTTTATACATTAGAGGTGGTAAGTAACTAGATACATTTACTCAATTACTGTACTTAAATACAGTTTTGGAGTGTTTACTCTTTTACTATTAATTCACTATATTCATTGTAACATCATTAGTTACCAGTTACTTTTTGCAGCATTAGATTCTTATAAAATCATTATATATTAATAAAATAATGTATCATATGGATTAACCTCCTGTCACTAAATCAGCTTCACTTTTACCAGCGGCTGTTTTTGTTCTACTGTCTGTAGGTAAAAACACATTTTAGTTATAATTTTCTTTGAGATTTGTCAAACAAATCTGCACTGGACTAGACCTCTACATTTATTTTTCTTCCCTAAAGCATTAAAATTCTACTTATTCTTAATCATTTAAATTCATTATTGAAAGTACACAATTTTTTAGTGGAGTACTTTTACTTACTACTTACTTTTTGTACTTTGAGTAACCTTTAGAGGTTAGTTTAGGAAATTTAGGTTTTAGTGTTTTTTCTAGACAGGTACTACTTGAGTATTGAGTTTGTGTACTTTGTGGGCTAGCTGGTAGTGTTCTGTCAGTTGTCTAGCTACCAGTAAGTTATAAAACTCAATTTATTAATGCATTGGACAAGTTAATAGGCTGTATTAACAATAAATATTTAGCAAAACTCATAAAAGAGGAAGACCTCAGAGGAGGTACTGAAGGAGGACATGCAGACGGTTGGTGTGACACAGTAAGATGCTAGAGATAAGGTGAGGCGATCACTGAAGGCAGTGGTGAAAGACGAAGAAGAAGAAGATGATGATTTAGCAAAACAATAGGATAACAGGACATGACAGGATAACAATGGATTCACCAGGATAACAATGGATTCACCAAAAAGAGATACATTATACATAACAGGCATTTAAAAAAAGTAGAGAAATGGAATTATTTGACATACTCACTATAAGTACATATAATTTATAAATCATTATCAAAAGCTGGCTATAATTTAATATTCATAAATCATTAATATCCATAAATCACAGGCTTAATTACTCACATGAACAGTTGTTTTGAATTCAGCTGAATATAAAGTTTAGTTTTGGTTCCCTGCATTAAACATACCAAGTGGACATCTTCCAAAGTTATGGCTTTTCAAACCAGATTCACTCACTGTAAAGTAACTTCCTGAGCCACAAGAAAGGAAAAGTAACATAAACAGGGAATTTTGTACGAAGTTATATAGTTGATTTGTCTAACGCTTTGAGTACCAGTAAGGTAGAAAAGTGCTGTATAAAAATGTAGACCATTTACCATTTATGGCCATGTGAGCTCTCCAGTTCTTTAATTTTACCAATGGACAGGCTTTTGCAGATAGGAGTATTGTGGTTTGTTATAATTTGGTAACATTCATACTGGAAAAGATATGACTCAACAGTAGCATTGCTAAAACAAAGTCTTAATTTCCCTTTAACAATAGATAGTCAGATATGCAGTACTGTGCAAATGTCCTGGACCACCATTAGATCTGTTTTTTTAGCAATGCTCTCATGGTCAATGACCATTCCTCATCAACCTTCTTGGAACTATGAAAGAATCAACTTGGCATCCAGGAGAAGAAAGTCTGAAACTTATATCAGATTTTGACAGGTCTTCCACTCCTATTTTTGTCCTTGACCTCTCCATATTTATCTGCTGCAGAAACACTCAGTTTATCTGTGATGTTAGCCCACAGAAGCTGTTTTCTCTTTTATTTTTTGTGTTTTTTAATGCTGTACATATTTCATATATTTTCTAGTTGGAATTTAAATTTAAAAAAGACCACCATTAGATTTGTTGTATTTATTGCTGATGATCAGTCTATTCATTGTAAAGTGTTTATTACTGGAAAGTTCAAATGCATTGAAAAAAGTGACATATATGAAGCCAAACATGAGTGGACTAATTTTAATCAATCAGCCAATGTTCCTTTATTTTTTTTTTATTTCATTGCTTTGTTTTCTTCCATTGCTAGTCTACCTACTGTATGTTTCCCAAAAGCAACATGCATATATTGCATTTGTCCAAAGAGGGTTTCTTTTCTCTGTCCTGTATAAACACGCCCTTGTTTCTGGAATCTCTAGTGTAGATGCTGGTAAGACAGAGTTCTGGTGTTTGTGCGTTCATATTTCTTTTTTTTGGGGTGGATCACATTGATGTGACAGGGGGCTGTTGGCCAGAATATCAAAGCTGGACTGAATGAGGCCTTTTTTGTCTTCCTGAAATCAATAAGTATTATATTTGTGGAATAAGGCATTGGGAATTCAATACACTGAAGTTATATTTAATAAATCTTGTAACAGGGTGGTTTTAAATGGTTCTTTGGGAATTCAATAAAGCCATTAACATTATAGCCTACATGCTTATGTAAATCAAACCGTAGTTAGTGAGTGGTTGGAAGGGCAAAAGGGCTGATTCATTTAGGTCCTGCATGTGTTTTCCTGTTAACTACCACTAAGACATTCTAACTGGTTGGGACAGTAACAAGAATCATGAACATTAACTGAACTACAGACCGTGCAACAGAAATTAATGTTTAATTTTCTCGTGTCTCAGAGGGTCTTTTTCTTGAAGTGTTGTGTCTAATTTCATGCTACACACACACACACACACACACAGAATAGTCCAGAAGCTCTGTGAGAGCATGACTGGCAATAATTGCAATAGACACTAACACAGACATATTGTATTTGACATGAAAGCGTGTACACTTTCTGCTGTACTTTGTTTTGAAAAGTTTCCAGTGAAATTGCCAGTAGAAATATCAACTAGCAAAGAAATATGAATGTCAAAGCCTTAGTGGCAACAACATCGGCCCAAGTGTGACAACGTAAACAGACAGTCTTTTGTGTTGTTGCTGCTTTGCCACATTTATTATGCACATCTAGTTTAAATGAATAATGCAGGTGACTAAATGGCTCTACAGAAGTAGTTCAATTATCATCATGAATAATAAATTTATTATTAAAAGGTGCTTGGAGATTTTAATCACACAGTGAGTCTGCGTATAATCAGTTTGCAAGACTTGTGTGTGAAATGAGCACCTTGTCAACATGACATACAGTCACAAAAACAGGAAAACATCTGTTCTCAGGCAGAGAGCAAGACTTTCATAACAGTGATTACAGGATACGTTTTCAAGGTAAATGATTCATCTTGAGTTCTTTAGGTAGTTCAAATGGACTCAGGTACTAAATGCAACAAAACTGTGAGGAGTCACAAGAGTCATCAATGTGTCTGTAGCAAACCTTTATTTCCACTTACAAGTACTTTTATTCTTAGGTGTTCCTTTCCTGATTCAATGATCACAAAAACTTAAATCTTCTACATTGTCAGCTCTCTTCAGCCTTTTTCTCATGTTATGTTTAGTCCACTTTTCTGTTCATCACTAACCAGCTATAACAAAGAAGTTTGTCAGTTAATAACAGGGTAAGGCTGGTTCAACTTTAATAGGCACACTTCAGCATTCCACATCATCCATCCATCCATTCATTCTGCATAGTGTGTCTGCTTAGTGCATTTAGTATCAGGGTTTAATGGGTATTTTCCCATCATTTATTTTGTTAGAATTTTGTAAAAAACAGGGAAAGTCAGGTCAAAGCCTCATCATTTTCCAATAGAATGAAACGTGATTTTAATTTTACAAAGCTTAACCAATATTTGTTTATTTATATGTATATATATTTTGAGTATTTGATCTTTACATTTTATATATATATATATATATATATACAGACTTATTTATACTGTAATAAATTCCAAATGAAATGACAAAAGTATGAAAATAGAATGTTTTCCTTCTTTGTGAAAATGTTGTCTAGTCAATAACATACTGACAAATAATATCCAACTTTAAATAAAAACTTTAATGTATTTATAAAAGTATTATGTTCATACAGATTCTCTTTCAGACATGACATTAGGTCTGACAAGCAATGTCTGACAAGTAAGGTTAATAATGTTAACTGAAAGGTAATGAGGTGGAAGATCTCGAGGAGATGAAATAGCCCGCAAGAAGTAGACACAGTGGGTCAAATGAGCCTCTAACCTTTAACAAGATCAATGAGCCATAAGACAAATGATCGCAGGTGAGAAGATGAGAGATGTGTTAAGTTGAACTACAAATAGGCATAGATGAAGGAAATATTATATACAATAACTGTATACACTCTCTGATCACTTTACTGGGGGCACCTGTGCAATCCAATTTAATCCAATATAGTAGCTGTGCCATGAATTTTAGTTTTAAAGGGTAAAATTATCTCAGTTCTGTTGTTTATAATGTTCTGGCCAGTGAGGTGGTTTATGGACCGATGTGTGGAAGAACCAATTCACACACAATTAACAATGTAATCCATGCTGCTATGTTGATTAAAAATAAAAGACCTGTGAGGTAGAAAAGGAGAATGACAAAATTGCCAGAGGTTGAAAAATAAACTGAAGATGAGAAAAACCACATTGTCACTCTCAAGTAATTTGATGGAGCCAGAGGCAACGAAAAGAAGGTTTGCTTGGTTATGACAGTGGAAGCCCTTTGTAAAATGAGAAACAAGGCTATATAAATGCCACTTATAAATAATTTACCAATCACACAGCAGGCTACTGAAACATATTTGGATAAAATAAATGGTAAAGCTTGACTACATGGGGGTAAGATCGAGGTTTCTGAGAGATGCTGTGCTGGTTTTCTTTGTGGTCGGTGAGAGGGCACCCCTTCAAAATCTTCCCTGTAGCAGTGATACATGGGTCTCACTGACTCATCTTATCAAACTAGGCCTGAGTCTAATCCTCACAGGGACCGCTTTAGACAAAGAGTGAAAAAGGAATAAAGAGCTAGTCTTTTCTAAGTGTCAAGTTTTCTGGCACAGCTATGTGGGCATGAATAAATACTTGGACTGGTTGTTTTACTGGACTGTGCAGGCTGCTGAGCTTTCCTAGAAAACTGGCTTTAATCCAGATTTTTTAACAGAGACCACTACTTTAATCAGTTTGAACTGGGGTTTTGTCAACACATTATTATATTATGGATTACTATATAAATGGCTATGGTTCTTTCACAGAATAGTGTGTGCAGACCTGTAGTTACAAAATACTTTTGAAGGGCATGAAGCCTTTCACATCCTTTAATGACTCAGAGGCTTCAATGTCCCACTGGGTCTCTTAGACACAGCTTCAATCCAATTCCTAAACCACAAATCTGGGCTTCCCCTCCTGCCACCGAGATCGATCTTATAACAACAGGTACTCACAGGTGTTCAAATGTGGTCACGCATCGACTGAAAGCCTTTCTGAGCTTTAGAACAAAGAAAATGAGCTCAGTAGGCAGCGGGAGAGAGAGGATCGCAGTTTATGTGATGTCCTCTAGATGTTTGATATGTCACCTTCTCTTTTCACAGGAGATGTTGGACTGAATACCTAAAACGTCTTGTGATGGGAATGAAGTGAGAGGATTTACTGTTATATATAATCTTACTGAGTTCGTTGAACTTGCAAAATGAGATAGAGTTAAAAACTAATTTGACTAAACCAGATATCATGTTTGCACCAATTAATTAATTTGACTCCACGCTCAACCTGGAAAATTATCATGATTTCATTAATACAGATATTTAAAAAAATCATTATGTTTACAGTGCATCCCCAATAATGGCTACTACATACCCCAAATAACAGCAATACTGACTACAAAGACATTTAAATAAACAGTTTTATATCTGAATGCATAAGGTCAAACTCAGAGTATAACTAACTTTTCTGTTCAAACGTGATATTTCTTTGTGATGATGTGTGATGATGATGATAATGATGGTGAATTATGTGCTCATGAAGAGGTTTCTCTTTTTCATGTCTTAGAAAGGATTGTAATATATGTTATCTGCATTTAACTGCATATCTATTTATTTTCACGGTTATAGCTATTCTTCCTGGGGATAATAAAAACATTAACAAAATGTTAATTGCGACCTTTTTGCTTTTGACTAAAATAAAATTTCTCCCTGAGGGAAAATAAAGTTCATCAATCAAACACTACACGCTTTCAAAAGGGCAGAACGAGCCTAGAATGGATATTAAACTTAACATACACACAACTTCATTTTCATATGGCCCATTTTCTGCCAGCTCTGAGCTTGTTCAGCGCCCACTGTTCCATTTAATACCAATGAAGTTGTGCTTAATAGTCACAGTCGAGGTAGGCTTAGTCCACTCGACTGTAATGTTAAAGTTAGAACTCTTCCTGCTGACTACACAGCTTTAAAGCTGTTTTGCCGTTAGGTAGATAATGTCAGTTTTACCCTACAGCCTCTTCACAGTTCAAATGCTGATTTTTCAAGCATATCATTTATAATTCTCGGAAGAGTGAATGCCAATAGAAAATCACAACTGTTAGATGTTTTACCTCAAAATGAACACCACTTTTCTCAGTAAAAAATCTTAAATTTTTTAATTATATTGGAATACAAGAAATTTGACTGAAGGTGAACAAAAGTACACACATTCAGAAAAGTGAAGGACTACCATTTTAAAGGAATTGTTATTTGGCAAGGCTGTCCAGAAGGTTTAAAAGTGAGTTTATGGCACCATTATTCCAGGAGAGAATTTGTTAGGTCAGGCACTGATGTTGGAAAAGAAGGCCTGACTCGGACTTGTGTGTACATGAAAGACTTATCATTAACATAAACAAATTGGAATATATCCTATAGATAAGATATAAACCAACCTAGTGTTGTTCTTTTAATCTCAATGACATGTTCCAGTCTGTGTAACAAAATCCTATGATCTATAGTGTCAAATGCAGCACTAAGATCTAACAAGACGAATACAGAGAGAAGTCCTTTGTTTGAAGCTGAGAGAAGATTATTTTTATTTTCACCACTGCTGTTTCTGTACTATAATGTACTCTAAATTATATATTATATGTAGATTGTTCCTGCACAGGTGGTCACATAAGTGCTTTGCAGCAACTTTTTCAAGGATTTTAGAGATAAAGGGCAGAATGCATATTAGTCTATAGTTGGCTAGATCAAGAGTAGGTTTTTTGAGTAGAGGTTTTACTACAGCTACCTTAAAAGATTGTGGTACATATCCTGAGATCCTGGTTTATGATGAAATAACTATTGATGAAATGGTAGGCTAGTATGCTAGCAAGTATTACGTAACTAAAAGCCGATCCATAAAAAACAGACATGATACAAAATGACTTAGCCAAAAATTTAATTAGCTTTTCTAAATGCATTATAATTCCTGTCCACAGGAAATTATGATTCATGTGATGAGCAGGACTGGTCAGTAGCAAAAGTAACCTAACCTGTTTCCTGCCATTTACACACAGAGGCACTACACACCTCTTTTATTACTACAGAGTTTTTCATTTTCTTTTCCACTTTTCCTCTTATCATAACCATTAAAATACAATTATGTCTCTCTGTGTATTTTCATCTGCTTCCTAAATATCTCACTTTTTCGTTCTCCTCTCTATACCAAGCTCTTCTCATTCTTCCTCTAGCTCCACTTCTTCTTCTTCTGTCCTCACTCTTCTGCATGACCAGTTCCATGTCAGCCCTTAATTGTGTTTTGATGTTCGTCCAGACCTGCAATTGAGCTCCATTCTCACCAGCCAAAACAGAACAGACATTTGTCAATGCACAGACCCCCGCACCCCAACCCACACACACCAACTTCTTTTCATCCTTTCTACTGTCCTAGTTTAATCCAGACTTTCCTTATACACTATCTATCTATCTATCTATCTATCTATCTATCTATCTATCTATCTATCTATCTATCTATCTATCTATCTA
>JAUYWH010000018.1:10360097-10370779 GCA_034779795.1 Ctenopoma multispine
TATCTATCTATCTATCTATCTATCTATCTATCTATCTATCTATCTATCTATCTATCTATCTATCTATCTATCTTTTCTAGAAGACTTCATACAGTGTGCAGTGGAGCAGTAGCATCAATGTAGGCTGACACCAAAGACCTCCATTCCCCTCTGGGGACATGTCACATGTAATCACTGTTCCTTATAGGACAAACACAAACACACACACGCACAAGTCTGTCCTAACACTCAGCTAAGCTCAGCTCAGGGAGTAAATATTTGTGCTGTTCAAGCTCTAGACAGAGGAAGGCACCTCACCTCAGCACTGTGCCACCAAATCATGAAATATTCAGAGAAAGAGAAAGAGAAAGAGAAAGAGAAGGGGTAAGAGATGGGAGGAAAGGAGCGAATGAGATGGTGAGAAGATATAAAAGAGAGAGGTCACACATAACAGAGTAAGATAGACAGAGGGGAAAAAGTGCACAGGTAGGTGGCTCAGTGTAACACCAGAAGATCTGAAAGAAAGGAATGGGTTGTCTGTGAAGAAGAAGAGAAAAGGAAAAAATAAAAAGCAGAGTAGGTGTTGAGAGAATGAACAACACAGCTGCTGAGAGAGGGAAAATAAGAGAGGCTGAAGAGTGTGACAGGACAGAAAGAAGGCAAAGGAGCAGCAAGGGAGAGGAGAGGTGAAGTACTCTAAATGTGGAGGACAAATAAAGATGTAGACTGACAGGCAGACACAATCAGGAATAAACAGGCAGCACAATATGTGGTGTCCTACAGCAGAGGAGATGGATAAGACTAAATGGATTGCAGAAAATGATGCTCTAAAGCTCTTTATGGTCCCAGACTGCAGCTAAGGAGTGATAATCCCTATCCACAACTTAATGAGGGTTTATTCTTTGACAGGTCATTCTGTCCTGGGATCTTAAGACTTCTTACTGGTAGAGCTGCTCTATTCCCCCTCTAGTCTGCTCACTTTGTGGTCATTATATTATTACATTTTCCTCTGTTTATATACTTACTATAATTTACAAGTTTTTTACTTTGAGTCATAGTTTCAACCCCCAACATTACACTCAGAACATAAAATTTTCTCTGTGATACATTTTCTGTTTTATCTGCAAATTTATTCACTGTTATAGTCCGTTTTGCTCAGCATTTGTTAGCAGTGATCTAAAACTTTGATCCTAAGTGAAATATCTTAACAGACTTTAGATGGAAAGCCATTAAAACTTTGCCATTAAAGTTGGTGCCAATATTCATGTCCCCACAGAATGAATTGTAATAACACTGGTCATGGACTGATAAGATATGATATGATCTTTCTTCAGTATTTGTAATATATAGCTGAGCTACTGGGTCATTAAAGCAAAGGTTCAACAAAGTGAATGTAAAATCTTCCTACAGAACAAACCCTTCAGACACAAGGTGATTGCAAGATGATTGCCCACATACCCGACCAATCATCTTGCAATTAAAGTTAGCAAGATGTCAAATTCTTTCACAGATGTTCATTTTTTAGTCTTCACTACTTCTACAACTATTTTTTTTACATTTCACGTGTGCAATTTCTATCTACTTCAGTAAGCTTTTCGCCCCACATTTGAGAGTGGCTTTTCTATACACCTGTAAACACCTTTGCCTTCAACTATGTATGAATGACACTGTTAGAAATTGGTTTGTTTTCAACATGTCCTAGCCTTTAGTCTTTCTTTTCTGATGCTATCATATATGATGATCGTGATATCAAAACTCCAGTGAAGCTGTTAGTAAATCACTTTCAGAATAGTGCACTGTGTGTGGAAACTGATGAAGTTCATCTAAAGTTAAGTGGTTTGAACACAGGCCTGTATAGCCTTTGTAAATAATATGTTTAAATGGCTCAGCTGAAAGTCATCTTCGCACAGCGGAAACAACTTGTGCTTCAGTATCTGGAAGAAAAAGATGTGTCAATTTTCTATTCAAAGATGCATGCGAACTTAAGGAGTTCTTATAGGTGGATATAAAGTGGTTCTTAGCCACTGGTTTGACTCAGTCACCAAATAAAACAAGCAGAGATTACAACAGACAATCAGGGCTGCAGCAAGGATCACTGAGAGAAGATCACTGCAGAACCCGCCCAGCCTGGACATAACTCATTCCCTCTGGCTGGCACTACAGAACGCACCAAAACAACCAGACACAAGGACAGTTTTTTTCCACAGGTTGTCACTCAGATAGACAGTTAAATACGCTCAGATTATCACAATCTCTGAGCAATAACTGCAAAATAAATGCTACATCTGTGCCTAACTTATATCTTATGAGGTATAGTATGAAACATATTTGGCAAATAAATCAAATTTTGGTCCTAATTCTGAAAAGCAAAAAAATCATCTAGATGTGTTAAGACATTGCTTATGAACAGAGCATGAAACTGTACACTATATACAGCTGTAGTGTGACAGGTGAATTCAGCTTTGTTTTTATTTCTGCCAAAGACACTTTCTTAAATGTAACAAAATGATTTGCAGTTATTGATACTGCTGATTGCAGTGTAAAGGTATAAACATTTTGTCGGACAAATACTGCACAAACACAAAATTAAAGAATCACATATAGGATTAAGGATTTCAACTAAATTTACATTAGGAATTAGTTTCACATTCATTTTAATACAAATACAGCACTTGAGTCCCCTGCATGCAGCCATTTTTCAGTTCACTGTTTCCAGTTCTTTCACTGTTAAATCGGCCTTTAAACAGTTCACTGTAAAATTGGCTTTTAAAGTGTTTTAAGGAAGAAGAAAATTTATTGTGACACAACTTTACTTTCTAACTCATTTCACAGAAATGTAGTGATGATAGGAGACAAACAGTACAATGAAAACAAAATAAACTATATATATATAGATTTCTTTGTAATTGACCTTCACATTTTTTTTGTCATAGTCTTTGTTGCATCATGACATTCATCATTCTAGACAGTGATTGAAAAATGGTCAAATCCCTGAGAAGTGATTAAACTTTCAAACTGTTGTAAATTACATCACTGACTAAAATAAGTAATAGGCAGGCATATAACCTCCTCCCCTCATGTGTGGTCCCTCAGCAGAAATCCACAAATGAACTACTAATTTCTAAGTTCACCTACAGTGCACCCAGACTAACAACTGTCCTGTGCCATGACATGGAGTATGGTAAAAGCAGGACGTGGTGCTATCATTTTGCCACATAGTTGAATGGTTGCACAGTTTCTATTTTTAAGTCAAGCATATAAAAGGTGGGAAGAGCTAATAAAAGGCACATTTCCTGCAGGATTAAAATGTGCAGCAGGAACAATACAATACCTAACTCCTACCAGCAGTTCTTACGGGCTGACAAACACACTCAATATGTTCTGTGAAGGTAGGTTCAAGAGATTCTTATTTTTTGAGAGCACTCCCCTTATCTTTCACCGCAGTCCTGTAATAGTGAGTCACAATGAACTGTTGAAAAAGGGATCAAATACGAATGCAGCAGTAGCAGCGGTATCATCTCTTTTACTCAATGCATTCTTCCTCTTGGTCAAAACCTGGAGACCCCATTACCCACAGTGTAACTACAGAGATTCAGTTGTGCTGATGTGATGCTAGTAGCAGATGGTCTCATGCAGATATGTGAGGTCAGCTGCTGATTTTAAAAATACTTGGTCATGAACAAATTTGTTGTCAGTTAGAAAAATTGAAAAATGAATTAGAAATCATTTTCTGAAAATTAGTGACTATCCACACCAAATGTCATGGAACTGTCTAATTTGATGTTGTAGTCGAGATGTCGTGCTTTGAACAAGCATTACATGAATAGGTCCATGAACAAATGAAAATGCCATGCTTCGACCCTGAAACAAAAATAGAATCAAAAATATGAAAAGCATTTATCTCCTCTCACTTTTCAGGAGGTAAATGGCTTAAAATTGAGCATCTGAGTCAAAAGTCACTTGCCCAAACAGAGACAGAGGAATGCATAACACAAACATACTTGTGTTTAGCTTATAGTGAGTATAAGCAAAAGTGTTTATTCTAAATACAGTAACACTGTAAGAACATAATGTCAGTTTTAGTAGAAGGTGGGAGGGTGGAAACACTAATGGAGGAAGTATCCCTAGAAACCTGAGGCAGCAGTATCGCAGCACTTTCATTTCGTTATCTAATTAAATATTTGGAAGTAAGGAAAAAAATTATATCATATTTCATGTCTGTCTGTGCTATGTAGATTGTACACTGATCTATGTCTGTGTTTAAAAGAAAGAAAGTTTTTAAGATATTGTATATACTATACTGTAAGTGCAATTATGTTTGGGACAGGTTTCTAAACACATTGGACTCAAGGACATTATAAAAAGTAATATTTAAAAATTAATGTTTGCCATGTACTCAAAAATGAATTGATTATTGAATTATCCACAATCTGGGTTAAAGGTGAATGCAGCCTCAGAAACACAACAAAGAAGGTTATAAAAAGGTAATTAAAAAAAGGCTTTGTACAAGGGGGGCACCCTGGAACAAGCAAGGCCCCAGGCATTTGTCTAGTTTGCTCACACGACACGCCAGCCCCCATTAACAACCTGTAAGACATGGTAGTTTGGCTTCAAGGAAATGCTTCACCATCACATTAAAATTTAACCTGTTGAAGCCCTGTGGCAACTGTGAAGCAACTGTGTTGAAGTATATTTTCCTGCCAAATCCTGCAATACCAGTGCCAGCAGTTCTTTGAGTTGACAGAAAATAAGTAACTGATGTAAACAGCAGTAGTGTTGCACCCATCAATCCAAGCGATACCTCGATCCTACAACAATCAGGCTTTGACTGGGGTCAGATTGAGGACCACTGGGTTTTAGGTTGAGGTACAAGGCATGACATGTACATGAAATATACGTAGTTTTTTGTTAAGGAAACTAAACGTTGTTTCTAATGGTTGTTCATTCTAACGAAGGCCTCCCCTTTATACCTTCTCTGTAACTGTGGATCCCAGAGAACGTCTATTAACAGTCACCCCCACTGCTGTATTACAGACTAAAGATCACATGCTATTAGTCGGGGCACAATTTTCATCTCTGGATCCTTTGAAGCAAGAATGAATCTTTGTGTCACTGAAGCTCAATTACAATGCATTGTGTGTTCATTTCTATTGAGGAGCTGCTGAAATATATCAACCATAATCTGACAAATATGGACTTTGAAAATGTTGGGCACAAGCACAAGAAAGGATTAAGAGTGTCTTTTTAGATAAGATGACATTGTATGTGAGTTTTCAGTTTAATTATTAGTAGTTGTTTGTACTGAACTTAATACTTTCTCAAACAAATGCCAGATGGAATCACATGCATCATTTCACTTACATGCAGTGTTATGTTCTTTCAGAACCAAAATTCTGACCATTTGCTGACATCAGCAGCAACTAAAAAAGATGTCTTTCAGAAACTAGGTGATATTTATTAACAAATCACTGTTGGGCTGCATCAATTTATGATGGCATACACGAAGAACATTCACTTACAGTATTGCTTCAAGATTTCACTCACAACAGTGCACTGAAGTGGCTCATATGATTAAACAGTGAATATGTGTGTACCTTTCTATTGCATCCCTCCTATTTTATATGGTTGCATTTGAGAAAAATTTAGGTTAAAACGTAGTCTTAGCGTTAAGGTTAGAGTTAGGTTTGGGCTGTAGTTACAGTAAGGGTTGGGGGTAAGCACTTGATTGTGGATAGGGTTAGGAGCTAGGAAACACATTATATTAAAGCATCCTCACAACTACAGAAAGACAAACACACGTGTGTCTGTGTGTGCGTGTGTATGTGCATCCACAACCCACCATATATCAACTTAAACCAGTGTAAATCTATTTGTCTGCTTGCCTTCCTCCCCTGCCACCATAAATAGATACTGCCCCAGACACATTACTATTCCTACAACATAATCCAATGCAGGTATAACCTACATCATAGCACAGAAGTGATACAGTGGTTTAATAATGGCTTCATATTTCCTTCCATCTCCCCAGCGCCAGTCCGAAATCAATAACAGAGTAGAAGACCACACATTCCGTCTGATGGAAACGTTTGTGAGAAACGAGATGAAATGTCACAAAGACCAAGTGTTATCTCAACGCATGGACTTGGCGTCTACATTATCTGCTCTTGTAAAAATCGGCTCCTCTGCCTGCGCCATCGCATCCCTCCTATCCTGAGACAAGAGAGGGAGAGATACACGCAGTGATACACAGTGAGGGATGCACTGGCTCAAAGTGAGGCGGGAAGTCCGGGATTTTCCTTTTTCTCTCCCGTTTTGGGATTAAACCGTTAAACGACTAAAGACCGACTTTACCTCAAACACTCTTCGCTTTTGGGCACTTTTGGGATAGTCTGCACCTGCCGACGTCGACCTGTCCGTGTTTAGAGGCTTACAGAAACTTGTTTACAGGTCAAGTCGACGGTTTCTTGTGCGCTATGGCTTGTCGTTTAAATCACTTGTCTATCCGTCCCCATATGGATGAATTTGGGATGCTAGGGTAAAAAAAAAAAAAGGAAAAAACTCCGGTGGATCCGAGTGAGACCTTCTTATTCTGGATACTGGAGAAAATTCAGTAGCCTCTTTCATGTAACATACTTACCTTTTCATTTGGGGGATCTATTTAGGAGTCTGAGCAGCGTTTTAGTCCAGAGCGCACTTGTGTCTGACTCAACGATGTTCTTCAGTGGGAAATACTGTGCGTTTCTGTTCTTGCTGAAAAGTATCCTGTCGGACCCAGGAACCACAAACCAAGGTGAGTATAACGGGCATCGCTGCATCTAAACACAGACTTAAAGAAAAGGTAAATCCACTAAATAGCACTATTTTAAAGCCTTTTATATAAAATAGACACTGTGCTCCCACCGTTAGACAAGTGCAGTGCAGTCTCGTTTGCAACAATAGCAATGTCTGCAACATTTTGAACTCATTTACATTTTAAATACCCCACTTTGAACATAATAGGCATTTTAAAGAATATAGTGCCTCCAGTTATCTTACATGAATGCAATGGTAAGCAGTGCAGCGTAATCGTTTCACCATGGTTGTTGGCTGAATCATTTTATGCATGCTCTTTTGGCATGTGATGACAGTGGATCTATGTTAAACAACACACATCAGCTAAACATGTACCTAAAGCCTCAATTTGCATCTATAAATGTTAGTTGTTGTTTTGTTTAGTTTTTTTTCTGCTAAAACAAGAAATGTCAGTCTCGAGTTTTTATTATATTTATCTGTCATGATAACTGATAAAGTATAGCTTACCACAGATAACTAAACACAGCAGTACATATAATGTTTTTGTAGCATATACTGTGATTGCTCTATGAATTTATTTAGTAAAATATATATATGCATGTTCAAACTCCCTCAGGGTGCAGACAAAAATGCCAGGTTGCTGGCTAAACCAAGAGACGTTTTGGCTTTAGTAGATGTAACTATAATATGCCATAGACTTAACATGGTAGTGTTTTAGTAACTTTTTCAGTCTACTGCATATATAATTATATTTTATTGGCTCTTTGTTTTACAAAATAATTCATATTCACAGCTTCATAATACATGCAGAGTCTGTGTGTTGGCTGTTTTCAGTCATATATCTGTATTCCCAGTCACAGGTACTATAAAACACTCCACATCTTAAAAAGAAAAATCCACACAGTAATGAACTAACTAACTCGTGTTTTAGTAACTTTTTCAACCCACTTCACCTCAAAATAGAGTATTTTTTCTTTAAATATGCTCTGAATATTTTGTCCACCTCTGACATCATCGCTCACATTACTGTCTACCTCCAAAATCGGTCTGCTTTTAAACACTGCAGCAGCTATAGGTACCAGTCAGTGTTACAGTGAGTGTCAGCCTCTGCCATACTCTGTCACCTATACTGATAATTATGAGTTGCCTATTTCTGCATCTCTGTTTCCAGGATGAGTTCATACATTCATAATTGAAAATGAAAACAGAATTGAAAACAGATTTTGGCTTCTACACTCCAAAGAGGTTTGCCAACAGGCATTTGTGTTTCACTTACTCTGAGAAATGTGAATTTTATTCTGTTGGCACAGTCATTGATGCTAAATGTATTAGAACAATTTTCCACTTTTAATAATTAATTTACAGTCACATGGGCTGCGTGTGCAGTTGCATATGTATGAGAAACACGGGACAAATTAATGTTATCTCCTCTCTGTTATACACATAAGTCACATGGGAAAATAGCTGCCATAATATAATCTGTTCTTGACATCTTCTACATTGCACATTTGCAGAGGTCAGTTAAATATTGTGGCGTGAATGTTTAATGTTTAGGATACACATTTTCAAAGACGACGGACCGCCAAATGTCAAAGTCTCCTTCACTTCATTTTTCTGTGTGTCTTGTGTGTGTTTGTGTGTGTGCTCAGTTTCCCCACAGGATGTCTGTCTGCCTGTGGCTGTGACAGGCTTGAAGGGGATGGAATACACACAGGGGAAACAAAAAAAAGACAACGTGAGGAGTTTAAAATATAGTGAAAACAAGCTAATCCAATTTATCTGAGTGAGTTGTTGTTTTTGGGTTCAGCATAAAGATAATTCACTGTAAATAATGTGATTTCTTAAAACTGATTTCTATAAATCTATGTCTCCTATACTGTTGCTTTTGTCAAGTTTTCCACTATAGCACCGCACATATGCAGTCTACAGTAAAAACAGTGGTAGATTTATCACTGAAATTCTCAGTGATTCTGAGACATGATTCTCATGTTTGATATATTGTGTCTTTATTTTATGACAAAGGTAGAGAAACACACGCTTCTGATTTATAAACGCTAACTGAAATTACAACTGTCTCTGGCAGATTTAATTGGCTGATACTATGGCCAATTTTGCTAATGCAAGCTCCATGAGTTGGTTGTAAATGATTTCTTCAGCTGACTTGGTTCAAAGGGAGACTCTTTTAAATATGCACCTGATTGCTACATGCATGCTAAAACGTTGAGGTTAACGGTGCATGTCTTTTTTGTGACTGAGTTTGGAGTTACTTTGTTTTTAGCAATAAAAGGACTAACCAAAGTGTTTGGCAAATTACTATTTAAACCACAGAGGGAATCCCCGTGGTCAGATTTTCTGCACTACTCATTGTGTTTGGACTCATGCCTTGTTATTTTATGGATTTTGTCTGTTGAAACTGGTGATGAACCTTGACATTGTTTTTGGTTGCTGTTTTAGGTCAGCCTTTTCTCTGCTAGTCTTTGCTTAAGGCTACATTTCAATCTTTGTTTTGCCCAAAACCATCATGCTGAACTTTAGTTTTTGTTGCCCTTTATTAAGAGTCAGTCATTTGAAGAGATTCATTTTGAACTCTGAA
Organism: Ctenopoma multispine; assembly: GCA_034779795.1. Lineage (NCBI taxonomy): Eukaryota > Metazoa > Chordata > Actinopteri > Anabantiformes > Anabantidae > Ctenopoma > Ctenopoma multispine. The sequence goes on from JAUYWH010000018.1 coordinate 10,369,462, forward strand.
CACCTGTGAAGAGCCTTGCCTACAGCAATGCTGCGATAAAGCCTTTTACCTTACTGAAGCCATTATCTCTCATGTCCTGCATTTGGGTCCTATTTACAAGAACACTACAATATGCCCTTGAAGGAAGAGGCAACTCCATGAGCTGCAATGAATAGGAACTGGACTCTGGACTCAAAGATGGACCCAGTTACTTGAATGAAAATTGCTTGTCTGGCGCATGAGCCAAAAATGTTCTCTAGCTTCTGGGTTTGCTTCTGCACCATGCAGCGCTTTACACATGAGTATTAATCCTTCACCCACTGGCCCTGCCAGCATGCTCTTGTTCAACCTGGGAAAGTTTTAGAAATATAAAACCTCCATGGATTCAAAATTCAGAAAAGGAGTAAAAAATTAACCTTGTTTGCATTTGGAGGTCAACAGTTTTACACAAATCTCTTTCACTATTGTAGTCTACGGAGAAAGCATTTTTGTGCCATAAGGGGATATTTTGTGGGGATAATGCAAGTGGCCACTGGGAAAAGTGTCTGTAGGGCTGAATGCCAGCACTGTTTTCAGCTTTCAGTAATAATACATCCATGGCTGCAACCACTGTTATCCAGATATGTCTGTAATAACAGCAAGAAGGAGACGTTGTTAGACTAGAAACTTGTAACATTATGCATAGTTTTTTATGTGTTACAAAAAAAAGTTCTTTAATGTTGACTTTTTTAAAAATCAGGCTTCAGTATCTTATCTTGACTTCTATAGAGGATGCCATTTACCTTGTGAAGCAAATGTCAGAAATAAATTTTTTTCATATGTCTTTTCTTTAGAAAGACGTATGAAAGTAATGATGTATGAGAGATTACTTTGGGAGATGCTAGCCTGGATGTTTTCTCCCTGTGGGACTGACATATAGACTTCAGTTAACAAAACTTTCACTGTTTTTTTGTTGACAATTAACAACCATTCTCGAAAAATACTTTAAAAGATGGACCTGACATCTTTTGAACTGTTTCATCCCAACAACATTCAGACAGATACTGTATTGTTTTCCTCTCTAATATGAGAATACCACATAATATATGTAATGATTTTATTGTCATGTTTAGTAGATAATAATCATTGTCCCTCTTCCAGTGCCTTCCTGAAACCTTATCCTGTAAACTGCAAAAAAAGGCCGTTATAGAAATGTCTGCCTCTCTAGGGAATCTCAGCCAAGTACTTGTCTACTTGAATATCGTCAGCAAATAAAGCAATATAATGGAGGTTCCTGAATTAATGTGTAGCTTTCTGAGCATTCATGAGATTTTTCCAAGGCACACACACACACACACAT
>JAUYWH010000018.1:10376449-10398747 GCA_034779795.1 Ctenopoma multispine
TATATATATATATATATATATATATATATATATATATATATATATATTTTTTTTTAATGAACTTTAATTAAGTTATATTTTGTTTACTTGAATATTTAAAGTTTCCACATTGCTTTCTCCTTTATTCATCTTTGCCTTGTCTTTGATGTCATATAGCAGAAAGCGTCTGACCCCTGACAAGGAGAGGACTAATTTTCAAGACTTTAGCTAGATGGAGGGAGGATACGTCTTAGTGTTGGTTTTGTCCTGGACTTTCCTAAGAGCTGTTATTTCATAGGTGGTTGAATCTGATAAGGGCTTTACAGTTCTGTCAAATTCCTCGTTGACACCTTGATAACTATTTTCTGCTCTCTTCCTTTTTTGTCATCTCCATTTCTATTCTTTTTAAATTCACTGTCCAACCTCTCTCGCCCTCTTTTCTCCTCCCCTTTTGGCTTTCTCTTGTCACCTTTTCCTTGCACTTCTTTCCCTCTTCCCTTATTCTAACATTTCTCCTCCATTTTCCACGACTTTTCTTTATCACTGCCTCCCTCTCTCTAGTGGTTCTGTTGGACACTACAACAGTACTAGGAGAACTGGACTGGAAGACCTATCCTGTCAATGGGGTGAGTGACATTGACATTTCATAAAGTGATTAGTAAGAATTTCTATTCATTGTTAAGCAGTATTACAATATACAAACTTCTCTATGTATAAACAACTAAACAATTAAGTAAACTGGATAAACTACACCAAAAAGGATTTTCTTTCTAGTTGTGTGAGTGTAGCTCAGATTTAAACTGTCCTCTCTTTAGAGACTGAGCCCTTGAGCCATAGTTGTCTGGGTTTTTCTTGTGCTTAAGCCAGAAACAGACAGGAGACATGACCTTGGGTCTCATTAAAAATCATAGAGGGAGCAGGTGACATATTTCACATGCCAGCCTTCCTGACAGCAGTCAGAGCAATGTGTCACCCAGTGAGCATCGATTTGGTGATTTGTCGGTCAAAAATGTCTAAATGTATAGGTTAAAGCACATCTACATTTGGCTCAAAAGTGAATTGTTGTTTGTCCAAATTAGATTTTATATAATTATTTAACAGCATTGTAACATACCTCAACGTGTAGTCTTAGCTTCACACTGACATATTTCATTCAGCCAAGACATATGGAATGGATTATTATCTGAAACTAAACTATATACACCATCAATATTTAGTGTCTAGGCTCTGACCTCACCAACATACAGCAGAGCAGCACAGGAAGTGAAGAGCAATGGGTCTCATTCACATAGTTTTTTCTTAAATTTGTACTTAAGAAGAGTCCTGCGAGTTTATGACATGCTCGTATCTTCGTTCTTAGGTTGGTGAATCCCATCATCCTTGTAAGTGGAAAGATCGTTCTAGTTTTTCCTATTCAGCTTAAGTAAACACCCCACTGGAGGGTGCAGAGCCATGTGAACACACAGGACTCGCTGGAGTTCTCAAGCAGAGACAATGCAGCACATAGTGAACAGCTAATGAGCCTCAGTTTACGCAGCATAAGCAGTGGATATAAAATCATTATCTGAGCTTATATTAGATTTTTAAAATGGTAATAATAATGAGAGGAGGATAAGATTACAATTAAAATCCTGTTATATTCTACAACTGTAAAAACTGTGGACTTGTCTGTGCTTAGCCACGTGTTACCTACCAGCCTAGCAGAAACCCTGACACAACATGAAGTGAGACTCCCTTCTTCCCAGCACCCAGAAACCACCAGCAAAATGGATTTTAGTCTTTAATATTTATTACTCTGTATTTGTAAACAAGGGATAATTGAACTTCAGGGTGGATCGAGCAAAACAACAAATAAAATGGAACAAAATAAATCAAACCTAATTTTACCTAAGAGATAAGATACAACAACAACAACAAAACACACACACACAACTGGAACCTTACTTAAACTCCCACCTCAAAACAGGGGAAAAGGAAATCAAACAAAAATAGATAACCCTAGAGAGAGATCTCAGAGATATTAGAATATGAAGATATTTACAACATGCTGAGCAACAAAGTAGATCACAAGGTGCAGGCAAACTGAAAATAAGAGCCCACTGGCACTGGAGCAGATCTTCAAACTTGTAGGTAGATGCTGCAACCTAATTGCTCCTGGGGAACCTACACTCATCAGCCAATCAAAAAGACTCGCCTGTAGCCCATTTCACAATCAGACAAACATCCACGCAGAAATAGATCCACAGAAACACACACACGCGGGGAGTCAAAAGCATTGTATACACAGTGTAAAAATCACATCACATCTTGGGTGGAAACAGATAGAAGTTAGCGAGTTGAGCTGATATTTCCAAAATCAGTTTTTAAATATCACATCAGCATCTATACACCATGATCTTGATTTTAAGAAAGCAGGATGTGTGGTCTTCTACTGTGGCATGCTTCCTGGTGGCTGAGTACATTACACTAATTTAGCAGATGCCTCCAATAGTCTTACAGTAAGTTTATGTAAACAATGTAGGAACAGAAGCTAAACTTGGGAATTTGTCAATTTTAAACAACTAAAACTGCATTCAGAGCAGTACAGTACATTTGCCTAAAGATGTTTTTTTGTTGTTGTCGTTTAGAAATTAAGCATGCTGAGATTTGTCCTGGATACGTCTAACACAAAGATATCATGTTCATGTATTTTTTAAGGAACACATGAACTAATGTTTATGTGCAATGTAGATTTGATCGGCCCTTTAAAATATCAAGAGATTACAGTAATTTAATTGTAGCAAGTAATTCTTACCGGGGTAAGCTTGAAGGGAAAATGCTGTGGACTTCATTTTACAAATATTTCAGCTGGGACTGAGCAACCATCAGCAGCAACAATAATTTTTCCATGATGTTGTGTCTAATTCGGGACACAAGGCGTTTGTGCTTTGAGGCTATTTTTAAAAGTGTAATAAATCCTTTGGAGCAAAACCAATAAATAGGAGCAAAATACTGACATATTTTCAGGGCCAAATACCAATATTGAAACAGCTTCTCTGCTCTTGTACACAGCCTTAACAGGGTTTTTCCTATAGCTAGCAACAACACCATTAATTGGTGTAACAAAAACACAACACCACCTAGATTCACATCAAATCAATAATTCATCACAACTACAGAGAGTTAATGATATTTTCATAACACCTCGATCTCTCCCCTTTAGTCTGACAATGACAAAGTGTCTTGTTTTAATCAAACCCTCACACCTCTTAGCCAGGTTGTGTGACTCCACTGTGGATAATACAGCAGTATGTGTCTTTGTAATGTAGGTAGGCATCTGTGTGTGTGTGTGTGTGTGTGTGTATTGTTAATGGCCTAAAGTATTTTTAGTTACTACTGGCATGAAACACTGATGGGAATTTCATCTCAAAGGGAAGGCCCACAATTTTTCACATACCTTGTCACATAGATTCATGTTGGTGTGTTAGTTAGTTGACTTTTACATATATTTTTTCTAATCAATACTCATATTGTGTGGGAAAATTGTTTTCTTCATGAAACTGATTTGTATGTGTGACTATTGCAGTTTAAAGAGCCCATATTATGCAAAATCCACTTTTTTGTAATTTTAGTACATGGTGTATGTAGACACAGACTAAGCAAGAGAGAAGTGCACTCACTCCTTTTTTTCATATATATTTTTACATAAATTCTCTTGCTCAGTAGGCACGACTTCTGGAAAATGATAAAAACACAATTAGGAGACATCTGAGATCTATTTTAAATGTGCCAAGAGCAGTATAATATGGGCACTTTAAAGACCACTTAAGTCAAACTATGTCACCAATTTTTAACTGTGATAAAAATTTACATGAGGTACATTGACATCCTAAATTTGATATCAGCTGCTATGCTACACTTTGTAATATCATTCTTTTTTGTTTTCTGTACTCCCTTGGACATCTGGTATGGGTCAGGTCCTGAGTCGTGTGAAAAAGATACTACTCTGAGAGATGGCAGCGTCTATAGCTAGGGTAATGTGATAGTGATGATTAATGTATCAAGTATGTCTCAGTCCAGTATAGCCTAATGTAACGATAGTTGTTTATTTGGTTTGATATATGGTTACACTTTTCTGATAAATTTATTGATGTCTGGTATTGGTAGTTTTGTGATCAATTATCCATTGAGATTTAAACACTTTTAGAGACATGGGATTAAAAGTTGAACCACAGAGAACCACTTGTTCCTGTAGTATTAATGATGTAACTTTACTTTGTTATACGAAAGTTCTACTGCTAGTGTTCTGTAGGCAGACAGTGGGTGGTTAAAGGTTAATGAACTGAAAAGAAAAGGTGTTTAAGGAATTTTCCTGACTCCATCAATCATATGACAAAGGATTATAGTGGCTCTTTTACCATGAGGTTGGTAGCACTGTTCCCATCTTTGTGATTAGACTTTTGACACTCATGACTCAAAATTACAACCACATAGATGAAAAATTTTGACTTGTATTTCACCAGCATTTTCTCACATATTCTGTACTCTACAAAGATTTATGAAAATTATCAGATACTCTAGTTTATAGGTTATTTAAGGCTCTACTGAAGGTCTAATTGTTGTCTAGCATTAAATAACTAAATTAGTTTTCTTTCTGTCTTAAGTTCTTCCACTGCCATCACTGGCAGTTTAGTTGGCTAAATAACATACAAAAGCCAAGAGTGGAAGGAGAAAAGGACATTTCTCAAAGAGGAGTTATTGTGCAAGGCAACAATACAGCACCTGACTTGTGTTAAACACAGAAATCAATATCAAGTTCTGATAATAGTTTTTCACCCTGCTCTACTTCTGTAAGAAAAAAGTTATCAGAGTAATAAACAGTCAAGAAATAATATAATAATGGTGCTAATTAAACAACAGCATCTCTTAGTTGAATACTGGCTTTAAAAAGTGACATTGGGTTGAAGCCATGTCACCTCAGTACTAATGAAAAGAGAGCCGTCTGTTCATTTCAGTAAGTATGGTCTCAGTGCAGCCATCAGTCATCACATTTCGAAGCTGATCTCTTTAACCGCAAGGCAAAAGTTACATCTGAAACCTCTTTTCATCACCAAACAACTTTCCACTGACTAAACTCAGTGGCTGTCAGAGATTCCTGGCAGGAGCTGAGAGCAGACCCTAGGCTGCCAGGAGCTGTGGTGGAAAAAAAACAAATGTCATAACAAGTAGAGGTAGAACCTCACTACAAGTTTTTAACATCTCTTCACATTGATAGGGCTTTGCATCTGCTTCTGAATGTTGTGGAGGCTAAAGTGTGTGAAAACCAATTCAAAGCAGGATACAGAACATTACTTTACCTGAAAGGCAGGAGTCCTCTGTGAAGGCCAGTCCTGATCGGATGTGACTGTAACATGATTCATGTTTGCAGGTTGTAGGTGCTGTGCCCAGCGTGGTCCCTGAGGTATAAAAAACAGGGTGTTGAAAAAGAAAGAATAGTGTACAGGGAAACATACTCAAAGTCAAACATTTTGCAATATTATATACTTTATAACAGGTTTTAAAACTTATGAAATCACCTGCACAAATAAATAATCTATAAAGAATTAGTAAAAACATGTAAGGTTTCTCACTGTTAGATCCTCGCCCGCCACTGTCTTCAAAGCCTGTCTAAAGGCCCGTCTCTTTTCTATAGAACACTTATTTTATATAACATGTTATTTGTTTTTTATTAGTGATCTTGTGTTTTTTATTTTATCCAAATATTCTAAACTTCAGTTAATTTACTTATCTGTATTTAATTATGATTGTCTTTATTTGACTGTAATTATCAGTCTAATTATCTCTCAGTCTCATCCTGTGTAAAGCACATCAGTCAACATTTTTTGTTAGTTTTGTTTGAGCGTTATAAATAATTTGACTTCTCTTGTTAAAGTGTCAATTCAATTACAATCCCAATTTTCAAAAGGCAGGTCATGATTTAAAAAATATTTTAGGACTTATTCTACACACTGATAACTGCATTTGAATTTCTTGAGTGTTTTTATGATTGTTTATTGAGTATCAACATATTATTATGTCTGCCATAAGGAACTGATTTAAACGGAGCAGCTGCTATGTGTCCAGCCCCTTCAAATCTGAAGAGGGACTACTGAGCAATAACTTATAAATGTTATGTGATTCTTCCCACTTTCCACTTCAAATCACCATCTGTATGCAGACATTTTAGTCATAAATTGCTGTGTAGCAAACTTTGTTAAAATTATTTTGGTCCTGGAAAACACGCATCTGAACAAGCGAAAGTCAATGCGATACTGTGGCTAATTGTAGTGTGAGTGTTGTTCTGTTGATGTCACATACTTTTGGATTAAGTGATTAACTCAAAGGTCGTGATGTCAAACTTAAAGCAATGGCCAAGTTGTAATGTAAAGTATTTCAGCCCCAAACCTGTATGTGACCTTTAAATGGGTCAGTTACAGAAAACTGTAAGTCGCACTTTTGTTGCAATGTTAGTGAGTTCAGTATCTTAATTAATCCAACACCTTCTACTTAAAACCTGGTGGCTGTCTGCTACAGTCTGCTACGCTTGGGGCTAATAGGCAGAGCGATTAGTAGGTGCATATCTGATTGCTTCAGAAAGCGTGGGCTGCAGCTCATCTTTCAAATGCGGGTTTTGCATTTGTTTTCTCTGCTCTGAACCATGCCACATCCCAAGGGTGCATTTTAGAATACTGAGGCACACAGAGTGACAAATCACCGTTTTCTCTTGTTTGTATGCATAATGGAGCTCCAATTACTTAATGCGGATCTTATGGAAACCAGAAAGCCTGCTTTCTTTAAAGATATACGTTTCTGTTTCAAGATCTCTAAGGAGGGCACTGAATTGACAGAATATAGACTATATGTTAAAGAAGCTCTTACAACTCTTTTATGTGACTTCTACTGCATTTCCAGTTATATACTTTGGTGGAAAATCTCAGACATGACAAGTTGAATAGCATCTGTAAAAGCACTGCAGAGGCTGTGAAGTTATATACAAGTCAGCTTTAGTCACTCTATTGACACACAATGAATCAATTACATGTATGTACTCAATTATATTTGTAATAATTAGTGCTGGGCAGTGATTCAAAATTGTAATATTGATAAAATGCATGGTTATTACTTTACTTTTTTTTACTAACCAAAGCTATTTGCCAGGACATTAACATTTATCTAGTTTATTATAGAAAAACTAGATGTTCTCAGAGTCCAGAACCACCTGTGTGTAAGCACAGGTCTGTCTTCTATTAAACTAACTAAACAACCTATTTATTTATTCTTCTATGATTTCGGTGTCACGCACAGCGGAGCTCTGCTGCACACAAACAAACACAGAGAGCGCACATCACAAAATCTGTCACGTCATCCACCTGAAAAGCGTTTTAAAACACAGTTGTTTATTTCACTGCTGTCATTAAAAGAAACACATGAGCGCCATGATGTCTTTAAGTGTTTGTATCAGTCTCCATTGTTTGGGTGATTTGCTCTATCAACGTTGTGTATTGTATTTTAGTGATACATCAGACTTCAAGTTCTGTGGTAATATGTATGTGTATTTAGACCCAGTGAGCGACAGACTTCAATCGTCATAATAATAATAAAACTGTGTTATTGCATGTTATTATTGCGTTAACGTGTCTAGCTCTAATAATTCTATAATAAGTATTATACATGCAGTAGTTACAGTACAGTAAGTAAGAAGCATTTGTCTTTTAAAATCAAATGCTACACTGCAGTGTTTGATTTTTTATGCAGTATATGCTTTAATTATCCCCATGTGGAAATTTTTAATCGACTACAATACATTTAAGGTGCCAAAAGTTTAAGGTCTTATTCTTTGACACTTTGACATGTAATGACCAACTTACCATAGCCACCCCATTATTTCATTTTTAGATCCTGCTCAGTTCCTTGTACTTCTTCCCCCAGAAATGATAGATACAGGATTACATACTACATAAGAGTCCCGTTACTATCGCAGCAAGACAGACACATTATTGGGTGGGTAGTGTGCCAAATGAAAAAGAGCGCGATTGCAATTGATTAATCATTATGCTCTTGGGTGTCACATAGAGCTAATTTAGATAGCTTAATTAATATAAGATTAATTGCTTTTGCACACTCCAATCAAGGTTAAAGTGTTATTTAATAATTTATATCTGAGAACACTCTACCTTAGTTGTTTTAATTTCCTCTATGACTCAACTTGTTGTGTCTATCATCCACCTTTTATTGAGTCTCAACAAATTGTGACAACGCATTGCAACACATTCAAGATATTCATCATTAAGGACTGTGCAGCCAAGTTGTGTGTGTGTGTGTGTGTGTGTGTGTGTGTGTGTGTGTGTTACAACAAAGTATGCAGCAAATTTTAACACAGCAGCTTTAAATAATTTTAGATATATTATTACATAATGTAGGTACCAACATGTAGAGTGAAATCAATAAACAGATACAGAGTTTTCCATTTAGCTATTTAGGCTTTCTTCATGCTCCAGTCTTCACCTGGAAATCATAGTCTGCAATCAGCAGGAGGAGACTTCCAAGAAGAATTTTTCATGAAGTCATGTATATGAAGTCTTTTTTAGAATAGGGCCACCTCTACAGTGGAAATCTGTTCGTAGCTCAGTTTAAATTCAGGTGATTCAGAAACTCTGTGGGCTGCTCTCTTTGTAACCACTGCACTGTTCAAGCTTAAGTTCAACAGCATGTTGGCAAAATAGGAGGCAGACATGTTGTCTTAAAGGTCCCATGAAAAACACATTTTCAGCAGTTAAAATTGTGGTCTCTGGAGTCCTAAAAAGAGTTCTGTGACATAATTTCATTAAAAATTGACAAGAATCATCCCTCACAGGCCACTTCCCACTGCGTCTCTTGCAGGGGATACAGAAATGAGTGGTTTTCAGGGGTGTCACATTCCCTCATTACGCATTTATGATAACTACACCACTATCTGCTGCGGGGGGTTCTGAGACCTATACACTATCATAGCGATAGCACGTTCTTTGGGAAAAATGGCTACTGGCGAAACCACAGTGTCGCAACCAATAGTGTTTCACCTAGAGCCAATTTAGCTTCAGCTGAATGTTTTTCTATGGCTACTCAAACATATGTATCATTGACATGTATATGGATATGTGCGTTATACAGTGATGGGGATATGCTGGCTACTGTGAGTGAATGCAGTCAAATATTACAAGAACCGCATAAATAAGTGAGGTGTCTTTGTTGCTTGAGGCATTAGATCAAGGGCTTTCAAACAAAGCAAGCACACAAGAAAACCAATGGGTGGCCTGTTTTTTACCACTGTTTACAGAAGTTAGTAAGAAGTGACATTTGCATCCAATGGGCCCTTTAAGATGTTAGTGGCCCCTTCAACACACACCCACACCCTTCTAAAATCAGATTTTGGATGCCGTGTTTTATCGTTTTTACAAATTTATGTAATCCAAACTTCATCCATACTTGACCAGCTCTGTGGTGGTGAGAAACAACATTTGTTATTCTCCCTATAGCGCTCTTTTTTTCATTCTTGAGACAACTATTTCAGTTGCATTTTATGTAAGCAACTGAACTATGAATGTCTTCTGGGAGCTAACCAACACTAACTGAAAATCTGCACCATGTGAACAATATCACTCCCTCTCTTTTCACTCTGATTTTCTCTCCACTTTCCAATACTCAAGGAAGTGTCTGGGAGTGTTTTTGTACACAGGTTTATTCCTGTGTTCCTAGGTTTTTCCTGTTTTATCAGTTTTATCACTCACCAAATAAAAGAAAATATTGTGACTCATTTATGCAGAATATTTTATATGCTGTGAATTTGTCTTTTCAACTGTCTTTTGAAGTCCTGTCAAATCACATGAGCACGTATGTCATACATGCTCATCTCTGTGATTTGGCATATCCAGCTGTGGAACAACTACAATCACACCGTCCATTTAATGCCACAGAAGTTGTGAGAAAGAAGTTCTGTCAATAAATGTTAGGGTCTTTGAAGCGCTGATCATCACACTGTTAAAGCAGAGAAGACAAATGAGAGCCTGGCTGATGCAAGAGCTTGAAAACATTGGTAAAACTAACAGTGTTTCTCAAACGTCATGCTTCTATAGAAATTAAGTTTCACTACATGCATTAAAAGGTGCAAATGTTGAACTTATAAACAGAACAGTTCAGATAATTCATGGGTGTATGTATTTGCTGAAGATTTGCAGAACTACTATAATACAAACTCAGATTATTACTAATGTACTAATATGAATATATGTAAGATGATCCTATTATGTTTTTACATTTGACAAGAAACTTTACATACTATGAATGATCTGCTTACTTAATCCGCTTAATGTTGATGATTAGACAAAGACAGTTTTACTTTGCAGGATTTAAGGTTATACAAACATACCCAATTATAATTTCTATATTTTTACAGTGGGATGCTATAACAGAGATGGATGAGCAGAACAGACCTATTCACACCTTCCAGGTTTGCCATGTAATGGAGCCGAACCAGAACAACTGGCTACGGTCTGGATGGATCCAGCGGCAGGCTGCACAGAGGGTCGGGCTTGCATGACAACACTTTGTCAGACACAAAAGATACTGTATTTGCTTAAGAACCCTTGGTAGTCACATTGTCTCAAAGTTAGGAAGTGAATCTGACTGGAGGGAAAGCAACTTTCTACCTAAAATACTGGGAGAAAAATGGCAACCAGATGTACTTGAAAAACAACAAAAATATGCCTCCACGATGATAGAGAGAGGCTGATCGCCATTAAATTTCAAACAGAACTACCTGTCATACATCAAAGATGGTGTAGGATTACTTCTTCTTCGTCTGTAGTGCTGCTCATCATATCTAAAAAAAGAGCTGTGTCGCAGGCTGCTGAAAACCTACTGAATCTGACTGGGCTGATGCCACCACTCACATTCACGGGTGGTCTTTCATCCTGTTCATTATTGTACTCGGTTTTTTTCTTTTTTTGCCTTTTTTGATTGATTTCTTTAAATTAACTTGTAATGATTTTGGTATATCTAACAATAAAGGCTGACATTACTTGTATTGTCAGGCAATATGTCACTGCAAAATGTTTAATCGTCCTGTGTTTCCAATGTTTAAAAGGCTTGTGATCATTTATTTATTTATCTGTCTTTTAATCTAGGTATATGTGGAACTGCGTTTCACACTGAGAGACTGCAACTCCATTCCTTGGGTGTCTGGCACCTGTAAGGAAACCTTTAACCTCTTTTACCTGCAGACAGATGAACCGCTCCCTGCAGGGACGCGGTTTCGTTCTACTGAGTATGCCAAGGTGGGTTATCATGACTGTATCATGAAAAATAGTTTTCAAGTTCTCTATCATGCAGTTAATGCAGTGTTTGTCTTTGGCTTTAAGGTGGACACCATAGCAGCAGATGAGAGTTTTACACAGACAGATCTTGGAGATCGTGTTCTCCGCCTCAACACTGAAGTCAGGGAAGTGGGGCCTGTGACACAGAAAGGCTTCTACTTGGCCTTTCAGGATGTGGGAGCTTGTATTGCTCTTGTGTCTGTCAAGGTGACTGAACGGGGTGGAGTTACGTCTGTTGAAATGTGACTGTCAACTTGTCGATTTTTATTTCTTTCACAGGATCAACAGCACTTCAATTTCCTGTTTTTCTCTTTAATGGAAGGTGTTCTACAAACGCTGCCCATCAACCTTAAGAAACCTGGCAGAATTTCCTGACACAGTGCCACATATGGACTCATCTTCTTTGGTGGAAGTGAGGGGCGCATGTGTGGAGAATGCAGAAGAAAGGGACACGCCCAAACTGTACTGTGGTGCTGATGGAGACTGGCTGGTACCGTTGGGCCGCTGTGTCTGTAGTATTGGCCATGAGGAGAAGGATGGCTACTGCCTGGGTGAGTTGTTGTTTAGACTGTTTTTGCATGCATGTATGTGTTTGTACTAATTTTATAGCTGTTCACAGTGAAGTAAAGCTGCAGAGAGCTGCATGATGTTGCATTACAGTAAAAGATCTCTAGGGCAGGAATTTGAGTGCTATCGAGTGTTGAACTGCTATTTTATCTCCTCATCACCTCCCCTCATCGTCTTCTCTCCTCCTTTGTCTACTTGTTATTTTTCACTTACACCCCCATTTACTCTCCTGTACTTCCTGTTCTTTCTTTTTTATTGTTCTACTGCAATACCCAAAACATTATGAATGTGGTGTTTGTGTCTGATGTTACCTTGACAAATATCAAACACCAACATTTAACTTAATATTTAAATAAAAGCAATCAAATCTAAAAACAGCCAAGCTTTTCTCTCTAAATAGTCACATCAGCATTACCTAAATGTTGCCCATTGTCAGCAGAGCAGATTAAGAAAAAGTTAAAGCAACTGTTCAGTTGTTCCAGATAGTCTTTGGCCTTGTTTCTCAATTAGTTTGAGCAGACAGACTGGGGCCTAGCTGGCTAATTGCCTTCATTTGTTAGTTTCACAGCTAATTTAGCTTGCACCTTGTGTTTCTAAAACTCTCCCAACCCCCACCCTTTCATTTACAAGGTTCTGACTTACTCTGGTAATTTAGGTTGGCGCTAAATGGAGTCCCACAGTATGATTACAATTGTAGTGCATTTCATGAGACTCAGAGGTCTCAGCTGATCGGGTTGAGGTTCATGTAGTAACCCATGTGGTGATGTGGTTACAGGTCAGGTCCAACAGTCATTAGTATAACTGATATGCAGGCCAGACTTTAATATCTCCTGTATTTGCTGCTGAGGTGTCATTTTTCTTTTGTCTAATTCTTACTTTTTTTTCTAACTCTCAATCATCTTATAGATATACTTAAGCAGCCCTCTCATGGTTTTCCACCTACATGTTATATATCTATACTCTCTATTCATCCCCTTTGACTGTCAGTAGTTTGCTTCTCTCGATTGTGCTGTAGTTGCAGTGTCAAGGAGATCTTGGCAGCCACTGCAATGAATGGATCAGTAACTAATGTAGCAGTAACCCACTTGGCACTTAAAAAAATATCTGTTTGTCCACATATTTTACAGCCTGACTGATACATCTTCAGGCTGATATATAATGCCAAGTAATAAGAAATGTAATTAATGGAGAGCTAAAAATAGGTGGTTGAGCTGTTTCTAATTTATCATTGTCGTTTTTAAGCCCTTGAGTATTGAAATCATTATCAGCCTTATTCGTTGGGCTCTGATTTATTCATTCATACAGACTGTATATTCTGTTACATTAACATAAACATTAGCATGGGAATATTTGATACTAGTAGATATTTGTTGGAAAATATGCTGTATATATATATACATCACCAACATCTGGCATACACAGACAAATTGATCTAAAACTTACTTAGTCACAATAATGACATTAATGGAATGAATTACTTTTGACAAAGTGTAAGTAGTGTTGACAAAGGTCATGATACAATATGCTACACAAAATATGTATGAGATGTATGTAGTAGTATCAATTTATATCACTGACTTTTCTAAAGAACTGCATGCAAAATATTACTATAAGCAAAGATGCAAATAAAGATTGATTTGCAGTGTAAAAAGGTGAAAGATGCCACAATTTCCCAGACCGCAAAGTAATAACTTGAAATTGTTAATTTTTTATCCCAGTAAGAGTTCACTGCCATTGAAAAACAGCAAATGCTCACATTGCATTGCAAACATTGCAGGCAGCAAGTGTTTGTGTCGATCCTCCTAAGAATAATATTATTCCACTCAGTTGTGCATTTTCTTAGTCCTTGTGAGTTTGTCAGAATGGACAAAGACTTCTTACATTTGCCTGTGTGTGCATCAAATCCTTAGACGAGTTTGAAAGTTTGATTTCCATCAGAATTTGTAAAACATAAGTTCTTGGCCTGTGGGCGAGGGGAAAAGGCAACTCATTTGGGTGGTCAATGCCTGTGAACTCCCCCTATAACACAGACTCTGGACTAATTGATAAATTGACTGATTGTGGTCTTTCTAAAATAAAATTACTGTAAGGCATACAGTAATCTAAATTTTTGAATATTTGAAAGGAAATGACTAGATGTTTTCTTTCTCTGTGTTACCTCTGCACTTGATGTACAGACATTTATTACAGACTTTTATTACCCTAAATGGATGTCCCTCTAAGGTTCTAGAAATACATGTAATGTCCTGGGTAAAGGAAACCAGCAGTGCTGCTATGCTGTATTGTTTTGCTGTGCAGTAGTTTCTACTGTGTTCAGAAATGTCAGGTCATAACTATCAGAAATGTTCTGCTGTGGATTTACTCAAACAGCATCTTTGAACTCATTAACATTATATTAGATAAGGTGATCAATAGAACAACTAACTTATTTCCTTAAAATGAATGATTAGTGGCTTTAATGAGCTATTGCCAATTACATAGTTTTTTCTTATCAGTAATTTCCATAGGATTTGCAGAGCTTATTCGGTGATGAAGATGTGGACTTTGCAAGTAGTTGCAGTAAGTTTAGGCATGAACTTGCGATGACTTCTGCTTTCTCCTCGTTTTCATTTGGAACACTGCTTCAAAGGGTACTGTGATCAAAGCTGTCTGAGAGGCAGCATGGGGAAAGAGCAAAAGAGGGAGAGAGAGCGAGAAAAGGGTAGAGAGCGAGAATGAGAACGAGAGACAGACAGACAGACAGAGAGAGAGAGAGAGAGAATAGGGAAAACCCCAGTGTTCCCAAATATAAGCAGAGCTCTGCGCTAACACGTCCATCTTTCCCTCCCAGCTGCCTAAACAAAGGCATCAGCACTTATCAAACCCTGCTTTCCACCCCAATAGCATTCTGCCAGACTGTTTTGACATCTCAATCGAATGCTTTATTATTCTATTCCTTTCATTCAGTGCCAGCCACAAGAGGATTACTCAGAGATAGGCTGGTTATATCATGACCTAGATAAGGCAACATCATAGAGCTAATGCTATTTGTTCCACATCCTTTCGTCACACCATCATATTCAAAAGCAGGCAGTGAACTGTGGGGGAAGCTAATAGAGATGTCTTTTCAAATTTCTGTTGAATCAGAATAGATATGTAGAGAGAACTCCAACAGTCATTAGTATAACTGATATGTAGTAAGTGATTACATTCAACAGCCAGAAAAATCTTCTGTAATGAAATATTTTTGTTTCAACAAAACCTTGCACCACCAGTAGTTTTCATAAAGTTGATTCTAACAAAGCCCAGTTTCTCTGCTTACTTTATAAATAGTGAAGAAGCAAATTATCAGATGTTTCCTGAATCACACGATAAGGTCTTTTTCTTATTCTCCCCGTGTCCCAGCGAATAAAATTGTTGCCTTTGTCATGTCAAGTCAGAGTTCCCTAACTGAAATCGATCAATCTAAGATTGAAATACTGATCACCGATGACCTCTTCTGTTTTTGAATTGATCAGGTGGGAAAGTTGCAAACTTGTTACCTTAATTTCATGTAAAGTGGGATAGGACATGAGGAAACAAAATCACTCTCTTATATGTGTCCCAGTCACCGTGCTTCTCTTCTGTCCATTAAGGACAGTGTTTACTCCGGCCTCTAACGCAGCTCAGCCAGACTACAGCATCACTCATTCTCTGTGAACTTCCCATCTGCATATCAAAGCTGAGAGTCCAGAGTAAACATAGTCTTTGGCTCCATCTGTTTCTGACAACATAAAGCCAAGAGAAAACTTCCAACTCTCTTAGTTGGCATGTCATTACATTTTTCCAAATGTGCAGGTGATGTGCTTCCTTTGAGTAAACTGTTTTTAC
Organism: Ctenopoma multispine; assembly: GCA_034779795.1. NCBI lineage: Eukaryota > Metazoa > Chordata > Actinopteri > Anabantiformes > Anabantidae > Ctenopoma > Ctenopoma multispine. The sequence goes on from JAUYWH010000018.1 coordinate 10,392,214, forward strand.
AGAGCTTTACAGCATCTTTCAGCTCATCGTCTTGGCTTTTTAAGGCCCCAACTTTACTATTTGATTTACTTGCTGCTCATCAGCATTGTTTTTCACTTGGAATGCAGCTATTTTCAGCAGACTGCTCAAAACACTCACTATGTACCGACCACACAGACAAAGTTGGTGACTATTGTCTGAATGAAAACCTTCCTTCTTGTACACTGTACATAGCTAATTTTGGAGATGGAGGATACAAACACAGCTCCAAACAAGTGCTAATGAATCTCTTTGTCTACCCAGTGTGTAGGGAAGACCACGATTTTGTGTCCTATAAAATTTGGTATCTGCTTAAACCATATAGGCCAAGTTATTTACTTATTTCCACTTACTTTTACTGGCATTCACTTACTTACCATTCTGGGGTGGGATATAACCATCCAAATGTCAGCTGTGCCCAAACAACACAAGAGCAAATGTTCTTAAATGCACTTGGTGTAAATTGACTGCACTGGTGAGAAAACAGAAACAATTCACTTCAGATCTTTTGTTCTGCAATTTAATTGGCTGATCAGAAGCAAAGTTAGAAAGTAGTGAACTCTTGTATCACTTTCAGCCACAGTCATGATGTCCACTTACAGTAAGATCATAACTAAAGGTTTATATTGGAAATACTGATTTGGTTTGGAAGCTGTGGTTTAGTTGTTTCCCATATGTATTTGAATATCCAATTATTTTAGTGGGTGTGCACTAATTAATATGTACCTTTAATTGTCTCTAAAATAGTGTTGGAAGTTAGGAAGTGAGAATACAAATTAGTTAAGTACTCTTGTGACTTTATAGGGTGATTGGCCATGTGGTGTTGGTTTGAGGCAGATGCAGTTATGTAGCCTTTGTGTTTAAATTCATGAAAAGTTAACAAATAATCACAGATTACTATCTGATAACTGAGGAAAATGTATTTATAAGATATAACAGTATCAAAAACTATTTTGTGTTTTGTAGTCTAAATAGTAAGGCAGCATAGTGGCGTAGTGTAGCACTGTTAGTTTCCATGTTTTCCCCGTGCATGCGTGAGTTTTTCCAGGTACTCCTGCTTTCTCCCACCATTCAAAGACATGCATGTTAGGTTGACTGGTGACTCTACATTGTTTGTAGGTTTCACCCCTGAAATGGACTGGCAACCTGTACAGGGTGAGCTGGGATGGGCTCCAGCACTCCCAGGACCCTTAGACAAGCGATTAAGATAACAGATGGATGGATAGTCTATATAGTTTGTATTCTATCATTGAAGCAGTAGGTTGGACCTTTACTTAGTGCTTTGTTTCACTAAGCAAAAATTATGGAAACAGACTGCTTGAAAAGAAAGCTGAAGGCAGTATTGTATATTATGTTCTCCCTCAGTCTAAATCTTTTACCTCTGTCTTGGCAGCAGTTTACAGACTGATGGTCTGGGGAATTACACTCTTGTTCCAAAATCCATATTGCCCAAAAGCTTCACAATAGAGGTGGTCTATACTGTTAGCTGTTCAACATGTTAACAGCTATGAGAAAAAAAGTACAAATATGTTTTTTTCAAACACTTTAAAACAATTTGTTCCTGCAGGTTAATATAGAACTAAGAAGTAGAACTATCTACTAAAAAAGTATTCATCCCATGCTGTGGAACACAAAGAATTAACAACAAACAATATATAAGCTAATAAAATCAAAAAGACAAAAAGTGACTGTGACATAATGACAGTATTCATAGTTTATTCTACAGCATACTGGTGAGTCCATGTTTATAACAACTGAAACCACCTGTTGCTAACATAGTTTGTCGTGTTAACGAGCAGGTAACTAACGAGCTCGGGATTGGGTAGAATAGCTGAATGTTTTGTTCTCTGCATTTGCTAATGATAAATAACACTGGAGTATAGCCCATGCATTTTGCCACTAACTTTGTTCCTAAAGTTAGTCTCACTAGCATGCCAATATTATTTTTTACTCTCCCATGCATCTAAATCCTGCATTGTAGAGCCTGGCTGTAAGGGAGAGCAGTGCTCTATACAAATTAATTAATAAAAATAAACACATTAGAACTTTAGAATAGTAAAGACTAGGTCAGATCTTTGCCTGATACAGAACCTTTATATTCTTGAACTGGTGTAGAGACTTCTCTATTAAATTCAACTTTATTATATAGCACCAAATCACAACATATGTACTTTCAAGGCACTTTATAGTCTAAGATTTAGTACCTTACACATTATAGAAATATATACAGATAATTTATAGAAACCCAAAGATTCCACTTGCGCAAGCACTAGGCAACAGTGGAGAGGAAAAACTGCCTCCAGCAGAACCAGGCACAGAGTGGGCGGCCATCTGCCTCGACCTGTAGGGGTGAGTGGAAAAGAAAAAAAATAAGGAAATGTTGGCTACTTTATATTAGGTTTCTGTCACAGTTCAGCCTAAAAGACGGGGTTGACGTGTTTTCATTTCACATAATTACAGAGTCACTGCTCACTGGGTCCAGAATCAAAACCTTTTACAGTATAGACCATATATAAGTCTATAAGATGACAATATAACATTTTCTTTACAGCTTGTTTTGCAGCCTTCAATAGCCAAAAGCATGATAGTAGATAGATAGTTTGTTCTATTGATTACGTTATTAATATTCAAAAATTAATATGAAAGGTTTAGCCAAAAAGTTCTTCAAATCTTCAAAATGACTGTGGGCTGGTTAATGGATACAATTTTAACTTTATTACTCATTTCTCCTTCAAAACTTACCCTATTATAATCAAACCACAACTTGTAATAGAGTAATACAATAGAGTATATGGCTTAATACAATAGTATGTGGCTTGAAAAAGTTAATGGTCTATTTTGACATACAACAAAGCCCTGTCTTAGCAGATGGTCAGCAAACATGTAACTCTATCTCATTCTGTCTCAACAGTATAAGGCTACTGGTGTAACCAGGTACTACAGCAAACAACACTACATTTTCTGGTGGAAGAGACTGCATTGGTATCTGCATTGGTGTTGCTTGTTTTGTGAGAATAACATTATTTGCTTTGAGTGGGAATACATATTTTCTGCCAATATTGATTCTTTCATGAATAATACGAATACGGCCTTATATGACAAAAAGCCTCAAATTAGATCTCATTATGGCTGTTTGTGTGTGTATGTGTTTGTGGGGAGAAGTAATAGTATGAGTATTGTAATTGCTTTTAGCGGTGATCTTGCCAGCTTATAGCAGAGAGCAGGGAGCAGCTGGAAATTCAAATGAATCGGTGTGTTTGTTGCCTTTGGCAAGAGATCAGCATAGGAGGGAAGTAATATCCAAGTGAATGAGGTGCCTCAAAAATTGGAAGCGGGACGACACGTTACTTGTTTCATTCCCTTCTCATGAGGATTTCTGTCTGCTTGTCAGTCTTTAGTCTATATACATATCTTTATACTCAGGGGACAAAGTACATTTGCTTATACAAATCGTTTTTTAACTTTCCTATTCCTTTCCTTACATATTTCATTTTCATTCTACCTTGCATGTCACCTCTCAGGAGTCATTGCATCTCAATGAAATAGAGCTGTGTAAATGAGAACAGAATAGAAAATTGTCATATAAAATTCAAATGTGAATGCATCAGTTAATCATTTGACAGAACATTGTTTGCCAGATAATTTGATAATCCAGTAGTTAGCATGATTTCTAGTATGGACTAAAATTATGGCTCAGTCGTTACAAAATGTCTATCTTAGAGCTTTTGGAATGAAAGAAGGAAAACACCTCAGACTTAGTGTAACAACAGACATCCTGATTTTATATTTATAACATCTAATTTAAATATTCATATCTTTAAATGTTACAGTTATTGTTTGTGAACTGTGACAGCTGCATCTGTTGTAGCTGTAGACAGCTGTGTGTGCAGCAGCCTCTGTGATTTTCTTTGATAATTGGAATCTCCTAATTGTCTTTTCACAGTATCAGACTTACACCTGGGTTATTTATTATTTAAATTTTTTTTTCATATTTATTGCAGCTGTGCATTATAGTAGAAATGTTCTGCCAGCATAAAGTAGCTGTTTTTTTAATACCAGTAATACCATTTGTGTTACCTGCTGGCTCCATTCCACTTTTATTTCTGGAATGGAATGAAAAAAGAGTTCACATTCATTTCATTTGTTTTTTTGTTTTGGTATTGAAACTAGTGTTGAGAATAGTAGGGTTTTAATGGTGTTTGTATCGTAACATCTCCAGTTGCAGACATCTTTAGGTCATGTCTTGGTGTCCAGTTCCCATAACATTTCCTTTTAAGATTACCAGTGCTCTCTTTCTTATTAACAGTTGATTTCTCAGTATCATAGGGACGTCATCTAATTTCTTTGGTTGTGCCCATCATGTTTCCTCATGCAACAGTTTACAAAGGTAATTGAAAGACAGGAAGTAATGTGCTGAGAGCTGTTATTTAGCACTTGCATTAGCAGGCACGTGTGTCCCAAATATTATGGTACCTTAACAGGGAGGGAATATGTACAGTATAAACAATGTTATTTTCAGTGTTAAAAACAAAATGTACCAAAAAAATTAGACCACTTCAGCCACATAATTTGCGCCACAAATAAAAATGTCAATTTGTGGCTCACATAGGCACATGAATGACAATGAATAATGGCTCTTTGTACCAAACATTATGGAGGGCACTGTATATGCAGAGCAGGTGATTATTGGATGAGATGCAGGCGAGGAGGAGGGAGAAGTGTTAGGTGACTAGACAGGTGGAAGCAGAGTTTTTTTGCAGGGCAGACACAGAGTTTAGTGAATAATAAAAAAGCAGCCAATAACGAATGAATATTGAAAAGTGGAACACTGGTAAAGTTTACAGTGATACTAACTACAGTGATATCATTTTAAATCGCATTATTCCATGCAATCTAAAAGTAATATGTTTTATTCCAGTCTCTCATATTAGATTTACAATTGATGGAAAATAAAATGTTGAAGGTCACATTTTATCTAGATTTTTTTGAAGTTTTTAAGGCAGATTTTTGAGGCAGATTTAAATGGCATAAATCTGGCCTAAAGTCTGATCCTCTTTTAACAAGTGCTTATCCAATGGTCTCCCAAGCTAACCTGCTGTAGATGTACTTCATCAGTTGGTCTGCATTACAACCAGAGGGATCTAGTGTCTCTAAAAAAACTGAACTTATTGAATTAGAATCTCCATTGCTCTATGACTATATGTGCCAGGAGTAATTTAATTAAATTTATTTTATTTCAGTAGGATAATTCATTCAGTAATAATAGTAATTTCCAAGGAGTCCTGGGTACAATAACAGATACTGGGTAGCAGCTAGGCATTGTTCATTTTAGACACTATGAAACCAGTGTATAATAAAAAGGGCTTTTATCAACAGAAGGATTATAGTGGTTTCACAATGGAGACAATGCATCAGACAATACAAGACTTATGGAATGTAGTCTGTTACAAGAAAAGGAATTAATGAGGCTCACAACGACATCATCATTGCGTTTCCTACATTAGTTATAGTTACTACAGGAAAAATATTAAAATGCTAAAATTATATAAAATCCTTCTCGCCACGAATCCTTGATTGAATTTCCCACTATGTTACCTATTGCTCCATTATTGCATTGTCTATCTTGTAACTGGCATATTTATTTTCTAATTTTAAAATTATTATGCGAGCCACATACATATTCTCTTACTAATCAATTTGCAATACAGTTATCCCCAGATTGCCAGAATATTAAATAACTGCCCTATCCATGCTTTATTTTTCTCTGCTGAGATAAGTCTGGGGAGAAGGAGGCAATAAGCAATGGTTTGCCATCTTCTGATAAGCCTTAAGGCAAAGAGTGAAGGAGAGGAAAGTAGGAGGAGAGATGGGGAAAAGAAAAATATTGGAAGAAGGATGAAAAACTCCAGAAAGGGTGAGAATTATGGCAAAGCAAAACAGTTAGAGAAAAATTGGAGAGATAAGGAAGGAGAGTTGGTTGAATAGATAGAAAAAGAGAAATAGCAAGGTAAAATGGGAGAGACCAGGAGGAAGTAATGAGGTAGGAAAGTGAACCCGGGCAAGAATGGAAAACTGAAGAATACCAGGGTCAGCAGAATGAACCATGTAAGTGGATAGAGATTTTAGACTGAAAGCATGCTATTATTGCGTTTTTATAATGCATCATTTGTATGTTAATAGCTCTTTTTACCTGGCTGACAAACAATATGAACTTCCCTCTCTCTGTATTCAAGACAATCTGTGAGGATTAAACCTGCTGATTAAAACAACTGGCCTCCAGAAGCCTGTAGCTTCCATAGCTTTCATAACTTAATAATTTAGATAGTATCCCTATCCCCCTTAATTTAACCTTAAAATGCCTCATTTTTTTAGTGTAGTATGTTTGGAGTAACTTTTCCAATGGATGTCTGTGAAGATTCTCAGTCATCCAGGTAAAGTTGTCTGAAAATTGAGTCATGGCAACTGGACTTCTTTCTTCCAAGTAGAGACGTTTCGTTCTGCATCCACAGAACTTTA
>JAUYWH010000018.1:10398847-10416465 GCA_034779795.1 Ctenopoma multispine
GTGGTCGTGCCTTCCTTATTTCTCCAGGTGGGCTTCTCTGCTGTTTGTTTCCGTGAAAGAAGAATGTCAAACTTTTTTCCAATGGATGCTAACATGCAACCAAAACATAACTAGCCATTTGCTATTAAGCCTGTTTGACAAGGCAACTATCTTGAGGAGTCTTGCCAGATCACAGTAAAAAGGAAAAATGTGGTGTTGTGTAAAGTCTACTCGCACATACCGTACCCGTAAACTTTAGTATAAAGCCTTTAGTTAGCTGTGATCTGTTTGTAATGTTCTTATTTAAAACATAATTTTGGCTTCTTTATTCAGAAAAGGGTATTTTCGGGTATGTGCCATTTGTTAGACTGGACAAAGGGCAGGACTATAAACATGTTGCTTAGTGAGCTAATAAGGAGGTGACAGTGATCCATATTACCTCTGAAAATAAGGTCAGACCACAGGTGAGGAGAGAAGCAGCTGGAGTTTTGAATTAAATATATGTGCGCTGATGGAAATGCAATTGCATGAGGAACATTAACCTTGTGTATCTGCCCCTTTCTTTTGCCTCTCTCCTTTCTCTCCAGCTTGCAAACCTGGCTTCTTCAAGGCTTATGCCGGGAACACTAAATGCTCCAAGTGTCCTGCACATAGCTCGAGCCATGACCAGGCTGCCACTATCTGTCACTGCGATAAAGGCTTCTACAGAGCCATCAAAGACCCCTCCACAGTGGCTTGTACAAGTCAGTAGAACAGTTTAAAAACTATTTTTTAATCAGGGGCAACATTATTTGCTAGTCTGTGTTGTTTAAGTCTGCAATACCATCTTTTACTACATCCATAGTGCTGGTATACTGTAGAGAGTGTATGCCACCTTATATGAGATCAGTTGTGACAAAAACATGAAGCTGAAATTGAATCCAGTAGTATGCTAGAATGAAACACAGGACACTCCACAATTTTACCACCCACACCTTACATCCTGATATTCAAAGAAACACTCACAACTTCAGTTTCCAAATCAGACTCGTACACTTATGAAAATTGGAAAAAGTCTGAACTGTGACAGTTGACACCAGCTGTTGGAATGAAATATTGCAGGATACCTCGAAATCAAACCACCCACCCACAAATCTTATGTACCTACACACTAAACACACATGCTACAGATTCAAATTATGCTCACTGGTTGTGAAAGACTGTGAATACTATTCAATTTCAGAAATCATGTGCCCACTGCCACTTCATCTTCAAGGTCAGATGAGTGGTGTGATCTGAGGTACTTGCTTTTCTACTTTCATACTAGCCAGCTGGGAATTTTAACAGAATGTAGAATGCTTAAAAAAATGATGTTGCTACTCATTTCATCATTTTTGCTAAACTCTTGACACTGTTAATATAACTCTCAATAACTCTACAGTGGCTGAGACGGCGCAAGCAATCATAAACCATGTGTCTTGTCCATTCTTTTATTCGGTCAGACAATAACCAAGACCCTAGCATTTGAAAAACTTTTGTTTTAGGAGAAAAATGTAGCTCACAGCATGACAGTTGGGTAATGAATTAGTTATGTCTTTTCTCTCTAAATATTTTTGTTTTTCTTTAGGGCCTCCGTCAGCTCCCAGGAACCTGGTCTCATTGATCAATGACACGGCTCTCTTCTTGCAGTGGATGCCTCCTGGTGACACAGGAGGCAGGAAGGACATCACTTATAACATCATGTGCCAGCGCTGCGATGGAAGTGATAGCGACGGTGGTGTGACTCAGTGTGAGCCATGTGAGACAGACCTGCGGTTCATTCCACGGCCGCTTAGTCTGACCGGGACTTCTGTGGCAATACTAGATTTTGCGATGCACACCAACTACACCTTCCATGTAGAAGCTGTGAACGGTGTCTCTGGACAAGCTCTTGCTTCACGCTCGCTGGCAAATGTGACTGTCAATACACACCAAGCAGGTGAGTGACAGAGCTTTTGTTTGTGCAACTTTTAAAATTCTGGTTGTTTTACTGTCTTCAAGCCACATACCTCCCACAGGACTGCAATACTTTATGTTGATATTTTAAGATGGCTTCACTGGTGTTTAATAATCAGTAATAATAATAAGATACATCCATTGCTTACTAAATCATTACCTGGTTATTACATGAACTACCACGATATTACTTATTATCTGAAATTACCTTCTTATTACTGAGCTACTACCCCATATTCCCTTGTTATTTTCCAATCCATTACCCTGTTATTACCCAGCTGCACATTAAAGTGCTACCAGTATTGTTTTCCATTGATAGATGGAAAGATATTTATGTTACAGTAGCAAGCAGCTTGATTAGTCTTTCTCCTTACAGAGCAACCTGTGTCTCCTCTCACAGCCTTTGTCTTTCCATTTAGCTTAATGTGCCAGTAGGTGAAGCACATTTCTAGACCTTGGATAACTAGAGAGAGCCACTGTGACCTGAACCTAGTTCTAATTAGCAGAGCCCAACTGACCCGAGGTCAACTACAGTGAGCAGGCAGCATTGTCTTGAGCTTGAAATAGGAGAAATAAGAGACCAAACGTTAAACTACTGAAACCTGAAACGTACAGCATTGAAGGGGAAGAATACTGATGGAATAATTAATGAAGAAGGTTGAGATGAAGGAGGGAAAGAGAGTGGATTAATAAAGTATGCTGGCATATATGTGCACATTTTCTTCCCTTTCAGCTTGCACAGCAAGTACTGAGATGAAATTCTAATGAGAACAAGACTGACGCTCATCAGTAATCAGTGGCTCACATATAAAAATGGTGAATATGTGTTCTAAATGATCATTATATGCAATAATAAACTGGTATAATTGTACATTAAGATTGTCACAGTTTGCAATTTGTATTCTAGCTAATCAGGAAATAAGTACTTGATGAATATAAATGAAAGATTCAAAACATGCCTATATATATCATATTATGCCACATTTTCGTTTTAGAGATTAAAAAATTGACACTATGGTGCCTGAAAATGCAGTTTACACTTAGAGCTAATGTGGTGTATTAGTTCATAGTATGTAAAGTATTATAAGTACATATTATCAGAATTCTGAAGTCTGTCTTGTCTTTATCAAAACGTTATAGTATGAAACAAGATTGAAAGTCTTGTGTTGCTAGAAATTCTTTGAGGCTGTGCTCAAGCACAATTAACCCTGAGTGAAATGCTTATGTCAGCATGCTAACATGCTCACAGTGCCTGTTGCAGTATAACAAGTATGCTGTTACAGTGTTTACTATGTAGTTCAGTCATAGTCACCATTCTCAGGGAACCATGAATACCAACACATAGATGTTTCTGGCCATGAGTGACATTTTGACCTCCTGGTGACATTCACTGAAATGTCACATGACTTTGGTGGGGGGAATGTCTGTACTGGATTTGATGGCAATACCTACAGTAGCTGTAAAGCTATTTTAGTCAGAACCAAAGCTTTGGACTTAAGATCAGTCAGCAGACCTGTGAGGCAGATTCCGATTCTGAAAACCTGTATGTTTGTGTACAGTCTAAATGTGGAAGGTAGAATCTAGGAATTTGTTGTGTGAAAAGCAGTAAGATGCTAGATAGAAAACTGTTGACACCATCATTAGGGGTGTCAAGTGACAGCAAGAAACCAAAAGTGAAGGAAAGTATTCAGACTGTGCAAATGCTCTCACTGAATGGAAGTATTTGCCATGATTAATGCAAGACAGCATATGAATTGCAGTGTTTGACATTTAATTCAGAAATTTTCAGGTTTAATTTACCAACCTTTCTGCATTTAGTGACCCTTTGTAAGGATTTAGTTTAGTTGGGTTTATGCTTCATTCAGGTGTACAGGCAATACAGCATGCATGAAGGGGAGTAAAACATGGTGCCAATTATACTATGACTGCCATAATGGTGTTGAGTGATGCTTCTATTCATTCGAGGAAGGTAATAACTTCAACAGTCATTTTGCAAGGCTAATTCTTCCCTATTACAGTGGAATTATACAGTGGAAGATTGTACTAAAGTATTATTTTTAGAAATGAAATGTTATTCTGAAAAGCTGTCATCATACCATGGAAACAAGATGTCAGGTGTATATATGTCACTTCATACCCATCTCTCTGTCAAAGTCAGCTAGACTGATGGAAGGAAGTTAGAATGCAAAATAATCTCTGTAGAGGAGGAGAAGTAGCCTGTGAAGATGCTCCCATTAGGATGCTTAGAGTGGATTAACTTGTCAATCTGCCTTTCCCCAGTAAACATACTGTATGCACACACAGCCAGGCATGCACGCAATCAAGAAAGCAAACAAATTCATGCGTGCGACATCCATGCACCACATGCAGCCTTGTGTGACTTTTCCCCAGCTTTCTGCTTTTTCCCACTTGTTTTTCTCTCCCGTGTACATACATGTTTCTCTTCTCTTGGTGCTTCCATCAAAGAGATATCGCTCTTTTTTTTATTAAGTCATATGCTTACACATTTTCACTTGCTTAAATTTGGTGCTTTGGTACATTATGGAATGACCCCAATCTGATTGACCTTATTGTTTACAGTTATATATTCAGTCTTCTGTGGCTCATATTTATTCAAAAAGGTTTACATAAGTCCACAGGTAATTCACAGCATATTGCATGTGCTGAATTCTTAAAACAGATGTCCAGGTGGTGGGTGGATGTGCATGTGTGAAATTTGACATACTGTTTCTTTTAGCTGTACAAAGGAAAATCTTTCGCGAAGCTTCTGAATGATGCTAATAACAAAACCACAAAAATGGTTTAAACTATTTAAATTACTAAATGAATGTTATTAAATGCAAAACATTATTCATGTACTCCAAAACTCACTGTAAGTTCAAATGAGAAGGAACAGTTAGTAAGTTGAGAAGAATGCTAGTGGTAAATCTGTGCTTGTCTAAACTTTTGTTTGGATGGACAGACTCATTGCTAATTAACACAGATGCTGCAAGGTGATTCAAATAATTGATTGTAATATTGTGCCAATGATGGAATAATAGCCAATCAAAAGCAGAATTAGCAATTAACTGGGTTTCCTTAGTTAGAAAGAACAAGCAATTTATTTTCTGCTGCCATGCTGTTTGTAAATTGCATATTAATGCCTCATTATGCCTTTAATTATGCTAAACCTATTAATCAGAATTACTAATAATTTCTCTTCCCCATTGCCTGTTCGCTTGGGTGAACTTGATAAGTTACAATTCTTAGTTAAACAAGATGCATGATCAGTTTGTCTAAGATCGTGTGGATATGATATCCTGGAATTATAATTCAGTTTTATAGCCGTATGTGTTGAACATCATCTGCTTGGTCATGAATTCTCAGAAAACAGATTGATAGTCTTGAAAGATTTCTTGTGCATCCACTCCTCCACACTGAATTTCACTTTGTAAAGCAGGATGCTGGTTTTCTGCTTGTTGGAGCTGATGAAGGTCAGCTGTTGTCCTAACGTCTCTCAAGACAGCAATGCAGAGCAGAGTGAGCAGGATGGTCTCTGCATTTATGAACAGTGAACTGCACTCACGCTCAAAATACACTGTAGTTATTGCTCAGCCGAGTGTTTCTCACTGAAGATTCCTCCCACAAAGTTCACTGCAGTATACCGAGAAGAAGCACAGGGAAATCAGTGCAAATTTGTGGAAGGTGTTTGCTGCAAAGAAGAAAAATATGTTCCTACAACAGGACCAGAGGGGCAATCACAATGATAGACTCACAGACTGTACTTTTATCCTTTATGTAATATTTTTAAAAAGGAAAAGATTGCTCTCTAGCAGAGGTTTGAATGTTTAACCTTTCAAAGTTTTGCCTAAAGATTACACTTGTTAAGTTTGCACACGTTTCTGATTTATATTTGTGGAGCCTGGAAGAGTCCAAATAAACAAAACTACACATCTAATGGAGTAAAATCACTTGAGTTTTAAGAATCTATTGAGCCTTAGCTGAAATATTTTAAATCAAACAGGCCATGGTTTAAATGTATAAAACACTGCTCAGTTTGTTTAATAGTTTTTCAGTTCATTACAGACCATAATTATTTCATAATAAGATACAGTTAGATTTTTGTAGTGTCCTTTGGTTCATCATGGTGAATAATTAACATGCTTGACCAATGCCGGGGGTCCAATCCGCTTTTCTGTTTTTGTTTCTGTTCTATGTTCTCCCCCTGTGCCTGCGTGGGTGTTTTAAGGTATTTCCTCCCACTGTCCAAAGACATGCAGTTAGGTTAATTGGTGAATCTTAATTGCCCTCAGGTGTGAATGTTATTGTGAATGGTTGCCTGTCACTATGTGTCAGCTCTGTGATAGACTGGCGACCTGTCCAGGGTGTACCCCTCCTCTCACCCAATGACACCTGGGATCGGCTCCAGCACTCCTTAAGAGGTAAAACGATTAGGATAATGGATGGATGGACGGGTAGATGGATGGATGGATGGATGGATGGATGACCAATGATTCAAACAATCTAATGAGTCAGTTTATAAGGCACTTTATGCGTGCGTGTTTATATGTGTACATTGTACATAGTGTGATTATATGTCTACATGTACATTCACCACTTTGACATTATTTCAGGACGGTCAAGGTTCATGCCTCTAATATGATCCTCAAATATGACATAGCCAGGAGATATTGTTGGTCCACAGCATATAGTTTTCATGATGTGCTTGTAGCTCTTTGTACTGTTTAAGAAATCAATCATTGCACTCGTTTAGTGCTGTTTCAACTTGCATCATTTTTTCTTCCATTAGTACAAGATCACAGGCTGACAGGATCAGTACAGAATAAAACGGTACAATGCCAAATGCAGCCTTTTTAGCAGACACATTCCCAATTAGTATTCTGAGCATAACATGAGACTGTTTAATCAGATCCACAGTGGCATTAAATTGGTGGGCTTGTTTGCCGTGTTTGCCCTTCCACAGACTTTTTTGTTTGTTAGTTTTTTTTTTCTCATGAAGGTTCAAAATAGCACACGTGCATGACACATGAGAATTAGGGTTAGGTGTCGCCTCTGATTAAGGAAGCTAAATGTGTTTTTTGTGACACTTCTGCTTGGATAGAAATGTCTTTAAAAGCACAGTGTTCAAATTGTTTATGTACTGTATTCCTCATATAGTGTAAATGTAACATGCTGTATATATGCACGGTTGGTCTTTGAAGTTTTGTTGTGATAGTGTCTTTCTCTGGACTATTGCTGTCTGTTAGACCGAATATTTGAGTAAAAGGATTCTATGGTGAAGGACCTTGGTGGTAAAGGTCCCGTGACTTTCCCAGTCCATCTCTTGATGAAAAGTACCTGTGCCTGTGTCTGGTACTTTTCCTCTGCTATCTTTGTAACATAACAGTACAACAAGAGTCATGTAAAGTTGTCCCAGTGTTTTGTGGTGTCCTGATTTTTTTTTTTTTTTGGTTTTTCACTTCCTCACGTAGATTCTCTTCTGTTTTCATCTTCGGTGCTCTGGGAATAAGACTGACTTCTATTTATATGCTCAGATGCTGGGGAGATGCAACCTCATGGGATTTCTTTACAGCTCTCCCTTCTCACTTTTTCACTCTCTCTTTTCCCCCTTTCTGTTCTTTGTCTGCTTGAGCACATACAGTTGAGGGTTAACCTATTTTTACAAGTTGCCGATAGAGCAACTAGAGCTTATAGATTCTCAATTATCTTTATCTGTGTGAATTGTGATTAAACTGTAATGGCCATAATTGTTCTCTTTGAGCCACTCATCCATAGCAGTAAGATTGATTTATCCAGAACCTAAAATAGCTTCTTACATAAGAATGTAGAGGGATTTTTTTATTTGCTCTCTTCAAAAAATTTCAGTACACTCTAGTTCTCACAAAGGTGGAACTGCAGTAACAGTGAAAGATACACAACACTATACTATATGCCACACACAAAATCCCCTCCAGTAATGTGATTCTTGCAAACATTCTTGTCCCCTAAGTGGGTTATGCATACTGTATTTATCTGCTTGGTACTGTAGCACTGACACCAAGTGAAAAACATCATCATCGCTTATTTGAGCGTAACGTTTACATGCACTATTGCTGTTTAACAGATTTAATGACATTACAATCACAATTGTACATATATATGTCTCTGATAATACATTACAGGGTGAAAAAAATTTGACTTACACTGTCAGAATTTCTGCTGGTCTAACATATGACATGTACTGTATATTGGAGTTATGTTTGTTCAGTGGTTAGTTACAAATGTTTTTCTACTTTACACTAGAGCTGAAATTATGAGTATTTTGATCAATGAGTTGATCTACGGATAAATTGTTGAAGCAAAAAATCCAAAATTGAAAAATGTTCTGGTTCCCTCACTTTGTTTCTTGAGGTAATTAGTTGAATATCAGCAGATTAATCAATAGTAAAAAAATTAGCTCTACTGTGCACCTTTACTTGCCTTTGAGTTTTGTTTAGCAACAAGTGTTTCAGTTTGCACACACTAAAAATTTCTCTTCCTTCCACGTTTTTTCTTAAATAGACATTACACCTGTTAAGATTATACTAAGCTTGCAGCCGTTAGGGTATGGCAAAGGTGACAATTGCAAAGCAACTAAGTAGAGCGTGTCCTCGCCCTGCTAGTGCATTTTTGCACTTTAGTGTCCAGCAATACATGCTTTATGTTTGTTTGTGTGTCTGCTCTTAGCCATTATTAACTTCAGCATACGTCTGAGAAGTTTGAGATATTCCCACTACACCTCCAGGCGCACTGTACAGCTCAATCACCACCTGCCACTAGGATAGAAAGGGTACATGTTACCTGGAATACCGTGGTTGACGGCAGATGTGTGTTCTGGCTCTGCAAAATGTTTATTAGACAACATAGTCCAGTAATTGATATCCCATTCGTTTGATCTGCCTATGCATAGTTTTAGGGTTTCCTGTAAGAATTGTGTAGCTCTGACATCATATATTTTAATTTCTTAGTTGTTTTGAGCTGTTAAATGTTTACAGTGGCCAGATTTTTTGTGTCTCACTGTCACATGGAATGTAATTTAGAAGTAATTTTAGAAGTGTGGATGCATAAAAAAATGCATGTTTAACCAGACTTCAGGAGTCTGGGTTTGTGCAATTATACACACATTCAATTTACATATTTGTCATCTCAGGTCTATATTTTTGCAGGAATCAGCATCAAATCCTTGCATCCCCTGTGCACAATTTCTCTCTTCACTTTTTTTGTTTTAATATGAGTTGAAATGCTTGAACAGCTGGACTGTGAAGCACTGCACCTCAACCAAGCTGCTGCTAGAAAACCGTGGCTTCCCTACAATATGGGAAAGTTGTATCTCCACCACAGTGTGTCTGACTTAATACAGTGAGACATCACTTTTCTGAAGTGTCCCATCCTGTCTGTGGCCTTCTCTCCGTAGTAGGTTATCTGCTTCTCAGAGCATGAGGACAGCTTAAGACATCAATGTGGTCTTGAATTTTTATTCTAGCCATGATCTTCCAAACAGCACTCCCAACAACAGCAGAACTAGATCTGTTAGTTTGGCAAATCTGTTCAAGCAAAGATTTTATGAATAATTGATAGTAAATATTTGAATGTTTGCTAGGAGATTGTGTGTCTCCTCAGCAACCTTGTGTAAAATATTCCCCCAAATTCAGCAATAATAACAAACATGATATACAGTTGGTGTAAGTCAAGTGGTTTGGTTTAGAAAAATATTTCTCCTAAGCCGACATCACTAGTGCTAGACAGTGAAAGGGCTCTTGGCCATCTTTTCTCTTTATGTATTCCTATAATACTGAAACAGCATGATCCAAACAGCCCTAAAACTAGATAAAAGGAATCCAGTTACACAAATGAGACAGAAAAATTACATGTTTATTAATTTACAGTAGAAAAATTATATCTTGGGGAAAAAAACATTGTGTGTGTTATCACTCAAACGAAGGAGATTTCTAAAAACCTGAGAAGAAGAGGCGTGTAATAGTCTGGGAGGTCAAAAGAAATGAAACTAGGTGTTCATTGCAGAGGTGCCAGAAGAAAGCCAAAAACTTTGCTTCCTTTCTGCATTTTCCTCGAGGCCGTATGGATTAGCCGGAGCCTACTGGAACAATGTTCTGTGGATAGATGAGAATGAATTAGTGATGTGTACCATTTCTTTCCTTTGTGGAAACCCAGGCTGGCATTGCCAATACCAGTAGCAATACTGACACTTTATACAAAAAACACAAGAGAAAAAGAAATGTGTTCAGATGAGACAGGATACTTATTGACTCTAGTGGTCAGCGGTGTGCAACCCATCTCCTCCTGGACATATCTCAAGTGTCTCTGGACAAGACACTGAGCCCTTAAAAGACCCCAGCCACTGAGGCTGCATAAGCTAGTGTACTCTGGGTGATGATTTCAACTCTGGTAAGAACTGGAGAGGACTGCGACAGGACAAACCTGTGCCAAATAAATGTGCAGACCATGATCTGCTGTTGGGAAGAACAAAAAAATGCTGTTCTTATAGAAGCAATCATTTAACCATAGGCTGGGATAAAAGTCGACATAGCTACACATACCATCTGTACCTGGAGAATGTCTGCCACTGCCACAGGACTCACTGATGGAAGTCTGCGTCTTCCGAGAAGGACTTATCCTGTCCTTCAAACATCTCTTCATAATACTATCACACTCAGTGTGTTTACGGCAAATATCAACACTGTTCTCAGTGGCTCGCATTTAACGAGACCAAAACTCAGCAGAAAGTGGAATCAAAGATAAATATCCTTTACACCCAAACAATGGTTTAAAGCAGAACAAATTTAAGAGAAAGTCCTGACTTTAATCACACAGAAATGCTGTGAAAGGACTCGCCGCAGGCAGTTCATAAGGAAGCCAACAAAAATACTGAAGCTCTTTTGTAAGGAATGGACGACTAAAATCCACTTAAGTCAATGTGCAGGGCTGATTAAAAGTTAACAAAAAAATTGGTTGAAAATATTTCTCATCACACTAGTTACTAAAGGCAACTAAAGGATACAATTATGTTGTTGTATCTACTTTTACAACTAGAACATTAAAATCTAAGCTGTAGACCATATTTATGGCAAAACTAAAAATTCTATAGAGTTCGTAAACTTTTCAGCACCCCTGAATATGTCGCCAGGCACAAACTGTATTTCAGAGTTTTTTCCCCCCACTTTTTGTTCAATGTTGATGTCTTTGTTCTGATGACTGAAGACACTTTTGAAATGTGTTTTGCAGTAGTGTCTCTGAACCCAGTGGATTCACTCTGAGCACAGAGATCACTCACTGCAGTGGCTACAGCAAGAAATGGTTGGAGTCACTCATTGTCTCATTCTCATGGGTCTCTCAGAAAGGTTGCTCAGTCCTGCACCTGTCATGTTATTCCTAATACTTTTATGTTAAGATACTATCTTGACATAAATTGCACATAATACATTTCATTTATATAAACAGGTTGATCATCTTTTCTTTTTGTTTCGTTGTGTGCATCACTTTGAAACCCACACACAGCCATATCATCATACGTTTGTTGACTCAAATTCTGGGACTCTTGTCCTGCACCCTTAGGTCCTGCTCTTGTGGGTGTAGTCAGGAAAGACTGGTCCTCTCAAAACAGCATCGCACTCTCCTGGTCAGAAGTGGAACTGCCACCTTCAGAGATAGTGGACTATGAAGTCAAATACTTTGAAAAGGTACACTAACAAAGTCAGTTGGATTTTTTCTATTTTTCTCCGACCATGTGTTATGTGTTAATTGCTCAGAGGTCAAACCTCTGAGCACATTCAACGATTACACAGAGACAGAAAAAGTTTTTTTAGTGTTGCTGTGAAAGTGAGTTGGTGCAAAATCTTGTTTTTCTGTCCTGTCTAAATGTGCATTTGTTTGTCAACCATGACAATCTGATGTTTCTTTTCCAGGAGCAAGAGCAGCTGAGTTACTTATCAACACGGACCAAAACCCCCAGTGTGGTGGTAATAGGCCTCAGACCGTCAACAGTCTACGTCTTCCATGTGCGAGCTTGCACTGCTGCTGGCTACACGGCTTACAGCCCCAACTTTGAATTTGCTACTGCAGCTGAGGGTATGAGGGAATTGTTGCTTTGTTTGTCTTTGTTGACGATGTTTTTTGGAGGAATTCAGTCAGTTAGATCTGTGTTGAAATTCCAGTGAATATACGTCGACATTTTGTTGTTTTAAGACAATTTGCAGTCGAAGAAGAACGAGCCATTAGCAACCTTATTAAACCCTTAAAGAAATTTTATAGTCATTCTTCGCTATGGATCAGTGAAATTCATCAGCGCTACTTCAGGCGTGAGACATTTATTTAAATGTTTATAAGCTCTGTAAGTTCCTGATTCAGGCTGTGCAGTTGTGCTTGTTATAGTTTTCATGCACTCATAACACTCTGCTGATTCTAATCCTGAAATACGGTCGAATGCCAAAGAATTACCAAAACGGTACTCATTAAAATATAGTGCACTGATAGTCAAATGGTTATCGTGCATGCCATCTAACCGCAATGTCCACACTTTGAGTTTAACTGCAGACCTTTGGTGCATATGATACCCCCTTATCTTTTGCCCTCACATTTTCCATCTACACCACTGCCTACTATTAAATGAAGGCACAAGGCAAAAATAAAATACAAGCCCCAGAACAATGTTTGCTCACTTTGCTGTTAGACATAAAATTTTATTGGATAAAAGTGTCCATTTTGCCCATCTACACTCAATAACTCAGAACAACAAAGTGAAAATAGCCTATATTTTTAGATGTTTTAAACAAATCTAAATTACAATGTGTCATTTGCAGAACTATAATGTATAATTTAGTGCTTTGTAGAAGCTCTTTTGTCAGAATTTACAGCTTTGAGTCTTTGTGGGTAAGTCCCTACGCGATTTGCACACACAATGTCTACAGTTGATCTAATTTTCCTGACAGATCCTCTCAGACTCTGTCAGGTTGGATGGAAAGTATCTGTGAACTGTCCTGCTCAGGTGTCTCTTTAAGTTTGAGATTTGCCTGGACAGTTTTCAGTTTGCCACGTGGACTAGAGACATCTCAAAGATAAAGAAAATAGGATACACCTGACCATAATTTTGAGGTGAACCAGTTTTTAATAAATTTACAAAAATTCAAAAAAATTATTTCAGTTTATTGTGTGTGTTTGTTTATTTACAAATTTATAAATATGAAGAAATCAACAGTGAATCATTTTTAATCCATTCATTGTGTTCAGTAAATTGTGACATCTTCATATCATCAAGTCGTGTGTCAGTTCTGTGGTTTGAAATCTATGAGAGAGTTTTTATTTACAGGTACATACTTGGTCTTTTCTGTTTCCCCTTGGCTTTGGGCTCACTTTCCACAGATCTTGATATTGCTGACCAGGGTCAAGTTCTGGTGGTTGTCACAGCATCTGTAGGAGGCTTTTCCCTGCTGGTCATCCTTACCCTCTTCCTCCTCATCACTGGACGGTAAGACATCCGTGTTGCTCTTTGTTGCTGGCTTATCGCACTTGCACACACTCACAAACACGTACAAACACACTCTTTCCTTCTCTTCTCATAATCTTCAGAGTGGCGCAACGACCAGAAGGCTGTTAATGGACTCTCTTTTGCCACCAAGCAGACACTCTTATTTTCCAAATGGCTGAACCAATTTTCTGCCTAATTACTCAGCATGTAATGCATGTATCAGGAGTTTGCTCCATTCCATTAACTTCCACAGGTTTGCACAGACCGTTGTCTTCAGTCTGCCTCTGGTTCACAGGGTTCTTTCCATTTTTGGCACTTGTTAATAAACAATGAAAAATAGCCCAGAATTGGTAGATAATTTGTCAGGATTTTCATTTGATTATGACACAAGCTAAAATTATCATCTTTGATCACACAATTTGCAAATATTATATGCTGAATATATCTCTCCTATCTCTCTCTGACCTACAGTAAAACTGTTTTATGTTCATTTGTGAAGCATCTGATAAGTAGGTCTAAGTCAGATTTATTGAACTCTCAACTGCACAAATGTGTCATATAATGTTTTAACTTGATAAAGACCTGATGACTAGATTCATGTGACATTTGATCATTAGCACAATTGCTGTAAGGCTGATGGTTCGGATCAATTTGTTGACAACCTTCGTTAATAAAAAAGTTACCTTATCATAACCAATCAAATTCTGTCTCATGAGATAAAAATTTTAATTATTTGATAATTTGTGAATGCAACAAATTATCATAAATTGCTTGTATAGTGATAATGATAATTATGAACAAACCCATTCAACAACAGCTTCCTCCACAAGGCACACAAAGATACTGTATGTATTGAAAATGTATGTTACGTCCAAATTTAAACATCATATAGTACATAGTATATGTAGTAAAAACAAAATCAAAAACATATTTACATATGTATATGGGAATCTCACATATCCACTCCTGCTATTTCTGTATTCTGGTCCTTTTGCCTTTCTCTAGTATACAAATGTGTACATTTTACCTGTCATTATCCTAATTTTAATTCAATTCTAAAGCAATATTACTGTTAGGTGAGTCTATTGTACATCACAGCCACCCACTTATCAGTCGGACATTTGCTGCTTTCCTCCTTTAAGTGCACTTCTGATCGATGGATGACATTCATGCATTATTTCAGACTTCTCATGTGACAATATTGGATACCTTCTTTATCTCAAAGTTTATCTTGACCAAGGATTGTCTGATAGTAAAGTAATTATAATAATAAAGTAAAGCTTATAAACAATTTTTACATAACAACACATTTCTAAAGTGAAATGAAAGCAACCCTCTTATGTATGGTCAAAGCTTGATTGCTACATTTGTCTGACTCTCCCTCTCTATTTTAAATTATCACTGAAAGCCTTAAATTTGTGGATTTGAGAAAAGTATAAAAGTGGGAAAGCTGGAGAAATAAAAAGAGCCACATGAAGGCAAGAACAATAATTTCTCTTAAAGAATGGATTATAAAAAAGAGGAAAATAGCTGTTTTGTTGTTCTTTGTTTTTCAGCAAAGTAATTTCTGCAAACCAAGTGATTGATGATGTAGCTATACAGGCAGAAGCCTAATGATACTGTGTGGCAAAAGCCTAGTTAAAGCAGTTTTTAGGCAGTTTTTGCCATCGGAATAAATGTTCACTTTTCCATTTTTGTCATGAAGGCAATAAATCTGCTAATGTCATATTTGTGTTTGGCTAATAATGAGGGTTAAGAAACAGTGAAGATGCTGAAGGAAGAGGCTGAAAATAAAGGTTTTATGTGGTGATGAAGTTGATTCTTACTCTTTAGTAACTGAGTTCCTGTGTGCAGGTGTCAGGGCTACATTAAAGCCAAGATGAAGTCAGAAGAGAAGAGGAGAACACGCTTCCACAGTGGACATGGTACTGTATATTGGGCTTTTATTACAACTCTCTCCAACTACCAGAGCTCCCTTCAAAGAGTGGTCACAGTTGCATTTTATTCAGTTTTAATCATAAGTAGAATTTATGTTCTTTCCTATTTCCTTTCCGTGCACACGGAGTTACAAAGCACCAACACATCATAATCTTGCAATTTACTGATCAGGGTACAAAAGGCTTAAAATGTTTTCTTCTAGGCAAAGTAACCAAATCATAAAGTTAAGTTCGTACTAGAGCTAGACCAATAAAACATCCGGGATTAGCCTATTGCAGATAAAGTTGTTGCTATATTTGTCAGACAATAACAGGATATTGCAGTACAGAAATACCAAACTTCGACTCAGTCTTATCATTACATAGTTTATCCTTCAGAGAACACTGATAATTGTAATTTTAACTGTAAAATGACTTTTTTCAATTTGGACACAATTCTTTAAAAACAATTATGGAAAAATTGCACCAGGATACTAAGGTTGGTGATTTTTCTATAGTTTTATGGTTAACAAATTGCATAAAAAGACATGGCTGTTGTGTGCTGCGCTTACACGCAAAAAATGTGATCGTAAATTAAACTGCAATGAGCGATTAAAACAATTATTATATTAGACACTTGGACTGAAGTCCAATTACAGCATAAAATGTGATAGTTTGCTGTAATTTACAATTTTTGTAACTACACAAAAAATGTCCCTTACAAACCCCTCTGTCTGTCTCACCTTAATGTGTGCACTATTAATTATTGATGACATTTTTCATTTGATGCATTCTCTCCCTATGTTCTAGTATTTTTGTAATACCATGGACTGACAATGTTTCACTGCTAAATCTTTAACTTTGTCCCCACTCACCACAGTTTCTGATTCACCTATTATTGGATTTAGACAAAACTTGGGTAACTACTGTTTCATTTTCAGAATTACTCGATTGACCCAAGTGTGATGCTCCAATTACAGATAAAAACAGGGTTATTGATTGCCCCACAGGGGAAGCATGTCTGTCTTTGGGAATAAAATGTTGTCATGTAATTTACTAAGACAGGTCAGAGAGAACTCTAAGTAAGTTTCGATCTGCAGGTCTGCAGGGGCACAAGTGTTGCTCCCAAAACAAATCCAGCACTTCTATCATCTCTGGGTTTGATTTGGGGATTTGTGATTGATCCAAAAAGATACACAAGACTGTGTACACAAAGTCAAATAGGGTTTTGCTGGAGTTACTCACTTTTACTTCAACTTTGTGTATCATCTGAGTCTGTTTTTACTTACAGCACATGACAAAGAGTGATTACTGTCTTACCAATAATAATATGCCTTTACTGTATGAGCTTTGATGAAATTATTCAGTACATGTAACCCGTGCCTTCCATTGTATGTGTTTTTTTGTTGTTTGCTGTTTTCTGTTGTGTGCTGAAGAGGCATTACCCAATCGGGGGATGTCAGCAGGCTCAACAGACTAGTAGAAAAGGTTTGTACTGTTATAGAGCTGAGCTTAGACACCCTGGAGACAGAGGCAGAGTAGACTCCAAACTGGAATCTATCTCTGACGAAGCCTTCAGTCCTCTACAATATGAGCTGACACAGCTATAAAGTACATTTAGTCCCCAGCTCATCTGCTCGAGGTGTACCAGGGGCTGCTTCAAGTTATCATTTGTGCCAGTCATCGTGCACAGTGCTCACTGCAGCAATGTCCCTAGTCTCAGCCATAGAGGAGGATACTGTCTGTCTGCCTGCACTGTTGTTCGGGGGCATTTTCTTAGCCCTATCATTCTCTATTTGGCCCTTTTCTTCCTTCACTTGACACAATACCAGAGAATCTTTACAAGATAATGGGAGCAAATACACCATCAACTTCTCTGGCACAGGCTCAACAAAACCTTAAACCCTTTTCCACAGGAAACCCAAACTAAAAAAGTTATATGCTACAATATAACTAAGTGTACTGCAGGGATGTAAAGTTGTCAGTTTACTTCTTTTATACAGGTATATATGTGGTTCTGAATAGATTAATATGATCCATCCATCTGATCCAACTCTTTTGTGAATAGCTAACAGTTCATATAGTTTATATCATGTGTTTCTATGTCTGTTAGTCTAAAAGTGCAGGATAAAGAGTCAACAGTGCCCATCCTGCATCCAGCATATGCTGCACATACAGTGCCTTGCGAAAGTATCCGGCCCCCTTGAACTTTTTCACATTTTGTCACATTACAGCCACAAACATGAATC
>JAUYWH010000018.1:10421950-10440267 GCA_034779795.1 Ctenopoma multispine
ATCTACCAATGTAAATGATCATGAAAATAAAGAAAACAACATTGAATGAATTGAATGTGTCCAAACTTTTGGCCTGTACTGTACATATGTGGTCAACAAAATATCAGGTGTGATGCAGCCTCGTTTGTCCTGCAGGTGGCAGACTTGAGTCGGCGCAGCGGTCTCCCAGCAACACGGCGTAAATAACACGGTGTTGTTTCTGTCGGCTAGAGAGCAGGAGAGAGTAGAGGAGACATGAATGAAGCTTTGGTTTGACGCTGGTTGATTAACAAACTGACCGAAGGCGTCGATTACACCCTGGAAGCAAGACCCCCAAGGTTAAAACTCAGGTAGCGTTAAAAGCCAGCTTTACAAAACAGAAGGATAATACAAGCTAACATTAGCGATATCATCATCAGGTAGCATGTTACTGTAACTAGCTAGCTAAGTTAAGCTTTAAACATGTTTTATTGAACCTGTATCCTGCTCGTTCTTGTCTTGTAAAGCTTACACTTAATAGTGGCATTAAGTGCCACGGAGGAATAGTCTAGATACGTTAGATACTGTTTGTGTAACTTCGGGAAGCTTAAGTAATTACGTAGTCTACACGTTAGCTAGTGCTAGCTAGTAATATCAACAAGAGATTAGCTAGATAGTGAGCTACATAGCTATTAGCGGGTGTTTTATGATGGGACCCGATAAGACTCTGCTAAGCGTGTTAGCTTAAGCTAGCGTTTAGCGAATAAAAGGCGTTGACAGAAGTTCTGTGTAACTAGTTGGCTGTGATGGACCAATACTCGTTAATAAACACAGACTACTTTACTTAAAGGTAGCACTAAACTAAGTGGCATATCGCTTTAAGACTGAGTGGATGTCAGTTAACTAACATTAGTTTATTCACTTCCAAAAGGTTTCCCCTCAAATGATTTTAGGGAAAATTACGACATTATAATTTCTGTGCTAGTATCTTAATGCATGAAAGTGAACGCTACATGTGAGACAAGGTTGCGTTTGTGTGTCTGAAATCGAGTTGCCTCACTATTTTAAAAGGGCAAAAGCAGTCATGCGTGTTTGGGGAGAAAGTATTTCAGTATAGGTGTGGATAATATTTACATGATTATATGTATGAGTTAGACAAGAAAATGACGTAAAAATCCACTTTCACTGCTCTTATGTAGGACATTCAGACACAATAAGACAACTGCAGTCGGCATAGCTGTGTGATCATTTTGCATTTTTCACTGCATCTGTAGTCATCACATTCAAACAAGAAATATTGACTGTCACTTCATCCAGTAGCTCCAACTGAGGGGCCATTTAACTTCTCAGACTCCTAGGACTGTACCCAGTAGACTTGTTTGGTAATTCATTCATATGTGAGTGTTCCCCTGACTAATACCCTGGTAAATCTATAAGATGTGTTGTTACAGTTATATGTTTTTTTTCTTGAAGATCAGAAAGGCGGCTGATGATCGCTGGATAGCCAATGGGGCTGTTTGACAAGTTGGCAGGATGGTTGGGGTTGAAGAAGGAGGTGAATGTTCTGTGTCTTGGGTTGGACAACAGTGGGAAAACCACCATCATCAACCAGCTCAAGCCCTCTAATGTAAGTCTGCCTGTTTCTCCTGTAACAAATATGAGAAATATCACAGCCACACACATCGCATTCATGCATTTTCCAACTTAGTTATTGATTGCATGAAATCAAAGTTATGCACATCAACAGTCTATATCACTGCCTTTGCTTTTCCTGTTTTTCAGGCCCAGGCACAAGACATTGTCCCAACTATTGGCTTCAGCATAGAGAAGTTTAAAACATCCAGGTAGATGAACATCAAAAGACAATGATTTTGCTAGACAGTAACCCACATTAATTACTAATTAATGACATGTCAGCACTTCTAGTGTAGGTATTTAGCAAATTCATGTATATTGTCTATTTTCTCTTTTTGTCTTGTAGCCTTTCCTTCACAGTGTTTGACATGTCTGGTCAAGGCAGATACAGAAACCTCTGGGAACATTACTACAAGTGGGTTTATTTATTGATTGTACAAAAAACTAAATCTTTTTGACTGTAGATATTAATATCTCTAATCTCCTTGTTGACATCAGGGAAGGACAGGCTATCATATTTGTCATTGATAGTGCAGACAAACTGAGGATGGTAGTTGCCAAAGAAGAACTGGACACATTACTAAATCATCCTGGTACGTTCATTCATACATTTAAGGCCATTCGTGACCTTGTGGGATTTGAATATACACTTTTTTTCCCAAATGAATACAGTTTAAAAGGCTTTATAAATGTTTTTCAAGGTTATTTTAGTTTAAGATGTTGTTTCTCATTATTTGCCGTGAATAAATAACATTTTGTCACTGACAGACATTAAACACAGGAGGATTCCTATCCTGTTCTTTGCTAACAAGATGGATGTCAGGGATGCTCTGTCTTCAGTCAAGGTCTCACAGCTGCTCTGTTTGGAGAACATCAAAGACAAACCCTGGCACATCTGGTATGAACGGAAAGCTGTGCTTACAGTTTTCCTTCTTATTATTCTGTGAAATCATACTCTCACGCATTTCAAAATACACACAGATTACAGATTACTCTAAACAACCTAGATGTGACAGTGATTGTGTTCATTTTTATAGTAAAGCTACTAGAATATGGCAAATTTCTTAACGTGTCATGTTTTTCAGTGCCACAAATGCTCTGAAAGGAGAAGGTTTACAGGAAGGAGTCGACTGGTTACAAGGTATGATAAGAGCTCAAGTGGGAGTAATGGTGGGCTAAGCTCACAATGCAGTTTTTTTATACACTCAAGTGAAGTACACTTAATATGTTTTACTTACAGTTGTTTGAGATTATTTACAAAAAGGCTTACATAGAGGAAATGTTGAGTTTGTGTGGATTTGTAGAATAATGCACCTAAAATGTAATGTTGGTAATGTTTCATATATGTGTATAAGTAGGAGATGTGCTGCGCCTTACTTTGTATCTGTTGTTTTTTCCTTCCACCACATCAACAAAAGTTTCTTTTTTTTGTGTTGAACGCTCTCATTCAAATCTTTCCATAGATCAAATTATGCAGTGAGTACTGGGTGTTTTGTTAGTGCTGTGATATACTGTCTATTGTGTTGCTGTGTAGCTGCTGCTCCTATCAGCCTGTGTATAACACCTGGAACTCTTCCCACATTTAAAATTTGTTTCTTCAGCTTCATCGCCTGCAGTGTTTGAAACAAGTGTAAGACTGGTGGTGATGTTCTCTATTGATTTTTTTTAGAGGATCACTCCACCTGAATAATAATCTTTCAGAATCAAATGCTTTCAGGCTTTAAAAGCTCACTCTGGTTAGAACAGCAGTAGTAGTCATTCACATAATTTTCAGTGTCGATATGAGTGACAGTGAAACATAAATGACACAGATTTGTATTGTTTTTACAATGGTTAACTGAACCTTTTGTATTTTTCCAGATCAAATCAAAACAATGCGAACATGAGGGCATGAAGAGGGACACAGTGGAATCTGTGGAAGTCTTTAATGAAACACAGGTTGACTGTGTTTTCAGAGGTACCATGAGATACAGTACTGATGTTTTAATACGGTGTTTAGATGATTTGTGGATGTGCATTGTTCAGTCTAAATATGAGTACATGATTTGATATTATGGTACCAGTAAGAACAGTGAGAATGCATCCACCAGCAGTGCTAAGTATACAAATGAGGCAACAATAATACCCTCATTCTGGGTATATTATATTTTTTCCATTCACAATTTTGTAGTTTAAACCGATTATTATTGTGGTTGGTGCTGTCTTTCTTTTAAGAACCATGATTGTCGGGAACGTCTTGGAAAAGATGTGTTGTTGGATGCTGTGTTATTTTGCATGTTTTAGCCCGTACACTGTCCCCCCTTGTCCAACAAACGGTATGTGCCAGGTTACCTGAAGAGACCATAACTTTGAAAGCTAATTGATTCAGACTGATGCTACATGACACCAGTAACGTACGCTCAGTGTCCTATGCTATTTTTTGTTTTTTTTTCACTGGCTCAAAATTACCAATATTAGTTTAGCATTGTATACTATGATCATATTGTCACTTCAACCTTACAGCTATTTCTACTATTTATTGCTACTGCTTGAAAGTAGACACCAGTCTCCGTCATATCTGATTGTAATGGGTGAAAATATTAGAAATGACTCCAAACGACTGTAGACATTGTATCCTCCTTTGAACTATGCCAAATGATCCACTTATTCCTCTTGTCTAACAGGCGTCTGTAGTTACAATATTATAGGAGTGAAGATTTCAAGTATCACAGCAGTTTGGTAAACTATTATTTGCTGTCATATTTTGGTATTTGACTCAGAATTTCAAGCATTCCAGCTGACTTCGCCTTTCATATCTGGTCATCTTGCTGTCACATTAAAACAGTAGTTTCTGTGTACAGTATACCTTTAGTTCAGATAATACGTAATACAACTCATGTTTGACTAAAACTGTTCTTCTTTGAGTAGCTGTACAAATACAGTATATTTTGCAAATTAAAGATTGTAATTGTAATAACTAAAGTGACCCAGTAGACTATATATTGTTACTTGTGGCGCGACTGTGTATATAAATAATAGTTTACTTAGCTGTGACACGTGATAAAATGATTGTTAGAAATGAATGTCAAGTCAGTTAACTCATAACATTTATTTAAAAGTCAAAATGCCTCAGAGCTCATTTTTCACCTTGTATTTTTATCTTTGCCTTATTTCACTGTTCAAAGAAAAATATAATTAAACAATATGATTCTTATATTTTATTTACTAGACTCCAGTGATTCAAAGGCAGACAACTGATAAAAACCACCCACTCAGTCTGCATAGATTTCTACTGCAATTCTTTGATCCTTTTTTTTGTCTCTGACTGAAAGCTTTTAATATTTTTTTATGATTATAGTTTACATTAAAACAGCAGACAGGTTGCTTCTTCTTTGTCTGATAGTGATTGTCATTTCAGAAGGCGAAAGGAAATGAATGATGAAAATTTACAAAAACATTTTAGATTCTCTCTCCAACTTTATTTCTACTTCTACCACAAATCACAATAAATACCTTTTCTCTCCAGTAACAATGGACTGAATAAAATCAGGATTACCAATGTCACAGTCCTACTTACTTTCAGTACTGTACCATAACTCTAAACAGTACATTTAAGATCTAAGTTTCATTTTCATAAAAACAGTT
Organism: Ctenopoma multispine; assembly: GCA_034779795.1. Lineage (NCBI taxonomy): Eukaryota > Metazoa > Chordata > Actinopteri > Anabantiformes > Anabantidae > Ctenopoma > Ctenopoma multispine. The sequence goes on from JAUYWH010000018.1 coordinate 10,427,168, forward strand.
GTGTCTTTTTTCCAAAAGAATTTTGTTTGTGGTTTAAAACTGTATAGCTGCAGCATGTATTACTGGAGTGTGTAGAGATGTGGATAGGACAAAAGCAATTCCTAAAAGTTTTGCGAATTTAGATTTACCAACCAGAGATAACTTGGCAGATAAATTTCATGTTGAGCAAGTTAAACCAACAAAGCATTTCAATCATTAGTTGATTTTATTTTAGCTTAAAGACAAAAAGCACAAGTTGAAAAATCAGCTTTTTTGCTTTCTGGCTGTTGAAAATGTTTACATCCTGTATATTGTATATCATAAGTCTAATGCTTTCATTGTAAGGAGACTACGTGTTAGGTCATCCCACTCATATCAGTGTCCCTGGAGACAGCGTGTCGCTTATACAACCACTGGGGGACGCCCAATCCTAATCCTACAGATAGTGGCTTTAAGGGCATCAGATTGATTTTATAATAAACTGTACTATTTCTAACTGTAAGACATTTCGGCATACCAATTTACTGGGAGAAGTTCGGTCAAATGTACTTCACATGTTCAAAACAAGGAAAAAGTTCTTTTGAGACCATGTTTGATATCCAACATGAAGTATAGACACTCTGAGCACTAGTTCACTTTAGCCTCAGATTATAAACTCTTTCGTCAAACTGTATCATCAAATGAGCTGTTTGTATTTTGTTTATTACACTGTATGTGTACATTTTCAAAGAATAAATCCACTGGATGAAACATACTGTTTCATGTTTTGATAAATTATGGCACACTTATGTTGACTCCATCCTGTATCTGACTCGTGTTATCAGTGGAGAGACTATCCTCTCTGTCTCTCGCTCACTTTACCGCTCTCTCACTCTCTCTCCCAAACATCTTGAGCTCTGCCAGCAACAGATGCTCATTAAACCTCGAGTCCTTGGGCCCTGAAAATTTATTTGGTTAATTACAAACATTCATTTATAGACGTTGTCAGGATTTGTGTTGTGCTATCTAGAACTCAGGTTCTTTTTTTTGTGTGTGTGTTAACATCTACATGTTGATATAATGACATGATGTGTGTGTGCGTGTGTGTGCGCGTGTGTGTGTGTGTGTGTGTGTGTGCGCGTGTGTGTGTGTGTGTGTGTGTGTGTGCCTTGTACCCTCAAGTCACAAGCTGAAAGGCCCAGCTCCAGTGTTTGGCTTGAAAAAGTGTCAAGATCATTTCCTAACCATCTGTCAAACATGTAGTTAGAACATTTTCCAGCTGTTTTCTGGATGTTTCAGATCTTGGCATCAGTATAGCACGTGTCACATGTCACACAAAATCACATTCATGTCAGTGGTATTTTACTGAACTGTTTATGCTGTAAGGTTTTTGTTTATTTGTAATTTAATGTTTGGTAAATTGATCAAAGATTTCATTAGGATCCGAGAATCCTACGGGAAAGAATACAGCTTAGCCTTTCAACCAGAATAAAGCTGTCATCATTACCCCTAATTTAACAAGATGTGTTCTCACAGCAAAAACTTTCCACAGGGTTACAGTAGAGTAAAAATAAACCCCTCATACGTTTTATTGAGGTGACAGAAAATATATATTTGTCATATGTTTACACTCCCCGTAAGGAAATGTAAATATATGGAAATAAGCAAAATAGTGATTGATAAAAATCTTATTTAAAAACAATAAGTATTGTATACATGATAAAAACCTGACAAATACTTTGGCCAGAAGGAGGCGCTGTACACGATGAGCGCTGAGGTTTAGTCTTGATGAGTCAGCAGCTCGGCCCTCTGGTGTCTCTCCTGATTTTATTTCATGAGTACCAGTTGGTGTCATTTTTTTTCAGTCAGAGTATAGTTTACCTCTTCACTGCACCTCGAGATCCATCCTAATTGGATGCTTGTCAGTTTTGGCAAGAGCAGTTTAGGTTAAATGGTTTCACAGTTCAGTAACAGTTCAGTCTGGACAGAAGGTCCAGTAGCGAATTTTACTGTACTAATACTTCTATGTTAGGTCGGTAGAAAGAGTGGAGCGTTTCATCTCAAACACATACTGAATAATAAGTAACGTACGCGAGGTTTGTTGTAAAATATAGTCGCATTATTTTTTTTTATATAAACTATCGTTCCGTAGTTTTCTCCTGTGGAATACAAAGGTCATTCATCCTCCTCAGTCACATCAAACAGCGTCTGTTACTCTGGTTGTAAGGTGAAATGCGGCTGGGGAGACAATGACAGCGGATAAAAGGCCACGTGAAGTATGGCAGCGCAATTAGGCGGCTGTTAAGCACTGAATGTGAAGGAACAGGAGCCACATGAAGCCCAACTGTTCCACAAATTATTGATTATTCAACTAGTAGAACTGCATTGATGTTAAAATCCATGCCATGCCATTCAGTGAATTAGTTGGGGGGGGTTTTTTACGGTCCCCGTTAGTGGGTAACGGGACTTCTCCCACCCGTGCGCTCTGACGTGTCTCCATGCAAGGTGCTCATTAAGAGGGACGTTTGGTTTCTCTGACGCGTCTCTCAGTCCTCTGACGGCACCTGCCCCTTTATAAGCCTCAGTAAGTCACCCGGCAGACCTCCACCAGCGTTTCATCTGACTGCAAAGAGGGACGAGGCTCTTCATCACCCGTCTGCAACTGTCCGCCTCTGGTGCCCCGGCACGTGATTTAAACTTAAATAAATACTTGAGGTAAGTTTTGGATGTGTTGAATTGTTAATAGTTTATTCCGTGGATTTTTAAGGGCTGATATGTTACTAATTTCAACATGACCAGAGCGCACGTTTGAAGATGATAGTTCGTTATCTTCAGTATAATTTGGATGTGGTTGTCTCGCAACTTGTTGTAGCTGCATTTTTATCATAAATGTTGTGCGTAATGTGAATTTTACGCACAGAAGGAAAAGAGGGGAGATCAAAAAGAAGACCAAATGTTTGGTTAAAATAAAACAGTTACGAAATAGAATAACAGTCGTTACTAGTTCTTGTTAAATTGTTCGATTTATTTCTTATGCGTGAAAATAAATGCAGTTTCATTTTACTTGAAGTAATTAGGTGGGCTATTTTTTTTTCTTTTGGTTTCATAATTTTCTATTTCAACGGGTGAACTTGTGTTTAATCGGTTGAATATATAACCCAACTAAAACTCGTTATAATATGATATATGATATACAGAATTTCTACTGTATTATATTTAATATCTGATAATAATCTTGTTCGTGCGCCAAGCAGGTCTCCATGCCTGCCCGTTCCTAGGTGAAGACCGGTGCGACAATGACCATCCATGTAGAAGGGCTTGTGGCTATCGCAGTCTTCTATATACTTATTCTGTTCGTGGGCATCTGGGCGGCATGGAAGAACAAGCACTCTGGGGAGGCGGAGGGCACCGACCGCAGCGAAACCATCATGGTTGGAGGGAGAGATATAGGATTATTTGTCGGTGGTTTCACCATGACAGGTGAAGTTTGCATTTATTAACTACTATGGTTTTAGTTAATAGAGCCTAAGTGCTTCTAAATAGGTTGGTCCATTTTTGTTTCTATATTGCAAATATGTGCCTTTATTTTGTTAGACAGTGGACAGCAGTACACATTTAAAATAGGTTTTTTATTATCAGACAACTTCAGCTTCAGTGGAATTGATTTAATACATTTATATTCATTTAGCACAACATTTACTCAGATTTTGTGGATGTTTTTTTTTGCGACTTGCAGCAACCTGGGTTGGAGGAGGATACATCAATGGCACAGCTGAGTATGTGTATCTACCAGATTATGGCTTGGCTTGGGCCCAAGCTCCCTTTGGATACGCCCTCAGTCTGGTTTTAGGTGAGTGTTTCACAGGTGTTTAAGTGAACGTATGATGTGTGCATGGTGGGAGCTTCAGCCCTCAGCTTGAAATGTGTCCACTCTTTGTTCCAGGTGGTCTTTTTTTTGCTAAGCCAATGCGTTCACGGGGCTACGTCACAATGTTGGACCCATTCCAGCAGCTGTATGGGAAACGCATGGGCGGCCTCCTCTTCATACCTGCGCTCATGGGTGAGATCTTCTGGTCTGCTGCCATTTTATCAGCCCTTGGTAAGTTGATGTTTTGATCAGCATCACAATTAAAGATTGTTTCAGTTTCGTCTATGTACCACTGATGTGACCGTAAGAAAATATCAATTGTTCTGCTTGTTCAGGTGCTACTCTGAGTGTCATCGTGGACATCAACATTAAGCTGTCAGTAGTTATCTCAGCACTTATTGCAATCTTCTACACTCTGGTTGGAGGACTGTACTCTGTGGCTTACACTGACGTTGTGCAGCTCTTCTGTATCTTTCTTGGCCTGGTAGGTCTATGTTGAGTTGGACTTAAATGTAAGCAAGTGTAATTAGTTCCTTTTCGGTAGACTTTTTGTCTTTAAGTCTAAACATTTCAAATTACTTACAAAATATTTATTTCAGCTCATCAAGTTGCACTGTACAGGATAACTGTGTTTTTTCATTTGTGTCTGTGTGTGTGTGTGTCTGTGTGTGTTGTAACATTTGCGTAATTAAGTGGATCAGTGTTCCCTTTGCTTTGACCAACCCTGCGGTGTCAGACATAACTGTTACAGCAGTGAAGCAGGTGTACCAGTCACCGTGGAGAGGCAACATCCACAAGGGTGATACCTGGGTCTGGCTAGACAACTTCTGTCTCCTGGTACAGTAACTAAAACAATTTTAATCTTTGTTCAAACTTAAAGTCTAGAACTGATTACAGTGCTAAACTAAATGCTGTAATGCTGATGTTGTTGTTGATTAGTCTTGTAGCCAAGTCAAAAGAGTGGTACAACCCGCTGTAATATTAGTGGTAATATTAGTTATTTAGTCATTAGTATTTCATGCATTCTGACATTCCTGTGTTTATGCTAAATTAATAGAATAAAAGAAGGAAAAAGTCTCGATTCGATCTGATAAGCTATACTATGAGAAACCTAAGTTGTGTTTTAGGAAGGAAACTTTTTATGTAGAAGAGTTTATTTGTAGACCATGGAATAAAAGATAAGATAAGATAAGATAATACTTTATTAGTCCCACAAGTGGGAAATTTGCCAAAAAACACAAATGTTTATGTTGAATGTAGGTCTTGTGTCTTGTAAGATCCTGTAGAACGGGCACTTAAATGTGCAAGACACAAATTAAATTGAACTATACTGAATTAATAGATTGTGTCAATGAAGAAGTCCTTTGAGGAAAGTTTGTGATTTTTGTCTACATAATAAAGTTGACTTGACGTGACTGTGTTGGGCTTCAGTTTTGCAAACGTTATTTACTGGTCTGTGATCATACTACAGATGCTTGGAGGAATACCCTGGCAGGTGTATTTCCAGAGAGTCTTGTCTGCTTCCTCAGCTACCTATGCCCAGGTCCTCTCCTTCCTGGCTGCTTTCGGGTGCATCGTCATGGCTGTGCCCTCAGTTCTCATTGGAGCCATCGGGGCCTCCACAGGTTAGACAGGCTCAGACAAGCTTGCATATGCACAGTATGTGTGTGTTTGTTTGGGAAGAAGGCTCTAGATGGGTCCATGTTGCCCTTAGATCTGAGAGAGCCTGGTAAATAGCAGCTGGTTCACCTCATTTATAATGAAGCAGCAAGCCGTTATTAAATGACTTGCTGCTGGTTGTGTAAATATTACATTAGACGGAGGCGAGGGACCAAATTAGAGTTTTGATCTCCAGATTTTTAGGTGTCAAATTGCTTTAAGAACAAGTGAATATACAACTGTGTTTTGTCCTGTACAAAAATGTGAGTTAGTTCAAAACTTACTGCATCTTTGCAAACAGTGATATATTACAGGTTCCGCTTGAATTTCTTGATTTCCATTATCAGTGAAATTACATTTATTTGAGCTTCAGGTTTTGCTAAACCTGTACAGTGATGTGTATGTATGTTGCAGTTTAAAAAATTCATGTAATGCACAAGTTTCATATTGTACATTGACTAAGCTATGGCTTACAAATTATCTTAATTTCTGAGAAATTTGAAAAAGTAAGATTTATTTGGAGGTGATGCAATTTGTTTTTCAGTCCACGTTTACTGTGTCTGCTGTGTAAACGTCTGCTTAATCTCTCCTTTGCTCAGACTGGAACCAGACAACCTACGGTTCCATTCCTCCTAGAGAGAAGGATGAAGCAGACATGATTCTACCCATTGTCCTCCAACACCTTTGCCCGCCATTCGTCTCTTTTTTCGGCCTCGGTGCAGTGTCTGCAGCTGTCATGTCATCTGCAGACTCTTCCATCCTTTCAGCAAGTTCCATGTTTGCAAGGAATATCTACCAGCTTGCCTTTAGACAGTCGGTAAGTCTAATGTGATTTTTTTGCGTAGGTGGCAGTGTCATCTTCTGACTGTTCATATGTCAGAATGCCTTTTACACCCCTTTCTTTGTTCTCTCAGGCATCTGACCGTGAGATTGTGTGGGTGATGCGTATTACGATCTTTGTTTTTGGCGGCCTTGCAACAATAATGGCGCTGGTAACCGGGACAGTTTACGGCCTCTGGTACCTGAGCTCAGACCTGGTTTACGTCATCATCTTTCCCCAGCTGCTCAGTGTGCTCTTTGTCAAAGGTACCAACACGTACGGCTCAGTGGCTGCCTACCTTTTTGGCATGCTACTGCGTATAGGTGGAGGTGAACCCTACCTGCAGCTTCCTCCTTTCATTTATTACCCAGGCTGGACCACTGAGATGCGAAAGCACCACATAACTGGAGAAATGGAGGAAGTGGTCATTCAGAAGTTCCCCTTCAAAACTGTCTCTATGCTTGCCTCCTTTCTGGGTAATGTTGCCTTCTCCTACCTGGCCAAGTACCTGTTTGAGAGTGGCAAGATTTCACACAAATACGACTTTCTTGATGCAGTTGTGTCCAAGCACAGTGGAGAAATTTTGGATAAAACAACACTTGTAACTCGTGGCAACAACATTGGATTATCAGAGATGGCATCTATCAAACCACGACTGAGTGTGACCTTGGCTGCTGCCTTCACGCGCCGTGACACACTGCCGACAGAAACGGTGGAGGAGGAGGAGGAGGAGTCCAGCCCAGACTCCTCCCACCATGACGAAGAATGATAAACTCAGGATGTGATTTCAGAAAACTGAACATGTGGCTGAGCTGTCACAAAACTAGTTACTGTGACAACTACTCCAAAAAGAGACCTCAAGCATACGTCCTACTTTGTGACTACAAAATACCACATTGCGCTTGTGGTGACTGGATAACAACCATGTCAAGATAAAGATATATAGTGTAGCAGCTTGCTGATTGTCCAGAGATGAAGCTGTCTTTTCTTGTCTCTTATAGATACATGGTTGTACTGTAAATTTGTCATTTTTGAACAACATTTACAAGGAAACTGTATGTGGTTTATTTTATTGTTTATCACTAATGAAAAAAAAGATCACTATCAACCTGCAGATAAGTGGAGGTCAGAGATGCTGCATTCTTCTACAGAGGAGAAGTGGTGAAATATCCGATATCAGATTTCTAAGAAGTAACTGACAGCACTACCACAGTTTGGATGAAGGGTATGTACCAATTAGAAAAAAGCAATAACACATACATACACATTTTAACAATGGTACAACAGATATTCTAAATATCTGACTGTGAGGCAGTGAAAATGACGGAAAGCAGGATATGTTTTAGCTTTAATGTGTTTAATCAAATTTGTTATGTTATGTCTAATCTAATTCACATTTCTAGCACAGAATTAGCTTTTATTTGTAAATGAATAAGCCAACACCCAAGAAGGAATAATGTTTGATACAGTTCTGACAGACATTACTTTATGTATATTATTAATGATTGCTGATAAATACATGACTGTGAAATGAGAAAGCCACAAACCATGTATCATGCTGAGTAGAAAATATACAAGCAGTAGTGGTGGTAGTTGACTTGAGGCATTAGCTACTATTATCTTTAATGTCAAAGCAGTTTTAATCATAGGTGTGAGTTAGTGTTTAAAATGATCTTGTATTCAGCTGCCTTACTGAAGCTCGTAAAAAGAGATTTCCACAGTTCTGACTGGACTGTAGTCAGACTGAAGTGAACAAAGACTTGAATGTGAATGTAACCTCTACAAAAGATTATATCAAGTAGTGTACGTCTACTGCTGTTTGTGTATATTTTGTTTGTGAATTGCTAAGTTAAACAGTAACTGTTGCAGAACAATGTGGAGGCAGGTTTACAAATCATTGTTAAAGCAGCGTACAGATTATTTTCTGTGATGTGTACGTTTGTATACTGAAGAGGTAAAAAAAATGATATATAGATAAATAATTATGTTTTAAATGATTCATAAAAAATAGAGGGGTTGCTGTCTAAATGTTTATTTATTTTTGATGTCATAATAAATTAAATGATTAAACAAAGGAAAATTATTTCAGGCAAATTGATAAATTCTACTTTTTTAATTACAATTTTTTTACATTTGCAAATGCATACTTAATTTTGAACATTTTATTTTAATACCTAGTAATTTTTTGTGGTGATGGTGAAATGTGGAATTCATTGTGATTTCTGTTGTGTTGGTTCTGATAAAGGCTACAGGCAACATCTTCTCACGCATCATCTAAACTTGACTCTTCACCGGATAGTTGTACGTTTAAAGGTTTAGAGGCCAGGAGCGGTATTTGTTTTCATTTTGTGACCCCTCAAATTTATCTTAAGATGACTTTGGATGATCTGTTTTATCAAATTAGAGCTCATTTTGATGATTTCTACATTTTGTTTTCTGTTTGGAATTCAAGCTAAAAAGTGGTTTTCAAGTTGGTTTTATGGCGTAGATTCAGTTTGCAGTCTAAGACTCTTTTTTTCTATGGGCCCTTCAGCTAGCAAGATGACAGACAGAGAAAGAAAACGGTCTGAAAACGTGACTGACATTACAATCGCTTGGCTTGCATCTTTGTCCCCCTCCATAGCCACAGTGAAAGACGGCATCTTAAAATAGCTCTCTCTATGGTTATTTATATTATCTTAAGTGCTGTACTCTCTCTCCTCTGGGACTTGGGGAGGAGCCACTAGAGGGTGGGTGGGGTTAATGGTAGTGGTCAGGCAGAGAAGATAGACTTGGGTGGGGGTTAGAAGGGATGTATCTTACTGGCGCCTGTTGCCATAAAACTCACCAACCACAATGCGCAGTAATGACGTAGGTGCCCCACCCATCCTCTGCACCTCCTCCCTCCATACGCTAGGGTCCTTTTAGATGTCCTTGAGAAATAAGATCAATCCCATAAAAAAAACAGGGGGTGGAGAAAGAGAGTGTCCCTTCTCCATTCATAGAAAGTACCTCAAAGAGCACTCATGATAATTAACAATTATGGAGGAAAACTGTCACTTGTCCAAAAGTCAATCCATTTATTTCAGGCTTTGCAGATGAGGAGGAGATTGTTGGGGGGATGTTTTGAGCGTAGGACATTTTAGCTTTTGGATCACAACCAAAACAAATTCATTTGGAACCAAGATTTTTAGAACGTCCTGTGATATCTTTCCATGAGTCATTGATAATTTGTGCAGATTTTTTTAAATGACTAGGTATTAGGAGCCCATCTATTCATCTTATATTATTATATATTATATATTATTCATCTATTACAATAATGTGTTTACATTAAATAAGGAACTCGCCTTGTCATACAGACTGAGAATTACTTTCCTATCTTGCATTTCTTATTGGTCTGTAAGAACATTCTTTAAGTATCTAATTAGATCTCCAAAGGAAAACCAGTAGACTTTAACTTCTGCTCCATGAATAGACATAGCATGTTTATCAATGTGAAACTGAACCATTTTTCCTTCACTACATTTTATCTTCTGTCTATCTCTTCTAATTATTACTGGACTTACTTTCCCAGATCAACCTTAACAGATAAAGAGAATTCTGGGAATTAAAATCCCGCTAGAGCACTTTACCTCAACGTGGACACGAGGAGATGAGATTACACAGGGTGCATTCAGCTAGACATCTAATGTGAGATGACTTTAGAGAGAAGGTTCAAGGCAAGGTGACAAGGTAGCTTCAAACTACTTGCTCAAAATTGTCTGGTATTTTTAAAGCTTGCAATCAAATCCTACATTAAACTGAATAGACTAAGCACTGAAAGTATTTTATGAATTTTATCTAGATTTAACTCACATAACTTGATTCCACTTTACAGTACTGAGTTGAACACAATTAGCAATCAATCAACAAATGTACAATATAATAAAATTCAGTGCAACAGCAGTCCACAATAACTATCACAAATTCACTTTCTGTCTCAAAAAATGAAAATTTTCATTCAATTTATAGATTATACAATGCAACAAAATAGGATTATCTATTTATAACATGTCTATGACAAAACCTATTAAAGACAATACTAAATCACTGTAAGAGAACATCAAGATCCCTAAAGTATGAGCTTGGCTTATACTAACTAATAAAATTGTAAATTGTATATTTATTTTGACTTTTGACTCTTTTCAAGTCATAGAGTCATAGAAAAGGAAGTCAAAGATTCATGTTCATGTCCACCAGGTCAGCCCAAAAAACAAAAACATTCCCATCATTCTGGACAGTAAAGTTTAGGCAAATACACTTTAGACTGGAGAGAGGCTTGAATATATCTTTTGTAAGAAATCTAGGATTTGGACATAATGTATAGCATCAGACATGCCTGGTAAAGATTCTCAGTCATCAAGCGTCATCATGTTTTGTGGATCAGACACAATGCAGCCCATATCTCATTTGAAGCTGAGGCCCCACAATCATGCCAGTCCACTATTTATGTCCTTCTTAAATAATGTCCCCATAATTTAATTGCAAGACAGCTAATTGAAACATGGGAAGAAGGTGAATGATGACAAAGGGGGGAAAAAACCTGTTAGTCTGGGAAGAAAGAATAAGTTTGTGCTATAAAAATGTGAAGGATAACTATTTTTTTCTACAGGCAAAAATATACAGCTTTTTTATTCTCAAGGACAGACACACGCACAAACACACAACATAAGATAATGTCACGTCAAAGAGTTTCCCATATATCTCTCCATCTCCTCCATTAGTCTGTACAAGCAGCTGAGGAGCATCTTTAGCAAAATGAATGTAGCAGCTGCTCTAATCGAATCAGCCATGAGAACCTAATTATGGATCCAGCTTTGTTCCACTCGGGCCGGCTGCAGGTAGACAGTCTGGGGCTCAGCACAGGAATGAAATGACTGTTTTGCAATCAGCAAATCCACTGGTTCTTAAAGAGTTGGAGTAAAAAATCAGCTTTACTGTGGTGAAATTACAGCTGTGAGTCAAACACCTACTCAGATCCCCTGAAAATACACTTTACAAGTGGTGGTGAACCATCGGCTCCAATGGATCAATAACAATCAAATTGTTTCATTGGACCTGTATGTACTGTACAGAGAGTCAGTGATGCAGAAATTAAACATATTTTTTTTTTACATTTATCTAAATATGTAAAATTAATTTTGATTGTATTAACGTGTTTCAATGTGCAAACATCTTAACATAACAAATCTAATAATAATTTTCCGGGCAGATTGAATCAATGTAACAAAATTTTGCAACACTTTCTCCTTAGTTTAGCATGAGTAGCATTGAAACACCATAGCTACTTCATTTCAGATGTGTGGTTGTACTAGAAAATACAGTCACAAACAGTATCTTTCAATTTCAATATTTTATATTCTAGACCTTTGTGTCCTTATTTGTATGAGCAGTGCTCTGCTTTACAATATGTTCCCCTCAGTCTAACAGTTTTCTAAAGACAAGAAGGACGGAGTGTGCTGAATGGACAGTCTGTATTTGCGAATAGAAATTCACTGGGGAGAAAAAAATGTGGCGGCCACACATAGAAAAGCACACATTAGCCACAGGGGACCTGTTCACTCCCTGAATGAATACACTGGCAGAGTAAAGCTAGGACCCATGTGAACTATTTACAGGACCCTGGTCAGGATGGTGGTGGGGGTGGGTAACACAAAGACAAAGAAGATATGACATTTACTTTACTTTGCTTGGCTTACTTCGCTTTTATCCAGCACACCTGGTGGGGGATGGACTAGGGTTAGGGTTAGGGTTAGGATGGTTTGGATGTCAAGAATTAAGGATTAAGAAAAATTTGTCTGTGTAATTTCACAAAATTAAATTCTAAGTGAAACTATTGTTACTACAGTGTTATATTAAATGGACTACAGGAGGTGCAGCACTGAGGGACAGTACGGGTGAAGCACAAGAGAAGAAACAAAGGACAAAGACGCAAAGAAAATGCAATGTAGGGTCGTAATACCTCTTAGCTCATCACGACACACATCTGCCTCAAGCTCCTCCCTCTACTGTCTTGCGTGTGTGTGTGTGTGAGTGAGTGTTTGAGCGTCTTTAGTATCACAGTCATTGCCCCGGCTGAGTCTGAGCCAGAGGATCCATTAGAGCTAATTGAGAAGCACAAGGGTGCAGACGTAACGCCGAGAGAAGGTGACGAGAACACTCACACAAGCACAGCTCAGTCGCATAAATCATGAGTCCAACTAGATTCACACACAATTATGTCACAGGTATGTACAGACACAAAAGCACAAAGATGCCCGCAGTAAGAACTATATTCAACAAATACACTTTTAATCATGCACAGACACACACTTTACCTCCATATAATTACTTTTGTCAGAATAAGAATGAGAAATATGCATTTTATCAACTGATGACATAGAGTTATTAATTACACCTAATGATGGAATAGGATTGAAACTTTCAGCCAGAGAGGGCAGTTAAAAAAACACTGAGTGACAGAATTATGCTGAGTTACTCTTAAGCGGGTTATCATTTACTCTAACACTCTTACTCAGATTTGCTCACATGAGCAGAGCCTCACTGCAAGAATGATTAAATCGTTGATTTAAGTGTCCAGACTGAAATTAGAAATAGCCTCACAGAGATCTGTACAATCAATCTTTTTCAGGAGACAGGAATCAAGTAGGAAGAAGAATTAGTCTAGATGGAGATACGATTTAAGTCTTTGTGTGTGTGCTTGTTATTATTATTAACTGTTGTTTCTTCTCTCTCCACTAGCTGTGCTTCGTCCTCTCTCTCTCTCTCTCTCTC
>JAUYWH010000018.1:10440396-10493687 GCA_034779795.1 Ctenopoma multispine
TAAAGTGCCCTGAGATGACTTATGTTGTAAATTGGCGCTATATAAATAAAGTTGAATTGAATTGAATTGAATTGCTGTTACCATGCAAGTTAAAGTGTGTTTTGAAGAAGACAAAGAGAAGGTCTCTGCCTCTCCTCTTTGTCTGTGTGTGAGACAGGAGCAGGGAGAGGATCACTGGAGATGAGTTGAGTGAGGGCAAGAGAGGGGAGACAACACACAGATGATGGGAGCTGTAGAGAGGCACAGACACTGTGCTGAACAGGTCACACTCCAGTAAGCTACAGAGTGACAGTGTTTGGCTGGGTGTCACATCAGAAGGCTGCTTTATGTCACAAGCAGGATGTCACATGATTCCTCGACACGAGGAACAGGTATTAATACCCATGAAGCCAAAAAACTGAAAAGCAAAGTCACAACAATCCAATAGCTCTTCGAACAGGAACGTGTCAAGGCTCTAGTTTGTCTAGCCCCTCACATTCCTCTCTTTAGACAAATTCTTCATACTGTAGTGTTTACTTAGTTTAGTTTTTCTCACATTAAGTCCTCCCGCCCCGTTACCCTTCCCAAGGTTCTTTAGTCTCGTTCTAGCCCTTGTTTGTCACATAGGTTTTAGCCCTCTGGTAGGAATGATTTTCTGTTTGGCCTTGTTTCCTCTGTTGAACACATTACTTGCCATTTTGAGACATACTCGACAAAATGAGCATTTTCAACCATCTCTGTATTGTATTTGTTGTCAGCTCAGTTCAGACACATTTACAGCTGTGATATTACAACAGCAGGAAATTCTAGTAAGCGGATTAATTTACATGCTCTTGACATTTCGGTCAAGGCCATGTAAATTTAATAATGTGATACCAGTTATTGTGTCTTCTCCTTTTTTTTTCTTTTTTTTCCCACTGGATGTCTGAGAGTTTCCATCTTTCTGTCGAACCACTAGATGGAGCCAGGTGGAAATTATGTTGGCATATTGCATGAATTTTTTTATGCAAGAAAATTAACTTTACATAGATATTTCCTGTTTTAAATTGCACCTATATTGAACTTGAGGATCTCATGAGATGAGATCTCATCAGTCAGCTGTCACTTCTTGTACTGTGGAGAAAAAAGTAAATCTTTAACTTCTGCAGAAGATAGAAACAAAAATGTGTTTTATGCAAATAACATAAGGTATGGTCTCAGAAAAGCGAAGTTAAAAATCAACTGACCAATATACCAATTCAAAGTACTACTGTTAGAGGTAGTGAAAGATCGAATGTTCCATACTATCAAATGAGCAGCCATATGTCTTATGGTAACCTCTAAATTGTCTTGGAGAGCTAAACTTTACAACTTCCTTTATCCAATTATCTTCTGCCAGACTGTGACAAAAAGTTTAACCTTTAAAGGTGAAGACACAGACACAAGGTCGACAATGGACAGAAGATGGAAATTCCCATGTGGTGTGCAGGGACCATTTATTCCACTAAAACAAAACTAGCAACAAGTGTTTGTCATTTATCATTTGTTCTTTATAAAATCAAAACAAACCACTTATGTCCAATAAATAAACATAATGCTTCTGTTTATACAATGAGCAGAAAAAGCTGAAATTTATAAGTAAAAGCAGAGAAACTGAGCCAAAGCACCATCACACAAAAGCACTTCAAGATTATGTTCTCAGATTATGTTGCAAAACCTCTAAATAATATATATATGTTAAACTGTTTTTTTTCAATTTACAAGTGATAATCAGTTTACATGAAGGCAGGTCATAAACAAAATGGTTATCATGTAGTACTGCAGTAAACATCCCTGTTGCAGTAACTAAAAAACAACCTGTTTCTTTATTTACGGACACTAGATGTCACTCTAATCCAACAATTCAAATGTGTTGTAGGAAAACTTCCTTGATACATTCACATTTTTGGTCTACAACAAGAACCTCAATGTGTTATTTTCTCTCAGTTGAAAAATCTGAGCAACAACCAAACATCACTATAATGTATAATATAATCGAGATGCTGAGCGAGGTGCTGAGTAAAGAAAGACAAAAACAGTAACAGAGAGTATTCATGGATTTCAATTAGCATTATGTTTGATTTGCACAACCGTGTCCTCTGCACCTGTTCTGTCAGCTTACTGTGCATTGAGCTATAATTATAACAATGTAGAGAACATAGTAGTATGTTTGTATATTGGGATAAAAATGCAACAACAAACTATATTTTCAGTTATCAGTTTAATTTATTCAAACATCTATTTTCAGCTTACTTGTACTCAGATTTTAGTTACAGTGGCAACACTGTTACTGCATTTAGACTAAATATCAAAATGTTTCAGATTGTCTCTGCAAGATTTATTCCTTAATCATATTTATCGTACAAGTGTATCAACAGCAATTTTACTGAAGCACCATTCTGATTGGTCTTGATTACTTCCTGTCATCCATTTATTCATCCTGCAGCTGCCTCTCTGTGTCTGTTCTCTCAAACCTTGTTTGTATCCGAGTGATATTATGACAAGAGTTGTTTTCCATAACACAGATGGATCTTAATCAGCACTCTCTCTTACGATGCTCTTTGGGAATCAAGCAAAATTCAACATCCAAGATAACAGACCAATTACATCTTCTGCTGGGATTGTGAGCGATGATGTCACCGGTCATCCTCAGCAGAAATGGTGGAGCGTGGACTGAAATACGAATAGAGCCGAGACTGTATTTCAAGACTAGATCAAAGAGCTCTTTGGTGTTATGCTGACATCATTCCTGGGTTAAGACTTACAGTATATGAGAAAAACATGTCACCTCTGTTCAAGCCATTTTAGATCATTTATATCAAATGTATCTTACTTAATGTAAACTTTTTTGGCGTGTTGTGTTTTGAACTTTGCCTGTTATTGTTTCTTCAGTGCAGGACATGCAGACAGAGATTCTCTCTCTGCCTCCTGCCTTTACAAGAACGTTATAATCATTTTATAATAACATTGGTTCATTGGTGGAATTATAGTTTTTGCGGAGGATGGTGGTGAATAAATACATCAAATTGTCTAAACTGTGCATGAATGTAACAATCTTAATGTTCCCCCTGCTTTCTACGTAGGCTACACATAAGAAAGCTCTAAATATATTTCACAAAATGTTCTTTGATGTTAGTCAATTTTAAGGCCTGATTGATTATTATGATAGCAGCATGATGTCAAGATGTTCAACAAGTTTTAATTTGGGAAGGCGATGTTTACAGGGTGTCTTTGAAGGCAGCACAATGTTTTTTTCTGAGCTTTCCACTGAGCAGTTAATGTCTCTGTTGGCCGTCTTTTTCCTTCTCCTCCCACTCAGCCAACACAATATAAACATTTCTGTACAGTGAAGATACTCCCCAACTATCCATCCTGGTTAGGGCGCCTGCAGGGACACAACTAAGATTTAAAAAAAAAGAGAGAGAGAGAGAGGGAGAGATGGCACAAACCGACAGCCAAAGTTCAACTTTCCCTGAGATAGTGGAGCTAAACGTGGGAGGGCAGGTGTATGTGACCCGACTTGAAACTCTCACAGCGGTCCCCAACTCCGTCCTGTGGGCCAAGTTCACTCAGAGCTCCCCGGGAGACCTGCCAAAAGACAGCAAGGGTCGCTTCTTCTTCGACCGGGACGGTTTTCTGTTCCGTTACATTCTGGATTATTTACGCGACTCTGAGCTTTTCCTGCCCGAGTTTTTCAAAGAGAGGAGGAGGCTGCAAAAAGAAGCAGACTTCTTCCAGCTCCCGGAGCTGTCGAGGCGGCTGTCTGCGCTCAGCAAAGACAGCTCGTACACGGAGGACAGCGGGGAGCCGGAGGAGGCTGAGCTCGCCAGCCCGGTCACCTCTTCCTCGGACAGAACCCTGCGCTCTCCCGGGGCCAACGCCGGGTACATCACCGTCGGGTACCGAGGCAGCTACACTATTGGGAGAGACATCCAGGCGGACGCCAAGTTCCGCAGGGTTGCAAGAATCACGGTGTGCAGCAAGATCTCTCTGGCTAAAGAGGTTTTTGGAGAAACCCTGAATGAGAGCCGCGACCCGGATCGACCGCCTGACAAATACACTTCCAGGTACTACCTGAAGTATAACTTTCTGGAGCAGGCGTTTGACCGGCTGGCAGAGGCTGGGTTCCACATGGTGGCATGCAGCTCCACGGGGACCTGCTCATACGGCAGTAATGACCCAGGGGAAGACAAACTGTGGACCAGCTACACCGAGTATGTTTTCTCCCGATGAACGAAACCTGCTCTCCGCGTTAATGCGCACGATTTCTTTTCGGCAAACATTTAGGGAAATGATAGATCACAGTTGTTATCTAATATTTCAAACTGGCTGTTTCAACCTTATCTAGTTTCAATCTCTTGTTTTGTTTGTGTTTGCTGTGTATACTGTGGGATCAGGGTGCAGTCAGGGTTTCAGGATTTCCTCCTCTGTTCTGTAAGAGATGGTTTCTCCAAACTCAAACAGAAATCTTATTGGTTAGTGAAGGGTAAAAAAAAGAGACTTTACTGATATGCCACTAGGTCCTTGGCTATGTTTTTTTTATTGGCCAGTTGGCTTCATAACTTTTATGGTTTTCACAAAGACTGTTTTGTTCTTAAGTAAGTGATATCAGTGGGGGTGGCAGAAATGTTAGGAGCTGGTTTCTTTTGATCCTTACAGAGCTGGGCACCGCATTAGCAAGTTGCTGTAGAAAAGCATGTAGAGGCAAATAGTTTTGACCTGTTTTGACAAGTTGCACAGCTCTTGTATGAATCTCAAGTGCTCTGCTTTTGGAGAATGACAGATAAAGAAGGCAGTATGTTGCTTCTTTGGTATGATATTTTTCTTATTAATTAATTTGATAATTTCGCATACACTTTCACTGCTTTTAAGATTTACACATTGGAATTTAATGCTGCATTGTTATGTGCTAGTTATGAGCTGTTGTCATTCCTCTTTAGATATGAAACTACAGCGAATAAAGTGTGACTTTGTAACACTATCCACATCCTTGCCCCCTTGAGTTCAGTAAAAATATTAAAGATTTAATGTCTCTTTCACATTCATTGATGCTTTGCAGTCACAAACAGATTTTCTTCTTCTCGGTGTCATCAGGGCCTTAATTGTGATTTCTCTGCGATTACTGTGAAATCAACAAAAAGGGAGAAAAAAAATCTTATAGGCACTTTTAAATTGTAATTTAAAAACTTAAAATTGAATTGATGTATTAATCAGCCGAAGATTTCTCTAACATTGGCAGACTGGCATCACTATAAAGTATGGAAATAGAAGTCCACCCCCCACTGAATGACCACAGCCGACTTAAATGCCGCAAACATGGTTTGATGAGAATTTGACCTGAATTACGCCACATTGTATTGTTTTTAACATTTAACATGACATTTGTGGCATCCTCATTTCAGAGGTCACTGAATTAAGATGAGAGAGAGATAAGATGTTAGAAATAAGATGGTGTGCAACATAAACCTTAAGAGCACAACAGCTACATTATATCAGCCACAATCTGCTGCAAAGTCACATGTTTTCTAGTGAAGGCTGATATGAGTCATGGTACAAAAGCATTAAAACACACAGCTGGTAGCAAAGCTCTCTTGATTCAAAACTACACAATGAATTTGCTGATTTCTGCTTAGTGATTTAAAATATATTGAGGAACAAGAGCAACTTTCCACAGTTTAGTTTCTTCTCACACACACATCTATCACATTTAAGTAAGCTGTGTAAATGGCTCAAAAATGTTTCATTCATTTTCATTCCTGTATTGACAAAAGTACTATTTCCTTTACCCTGGGTGGAGATTTTATGTCCGGTTCACACTAAAACTTGAACTGAAACTGTAGCCAAAAACTTAGTTGGCCATGGGAGAGGAGAGCGCACTGTCTTTCTCTGCAACACAGAAGAGCTCTGTTATCTCCTCTGGGCAGGATAGGGAGGTGGAGGATGGGGGATTTCTCTTTGGCTGACAAATACACTAATCAAATGTCTGTCGCTTTGTTGGACCCTGGAGCACGAATCCTGCCTATCCTAGGATCAAGTCTAATAAAAAAAAGGTTTTGTTTGTGTGGGCTGTGTTAGTGTTCTTGAATATAAATGTATAAAAATCAGCTAGATAGATGATTTACTGTATATTTAGTCTATATTAGTCCAGGCGCACCAAAGCTTTCACTGCGTGATATATCAGCGTGGGTTTGTTCCCTAACTCGCTAAATGCAAACAAAATCATATAAAGACATATGAGCAAACAAATATGCGCACACACATTTGTACACACCTCCCCAACAAGCCAGCCTCCCACACGCTCACTTCTGCTAGCAGGACGCTTCAGAGGAGCTTTAAAGCTAGACATTTCTGCAAAAGAGATCTGATATCTGCTGTCAGCTGATGCTGCCATCTGGACAGGAAAAAGGAAGGATCGACCACAACTCTTCCTCTCCACAAACAGGACGCAGCATACACTGTCCTCACTGTCCAGCATCTGAAGTTTAGTAAAAGCAGACACATTTGTCCTCATCGTACTGCACTATGGAAATAAAATGGGTAAAGACTTTCAGAGACAAGGATGCTCTGCAAAGCCTTACATCATCTACATTAGATGGCGAACATATGAAATTAAAGGACAAATGTTGACATAAAATACCAATTTAATTCCTTTTATCTTTTCTCTGAGATCATTATGACTTTCTTTGCCAAGCATTTATTTCTAATACAGAGCTCGTGGTGTATGTCTTTGGTGATAAAACACCTCAGAATACAGTTCTCTCGATGAATGCTTTTTTTTTTTTTTCCTGTAAGAAAAGCAGCCAAACACTAAAAATATGCACACACGCACACACACATACAGAAACACACAGAGCGCGGGAGGGCGACTGATAAAGAGAGCCAAATTAGCCAATTTGCAGCATTGGAGATAACACAGACAAGCTGGCTTTCTCTATATCAGCCTCTGCGTGTTAAATATTTCACACTTTCTTTCAGTCTCGCCTTCTAGCTCACTGTGACCCGCATGTGTTTAATGCTGCTTAATTTTTGTTATTCCATCTTCAGCTCCTCTTGTATAGACACCTCACACTGTTCGCAGAGGGAACAACACATTAATAATTAATTCAAGCTGTTTCTCTCTGTTTAGATCAGGTATGAGAGCAGAAAATAAAACAGAATGGCCCTTAGTTAAATGTAGGAACACCCCCCACCCCCCTTCATTTTTTGTCATCTGAAATATCCCAGCAGAGCTCCTTCACTATTACTATTATTAGTCACATAATGACTGAGACGGCCATTTCCTTATATGCATTATTCAATACTGCAAACCACAGAATGTCTCAGCTGTGTACTTATCTATGAAGCCTGAAAAATGAGGGAAACTTTTAGACTTTGACCTCTTAAACTTTGACCTCTTTCCTTTTTGAGAACATCATGAACAACAAGTGGACTGACAGACTCATAAAAGACATGAGAATATTGTTTGTTTCCACATGGTAAACTAGACTCTCTGAAATGTATCTTACAAACATGAAGCTTGTACTGTAACAAAGAGCCAGCACATCAAATGAAAAACGGTAAAAAAAAAAGTATATTTTAAAGAAGTAGTTTAACATTTCATATTGAGAGATTTATATTTTTTCATGTGTATATGTTAAACTTAATTCAGCAACAGGTTTTCTTAGCGTAGCATAAAAACAATGGACAAAGCTCACAAGCACAATCTGACAGTGGATCACACCCACTGATAAACTAACTGAATGATATTATTCTATTACTCATTCATCATTTTTATAATCTTCAAGTGTTTGTAGTCAAAGTTACAACCGCCCCTTTAAATATCTATTGTTGGTGACAAATTTCTCTAAATCAGAGCCAACTAGTTGAGCTTGACCATCATTTTTGGACTTTAAAATATGGTAAAACTCACAACTTCTGTGTTTAAGTGTTGATTGAATATCTTCAGTTTGACAGTAAAACAGTCTGACATCAAGGTTAAGTCACTCACTTTGAGTTCCCTTCAGTTAAGCTAAGAAACACACAGTTTTTCACCCAATTACTTCTAATGTAAAAAAAATATTGTAAAAGCCCATTTAAGCTTTAATGTCAGTTTGTTAACCAACTAAACACATAAGTTAGGTGTTTGTGTTACCAAGCAGTGAAACCATTACGGGTCCATACATTCTTCAATCATTGACAGTTCTCAGAATTTTGTTAAACTAAATAAGAAATGTTCTTGTGTGCTTGTGTCTAATCATAGTGAATATGATTCACTTGGCAACCTTTTCAGTTTCTCCAAAGTCCAGCAGCACTTAACGAGAAAACAAAAACCCTCTTTCACATAATTCTTCTCGGAGCAGCAGTCTGGCTGAACCACCAAAACGCTGTTTAAAGCCACAATCTATCATTCCAAGGTTCTGCTATGCTCTTAAATTAAATTAAATTGTGACAGTTTAATCTATAACAACCTAACGCTTACAGTTTTTATTAAGTAGCATCATTCAGCTTTATAATCAGTCAGATTTGTTGTTATTATAACAGACTATATACTTATAAGTGATAAATCCGCAGGGCACTACTTTCCAGGGTTAATGTTTTGCTGTGTGTGTATCTGTGTTCAAGTACAAAATGAAACTCATTGGGGAAAAAAAACTAAGAAGCAGGAAATGAAAGCAATAAGGGTCAGCCTGACAGAAACATGTTTCATCTTATAAAGTGGAATCCCAGCAATAAGAGAAGACACAAAATATGTTCTTCAACTTCATGTTTTCACAATCAGCTATGTGAACATGTCTATTAAAACAATTATAATTAAAATAGTTTCACATAGCCTATATTTAAAGCAAAAATACAATAAATATCAGCTGTACAATGTCATTATGTTATTTTTAATGTTTGTATGTCTTAAAACAGTTTTTTGTTTTCCATCAGCCAACAAAACAAGTAAAGCTTCTCTAACAAGGGCCTAAAAGGGAAACTGCAATTTTCACTTTACTTCCCATGCTTCTGGTTTGTGTTGTACTCACATCACACACAGTTGGAAGTGAAGTTTCATCTGGCTTCCAGCGATGTAGTATTGTATTGTATTAACGTTCCCTGTGTTCCCTATGATTCTCTGCCCCGAGCTGAAAAACTCCAAATGACATGTGAATGAAGAATTTTCAGTTCAATTGTTGTCAGCTGGTTGTAGCCATGGTTGACCTGCTCCTCCAGATGACATAATTTAAACTATTAATATCAATTAACTTCAGAAAATGAACCCGCCTCAAATTATAGTGAACAGTTTACAGGATGTTTTAGGTGTTGAAATTGCTGTCAAATAATCTGGATGTTGCTGTTGTTACATGTTCGCAATGTACATCCTGAAAATTGCAGCAGCTATCAGCCAAAGCAAAGATAAAACCCAGCTACTGCTGCAGACAGAGATTAAAATCTGTGATCCTTTGGTGACCATGTTAACGGTCTCCTTCAAGGACCTCAGTGCAACTCTTTCTCCCTGTCTGCTCTATGTAGTTTTGATGGGAAGAGGGAGGGTGCAAATGTCGCCAGTCTCTACTGAGCTCCTCTCAGCTCGCAGCGGCAGACCGGAGATTGGTGCAGTTCCCAGTGACAAAGCTGAGCCTTGCACTGCACCGGTAAACTAAAAGGTAAAAGGCTGCCAGCATCAATCAGCTGCAGGGAACAGACAGGAAAAGAGGAGCATCCTCCTCCCCTGCTGTGCCTGCAGCAGGCTTCCTTTCACAAGAAGTTCAACTCCCCCTCCCACACTCTCAGAGCTGTCTGAAAGGGCAAGACGTGGAGGAAACTCATTCAAAATCCATCACTGAACCATCTTATCATCCTCCTCTGTGTATATTAGTGCGTCTCACTGTGACAACGAATGAATAAGTAGGATTCTGCATTACTTTCATTCTTTGTGCAATAGTTGGGCAAAATGGTATTTCCTGTCAGTAACTGATAGTGCGGGGGGAAGTACAACCTTTAACACTTTATAAATTCACACCTTACTTTGCCTTTGCAACCATTGTGGTTTGGATGATTTCAGAATGTTTATCTTAACCTAGTATACAAAAAGCATGCTTTGTAAAACCTGCAGCTTTAAGCACTCAGTCTATCACCGAGCTCCAGACCAGCAGTTCAGCATCTATGAATTCTTTACATACATTTGTAGCTTTTGAGCAACATGACTGGACAACTGTGAGACAGTTTTCCATATTCCAAATCATGTTTACCTCTGAATTAATTTGAATAACTTTGATCAAAACTCCACCTACTCATCTGTAGTGACCTTGGTCACAAGGTGACAGCAATGAGTAGACTTTGTATGGAACCAAGTGCATGCTGGTCCTTCCTGTTTCAAGTATGAAAACAGATTTGCATAGGGAAAATAAGATTTAAGCTTACAGAATATGCTGCTATATGTAGACTCTTGATATACTTGTTATTGGTTTCAAGTAAAAAGCCTATTGCATATTGACAGCTGCAGTGAGGATTGTTAAAACAGGTCATCCAGCCTGTTGAGGCCCTAGAACATGTTACAGATGCACTCACATCTTGTCTGCATGCTGAATTATTTGATTGATACTGTGTGTAATTGAATTATTCGATATCTGATTTTATTGCTTTGTAGAAAAGAATAAGGCATGTTAGGTCAAATGTTTTGCAGAAACTGTACTTTAACACATTTTCAGTTATTTGTGAGTGAAGTGGTTTCTTTCGTCATCTAGATCCATTATTTCTATAGTGTATGAATATAAAAACAAAATCTAAACGTTCACGTATCTTCACTCATGGCTCCTCAGAGATCCCTGCTTGCTCCTGTGAAATAAGAGCACTGAAACTATTTCCAAGCTGAGTGGGAAAAAAAGCAAAGATCTGGAGAACTGGTATGTAGCCTGTATAGACAGAGGAATGCAGTCATAGTGCAGCAGTGAGAAGTGACTGACAGGTGGACAAACAGTTAATGTCACATTTAAAACTAAACCATTTCCTCATATTATGCTTCCCCATTAGACTGCATAAGTACAGCTGCTGTTCTATGAAGTTTGTGGTGCTGCAAACTTCACAAAGACAAACACAAGCATATTGCTAAGGTGGAAGTTATGGTCTCTAAAACATTGGATAAAAAAAACAACACAGTAAGAAAAAGATTAACTGAATTTAATGCCAGTGTCTTAAACAGAGGATGGCACAGGGACTTTTTGCCCACAGAAGTGACCAACTGAAAATTCTTGAGCAGCATTTTGCATGAGAAAAGTTTTGCATGTTTCCTCTCTAGCCAGCAGTAAAAACAATTTTATAATAGTATCATAAATAACAGCTTTAGGGCATTTCTGAGTTTCTCCCATCAAAAAATTATCTTGTGGTGATCTCCTATACCCAAAGGAAGCAACTGGGGTCTTACACATTCTTAAGATTCTTTGAAAAAGACCAGGGTCATGATTTTCCATTTAGTTTCAATTACATATAAAACAAGAAGAAAATAGTAGTAGTGGTTCTTAGAAAATGTCCCGTGACATTGATGATGAAGATCCCACTATGTGCCTCATGGTCATCTATTCCCGTTTACATTTGTCAGTCAGACAAGATGCACTCAAATGTATCCGTTATTCAACAGCTACGCACTTGTTTGCGGTTCTGATGATTTGAAGCACATACAGATCGAGGTCTGAGGGAAACCTTTAAGTCTTCCATAAGTTGGTTCATCTCATTTGTAAGATTGACATTCCAAACAACACAAAGTGTGAAATATCTAGTAAACTGAAGCACAAACAAGTTGAACTGTTATGCTAAGAGTTGTTTTACCGCTCTGCTCATCGTCCAGTTAATCTGGTTAATCTTTCAACTCTAAACTAAATTTGAAGTACCTCTCTCTCTCTACATGTTTAGACTGCCTGTTCAATTTGACCCTCCACTGTTTCCGGCTTACTGTACTTGTGACATTTAAAATGGAGTCACAAGAGTCATCCTAAACAGATGGAGCATGTCAAAAAAGAAGAATGTCTCTACTTGTGTCTTTGGGGAACTGAACTCTCTCTTCCAAAAGACCAGGTCACAGTAAACTGTAAAAATATTTCCATTTATCAGGCCAGTGTTTAACATCTGTCTCCCTGAACACAGCTTGGAGCACCAACAGTCAGTGTAATGGTTTTTCCAAGGTAAAACAAACCTGCAGTCACAAGCACAATGACCTAGATATCATATTTGTCATTTTACACTTTGCAGTTTCCCCATTTGTAATCCATGAGATGAAGGGTGGTTTCAAAAATTAAAACTTACTGCTGGAACTGGACTGCTGCAACAGGTCTGCATGAGCAATTGGAAATGGCATGATTTGCATTCCTATACAACTTCCCCATATGAGAGGAGCTTTTAATGCTGGCTTTGTGCTGCTCCAGTTATCCGTTGTGTCACATATAGCTTACATCAAGTAAACTTCCCCATGATTCAAAGGTCACATGTAACTTTAAACCAACTTTTTAAATGTCCACATTTAATTATGTTTTTTGTCAACCACAGTCAGCCCCAGAGAGCACCACAGAGTGCATAATGTTGGACTTCTGAATCTACTATTTTAGAACATAGCACTTCCCCCACTGAATGGGCTAAAGACAGAAAACTCTCTTCGCTTTTGTCATTTCAACCTTGCTTCACCCATTTCCTGGTAAAGGTCACCAACACAGTAATTTACAATAGAGACAGATAAAGAAAAGAGGAACTTAAAAAGTCAAATATTTGAACAAAAATTTCTTGGTGATGTGGTTCAGTGGCATAGATAAGGAATAATGGCAACAGTGGGATTAATTACCACTATATTTTCTTTTGAAAGGCATTTTCTAATGTACGTACTAATTAACGTTTCAGGCTGAGCTGCAGATCTTACACATTCTATACAAGAGCAAACAAGCAAAACATTTAGTCCAATTTGATTTCTGAACAATGTTGATGCATTATGCAAATTAGGTGTTACAGCAGACTGGGAGATTAAGCAAAGGTTACCCTTTTTTCCCCCCACATATTAGGGCTGGCAGAGCCTGCTGACATTTAAACTATATTTTTTGTTTCTGTATAGTTTCTTTTAACAGCAAAAACAAATGTGAAGTGTGCTGCATCTTTCAAACTCCTGGCAATCCTGTTGGTTTAGTAAACTTGAGTCTACAGATGCCATTGTAGTCTAACATAATAGTCCACACTGACGAGTGTCATTAAATATTACCAACATAAAATAGAAGTTATATTATACACTATAGATCCTACAATGCCGCAGTGATGTGAGGGCATAATCAAAGGACATCTCTACCTCGTGTGACACTGACCAAATGATGCCATCATGTGGTACACAAAAGAACAACAATAATCCTTACATAGCATGTTTACTGTACTTTATTTACAAAAACATTTCCGTTAAGATGCCCATCTTCAGATGAGAAATGTGTTATAGATACACCACTGATTCCTCCCAAAGTGCACATGGTGAGATTACAAGAATAACAAAGTGCCAAAGGTAAAATGTGCCACCACACACACACTGCTAACATCAACCAAAATATTTTCATATGGGCAAAGACAGCACAGGCAACAAAAACACTGACACTAAAATACAAACTTTAATTGAACACTAATAGTTATCATTACTTGATTTTATATATTAATCTAAATGGTCTTAGAAATAAATTAGCAAAATTAGGACAAACCATGTACCACGTTCACCTCATTTGATTGAGAACAGCCATCAAGAATATACTTTTCATGTGAATCCACAGGTTTTCAAGATTTTACAACATATCATAAGAATTACCACCAGACAAAAAAGGCCTGGTTTTATAGATGGTATTTCCACTGGTTTCATAGTTTTATCCTACTCGCAGTGATTCAGTTGCTTACTCTGTGATGTGGAGGATGGCTTGCTGGTCACATGGAGCGGACATCAGTGGCTAAAATGTTAAACAATAATAGGATTACTTTTGTACTTGACAAATAAAATGTCATGTCATTTTTCTGAACAGTTATTAAATCCAGTACATTTAGTTTTAGTGTACGATTAGAATTAATTCACCATTTTTTAATGGTGATAAAAGATTAGTGGTATTGATCAAAAAATAAAATCTCATCTGTGCAGAAATCGAAAGCGATCTAGGAAGGCTATTGTCATAAGGAAGAGAAAACTGTGGTGTGATGTATTTCTAGGGGTTAATCAGTAAAATAACTTTCTCATGAACACCAATACTCACACTTGAGTTGGAAATAGCAGGGCTAACAGCAGGACTTCCTGTTGCTGAGTCGAACCTGGACTCCAGTCTCAGTTCCTCTGAGGTGTTGGTGGCAGCCCACACACTGAGATGGTGGGGGAGAAATGAGTACAGAATATTTAAGTGAAATGCAGCTGACCTGTGACGTGGGCCTTTTGTGTCTAAATCATTTCACCAGCTTATTCGCCACCCAAGCATAGAGAAAATAAGCAATGCTATGTGCATCAGTTACCCTTAAAGGAGCAGAGAGATGTAGAAGTGAATGAACTTTTACATCTACATGCTAATGAATAAAGTTCAACTAAATCTGAGGGTTGTTTGCTAAGCGAGATTTTCACACTAAACCTCTAAAGCGAAGCAGGACAGCAGACCAGCTTCTTCTACTCAACCAGTGAAATGTAGAAAAATACGGAGAGAGACAACACACACAAGTCTACAATACCAGGCAAGACCAGTAGGCCATTCTCACAGTATAGAGACTATCAAAGAAAGACAGAAGTATCAAAAAAGGTTAAATGCTCCCAGCAGGCAGGTGCCTATAAGGCTGATTTTATTGTAATAGACTACAGGTATGAGACTTCTATTGACCTTAAAAGGTAAAGTACAGTCACATTAGTCTTTAGTCTAAAGAAGCTTTCCCCACAACCACCATAAAAGGTGGCAATGGTTAATATATATAATGTGCGTTTCCAAAAGCTACTATAATGTAATAACTAGGAGTTGGGTGCACTGAGCGAAACAGCTGGTGGCACCAAAAAAAAGAAGGTTGAACATGTGATGCTTTAATTTGATAAAGGAGATCCCTCAGAAAACACCAGAAATATGGCGGGTTTGTTTTATTTATTTATTATTATGTGTGAATATGAATGTGTTCGCTTAAATACGCTTAAGAAATTCATTTGACTATAGGCTTCATGTCCACAAGTAATGTTTTCATATGCTGCCATTTTTCATGGCTTTGATAAAGCAGAACCTTGTGTGTCAAATATGTCACCTGTTTCCTGTTTTACTTCTTTAATTCTACTTTTATACAACTGAATGAATATCACATTTGCAGATAGGTGAGTAAAGGTGACAGCAATCATACACCATAAGTGAATGACATACAGCATAATTATTGCAGTGATGGAGCTACTGTGACTGCACCTTAACCTGGTCATGTCCTCTCACCCGGAAACAGGCAAGATGGAGACAGACTAAGTACCTTTATCATTATGGCTGCCCCACTACCCAGGGCACGCTCACAAACACAGCAAGTCCTCCTGCCACTGACCATCCTGGGGCAGTACATGTTCACAGTGTGAGGCCAAAATGTATGACAGAAAATAACACACTACAACATGCACGAGAAACAAAGGCTCTGTGTTTGAATGAATTACAGACCTGCCGGGATGAGAATAGTCCCCGGACGCACTTCTCTGGGATAATATTGCTCCTGTGCTGTAGCGGGATGAGGAGTTTCTACTCGGCACACAGTAACCTGCAGCAGCTGAATGTGGACGAGGGTAATTAAATGTAGTGGATGAACATGAGGAGTGCTGCAAAATATCCAGGTTGTCGAGAGAGTCATGCCTGTAGAGAAGATATTATGGCTTATGAAACTGTAGTAAAAGGGAAAAAAAAAAAAACTAACAAGAATGGGAAACAGCTAGCTAAAGTGAAGTTAAACCAAAAACTAGTTGGCATGAGGTACAAATGCAGGACCCACCTCTTCAGAGGAAAGCTGATGTAGGCTGGTTCTTTGTAAAAGCTGGCACTGCGCTGACGTATCCAGCTGTTGTCCGTCAGAAGCTGATTCCTTTTTTTCATCTCCTCCAAAATCTGCTGTCTCTCGTGCTGAGCCTTAGACACAGTGGGTCCTTTTCTTTTCCTCTGATCACCTGGACCAGACAAGATTTGGTGGTTACATCACACGAACAAAGGGGAAGAGTAAAACAGAGAAGGTAAACTAACCTGGCTGTTTGTGGGGACCAGATAACACTGGGGTAGACAAGGACCTCGTCCTATGTCAGAAAAAGAGATAGTACACATTATTTCTCCTCACACAGAGACAGACCCAGCAAAGCAGCAGGAAGCACAGTAGATTCAGCAACAGAAGCAGTCAGAAAAAGAATAAATGCTGAATACAGCTTTCAATCACAAGCACATGAACTACTACAAGGAGAAAAAGTTTAATTACCAGTCTGATCCAGTCATGATTTCATTCTGCACTGCTTGCGCATTACTTTGAGATTTTGATCCTGTTTCTTTCAGCTGATCTCTGTCAGGACTCCATTCATCTTCTCTGGTTTTGTTCGTCACTCCATTAACGTGGGGTTGGGTGCTGGCAGGACTCTCACCACCACTGATAATATCAATGGTTTTCTGCTTCAAATAAATGAAAATAAATCACATTCTATAGAAAAATGTAAAGCACTGGGTCAGGGCCCTTCAGTGGGTGGGGGTTGCGTTTATGATTACACACTTATAAAACAGATTGCAGACTGGAAAAGCTAAAATTCACGACACATTACCCCTGACTTCCTGTACAAATCCCCCATTGCATCTTGTTGTGCCTTTCGCCATTCTGCTTCCAGCCTCTCTTGATCCTGCTTGTATTTCTCCTAAGAAAACACAAGCAGTGTGAAACTTGTAAATTGCTCTAAGATGTCACAATATATTTTTATTTTTTTTTTTTTCATTTTTTTTTTGTTAAAAAAAAAAAAAAAAAAAAAAAAAAAAATCACACCTGCAGGAGGCGCTCTTGTTCTTCCTGCCACTTTTCCTGACGTCTGCGATCCTCCTCACAGTCCCACGACCAGCTGGATGAGGAGAGGTTGAGGGACGGCACCTGGAGCTGGTGATGCACAAACAGACTGTGGGCTTGAATATGACCATAGCGCAGTACACAGACTCACATGCATGCAACACAAACGCACAACTCTTGTTCAAACATGAGTACGTTTAATGGTAACTTACATCAGATATCGGAGACTCTGAACCTCCTGTGTGAGAAAATAAGAAGTCAGCAACCATCACCATAAAAAAGCTCCTAGATATAATCAAGATACGTGTAATAGCATTACGGTCACACAGTACACCACACAAAGGCTGGGGATACATTGGAAGAGCATTTTGAAATTGTACTAGATCCCATATGGATCATTTATTTTGCTCCTTTGATTTCACACCATCTAATTGAAAAAATTTAATAAATAAATAACACTTTACTTTGGGCAACCCACTGACCTCTGACAAATCTTCTGCAACAACTTAAATAGCACAAAAATTAGAGCATAGCTGTAGCCGAAAACAATATCAATATGAATTATGCAGTCACCGCTGGAGGTTATTTGGCTGTTTTATAGTAAACAGGACTTAAATACGGATTCCTGCTACAGGCAGCAGTGTTCACTGAAGACCAAAATACAAACCACTAAAAATGTGTGAAAATGAACAATTGTAATTTAGCACTTCGCAGAACTTAATCTACAAGACTGAATAAAATATCTGGTCACAACTATCAAACATCATGTGGCTTACATCAGTGTGTAGATGAGTAGTTAGGATTAATGCAGTAGATTGTCACGTCACAACACTGTCCGTTTGTAAATTAGCACACTAATCTACTAATGTATCCCCAGCCTGAAGATACTGCACACACATACTGAGAAAAAAAAAAACAGCTGAGCAGAGAATTAAACATGGCAGAGAAGATTTAAAAAAAAAAAAAAAAAAAAAAAAAGGAATCTGTCATTAACAGTCATTAATTTGCTAATGATGCTCAACAACAAATAGACAATTTTAAATGCCAACATGTTGCACAGCAAAAACATTTACCGCATAAGTAAACCCATGAGCTGAATCCTGCAGACGCTGAAGACGGAGCAGGATACACAACTGGCTGATTACAACTACACACATTTAAAATTACAAACCATTAACACAAAGAACATTGAACACTAGAGTACAGTAAAAGCAACATCTACTGTATTGCACAGCGCATATAAGACACGTGATCAGAGCTGGCAGCTCTGTGGTTGCTAGGTACAGCTGTGCCAAGACAAGCAGTGCTTTTTGTTGCAGTTGCAAAAATCATTAATAGCTTTCAATGCAGAAATACAGACCATTGATCAGAAAAAAGTCATGTTATTAAGAGTCATTAATCTAGTCACTGAAATTTTCTCATTTCTTTTAATTAGCAGCTCCTTCTTATAATTGTTGAAAAAAAATACAAGGTAAAGAGAATGTGTATTGTGTTTGGTTTTAATGAATACCCAGAAATTAAATAAGCCAACACCAGCCACCAAAGCTGCTGCACAATTGCACAAAGGTTCAAACTGAAACTTTACCTTTCCACTTGAAAAAATCTGCCCTTCTTTTCTGATTTTCCCTAATAAATTTATTATAATCTACATGAAGAAAAACAGATAAGGTGAAAAATGACATACCTACTGTATCTGAAGGTTTATCGAGATCTTTCTCGTTTTTGAGCTTTAATGTCATTCCTATTACAGACTTTATGCCTGTTATTACCTTTACTTCTGGATTTCTTGTAGCTGTCAGCATGCTCTCCATCCATCCCTTTACCTTGTATAACCTGGCATGTGAAAGAACACCAACATTCACCTGATGAGCATCTCTAATTTAGCTGCACTATCAGAGGAAGGACATCCATTATTGAACTGAAGTGATAACTTGCTAAAACTTTGCTCACATTTTCTGTCTGCCCATTGAATTTAGAAACTTCTGTTTCTGTAGTGACAGCATTGTTGGCATGGTGATCATGGCAACCAATCAGAATGCTTGCTGCAGGAGTCAGATTGAGGGTCATCCTGCTCTGGCCTGGCTGGTTGTGATGACTCCACTCACCACTGCTCCAATCTAACGACAACAACCAGTCATCAAAACCAGGCCACACATACAATGTTTGTGATGTTAGAGGTTAAGTTAGAACAAATAAACTTTAGGAGGAAGGAAAAAATTTTTTTGGCTCATTGTCCTACCCTTGTTGCCATAGCGTCGGATGTCCATGGTCAGACTGCCATTTTGTAGGGCATGTGTCATTTTATCTTCCCACTGTTTGTCGTTCATATTTGCCACCGCAACTCCATCAACAGCCACAACCTCATCGTCCACACACAACTGGCAAAGTTCTGCGGGACTGCCTGAAGAGGGAGGGAAGAATGAACATAGATGAGGAAGGACAGGGTATATTATTAAAAAAAATGAGGTACCAGCTTCAGGAACCGGCACAAACTGTGAAACAACCTCTGAATTGAAGATAAGTTTACATCTCAGTTGTAAAGTAGGCCAGTATGACAAAACTACACAGCGAGCAAGCAACGGCTCTTTTACATTTAATTAAATATTTATGGCAGAGTTTTAAAATCACTGGGTACATTTTGTAGTGTTTTTAAAATGCATCATAAATTCCAAGATTGCACATAAACTAATAATCTTTAAATAGATTTTCTTAGCTATGAAATTACTGATGCTTTGTTTCTATTGTTCAACTTTGTCTATACCAACTCTCTAAAGCAAATGTCCTTCCACAGTAAAGACTTAAATGACAATGCTATGTCAGCTATAAATATGATGTTAGTGTGTCAAAATATCAGTAGTCTTACCAGGTTCAATGAATTTTACTCTTGCCCCTGTTGAGTCCCAGTGAGTATGGAAACCAAAGTCTTGTCTGCTGTTGGGTTTAAGGCTAAGGCTGACTCTCATGTCACTGTGATCCACCTGAAACACACACGCGGATACACGTGACACCCCACCGTGCAATCCAAAGTCCTGTGCTTCCTGGTGTAAATTACAGACATCAGATTCCTTCTACCCAAACCCAGTAAGGCACACTCAGAGTGACTACTTCATTATGCACATGTGTAATCATCGTAACAACTCTACAAAAAATGCCAAACTTTTTTATTTTGTTGTCAGAGATGCCAATTTAGTGCTTTGATTACTAGATTTGAAGTTGTATTCTTGTGACAGACTAAATAAACCTTGTAAGCGTCAAAACAGTCATTATAGGCAGTATATCTATTATTAATGAGGAGGCCAATCCAGGAAAACAAAGGTAACAAGCTTCTTGACCACACACACACACACACACACACACACGAAATGCTATCATTACATAAACCAGCTTGAGCCTAATTGGCTTTACTGCACCCTGTAAGTTCCTGGCCTCTAAATATGAACTACCAGTGAGTTGTACTAGCTCCTTAAACATGTTTAAAATCTCTTACACTGGAGAATACTTCCTAGCTTCATGTTGCACACACAGATCTATCTCTACCATTTATCTCTGTCCTGCAATCCCCTGTTCATCATCATAATCACTAGCACTTTGAGACCATCTTGATTTCACAGTTCAACACATTGTGTTTAAACAGGATGTAAAATTGGAATGAATGAAATGGACACACTGTTGAGAAGTGACAGCTGGTAATGAAAATTCATTAGACAATCTTTGAGGCGTCTTATTTTATCATCCCTATTTATCTATGCCTACTTGTATGCCAAGGAGCTACAACAAAAATATTTATCATTTATCAGTACAGTAATAGTAGTATTATTCTCCATTTCATCATCTCATCTCAAAGAGTACAGAGGAGTGATTTCCTACTCTGAGACAGTAATTTCTCTTTATCTGTTTTTGGTCCTTTCATAGCATTTTGACAGTTACAAAAAAACAGAATAAATCCAGACAGAAAATTTCCCCCGTATTTAATTTGGTTAAACTCACATTGTACCGTTTCAGTGAGGACACTCTGGAATGCTTGGTCCCAAAGGGTCTGGCTGTGATTGCTGAAGAGAGACGGGATGATCCCTCAGACCGCCGGAAACCGCGGGGGAGGCTGGCTGAACTGGACCAATTCTTGTAGGTTCCTGCAGCCTGCTGGCCTCTGCCTTGCTCCACAGCTGATTCCCAAGATGTCTGGCTCTCTTCCTGTGACCTTGACATGATGCTGGATGATTTTAAAGTCTCCTTTGGCTGTACAGTTGTGACAAGAGATGATATTTAATTTTGTCAAAACACATTCTGGTTGGGCTGGTTCAGATGTGGACTGGTAAGGAAAAAGGCTGACCTGGGCTTTGACCTGAGTCTGCGAGCTGAAAGGACAGTCATGAGAAGGTGTGGTAACTCCTCCTCCATCTGAGGCCAAGGAAGCAATGTGGGTCTCATCTCCAAAAATGGTCTTCTCTGACGCAGGCATGGCGCCAATTGATGACCCCTAAGATAAAATAAATAAACTCTGGCTACAGATTTATAATTTAATAGTGTAAAATAAGACATTTATAACAAGAATTTTGTGTTTTATACATCTTATACAACCTCACTGGGATATGTGATATCTTTTCTGTAAGAATTTATGAGATAAACAGAATATAAACTTTTAAATACAACTTTTACCTGAGTGTGGGCTGAGTTATCAGGATTAAGTGGCACAGTAGGACTGAAAGGGGCTTCAGTGGCGTAGCTACGGGCCAGCAGAGCTCGAGTATGTGGGCGGAGATCAGAGCTCAATGGTTTTGATGGCGGAGAGGTGGAGTACGGACGGGGGGCAGGGTTCTGCCTGCATGGTGTCTGCTGGTCTCTGAAAATTGGCATGAAAGGTTAGAGAAGCCAGTATAGTAAAAGAGGAAAGATGAGCATCATACTACATTAGTTCAATGCAGCATACTCAACAGTTTTCAATCTGGCTCAGCAGCTTTTCATACACATTTTAAATAAGTACTTTGCAAAGGTTTAGGGAGTGCCAGCTGAGGATTTTCCACCACACCTCTTTGGCAGTCTGTCTTGTGTTTTCTTAAAGTCTGTCACAGCCCCATTTGTCATCTGTGTAATCACATGCTCTCTGTCTTGTGACATTGTACGGAGGTCAGACTTGGTGCTCCTGCGTCGATTCTTCCATTTTGTCAAATCCTGAAACAAAAAAACAAAAAGTCTGTATCACTCTTGTTTGTGTTCATGTAACAGCCATTCAAGGCCCTTGTTATCCATGCTCAAAGACAATTTTGTTGAGGTTCATAGTTGATCCTTAACCTTGGGAACAATATTCGACAAAATAACCTTAATTCTTTAGGTTGTGTATATATTGCCATTGCATTTTCTTTCCTCCTGTTCTTTTTATTTATTAATACATTGTGTACTCCTCTTTTGTAATGCACTGCTGCTGGATGGAGGACCCACAATTTTGTTGTACTCTCTGTACAATGAAATCGAGTCTATTCTATTCTATATATTATGTGACCATTTTCAGATACAGGATTCTAAGCTCTTACCACATGGTTCATTGAGTAGCTGTTCTTTGATAAGATAACCTCACACCTCCACTTTGAGAAAGGCTGAGATAAACAACAACCTTCTTATATTCACTAGAGAAGCTTAAGAAAACTATTCCACAATAGCTGGGCAAATTTTTCTTAACTTACAGCATGCCAGTGAGCTTCGCTGTCTTTAGGAACAACGCTGCTCGCCTGTTTGTTTTCTTGATTCCACTCTCCTGCCGTGTCATGGTCCACATCATAAATAGTATTCTCACAGGGGCCTTTACGAACAGGGTATATCATCGGGATGTCACTGAGTGATTTGCTCCTGATTCAGATAGACAAAGAAAGAGAGCACTGAAATAAATAATCGATATACAGAGCAAAAAATATTGGGGACAACAGGAAACACTGCAATTTTATAGTACGTTGCATGACACTGCCACTTTTGCACATCAAGCATGATTAATAGTACTACAGTGTAGTGCGCAAAAGCACACAAATGTGCCATTTTGCCACCGTGTACACACACACAGACGCACACACACAGCGGTACAACAGTATTATCAGATGCAAAACATCACATTCTACATTCACACAACAAAATCCCTAGCCAAGAGCAAGCAGGGCAGTAGAATGCAAGTAAAGTACTGCAACAGTATAAATGGCAACAGATGTTGATGTCTGGGTAACATATCAGACTTGACTTGTAACAAGTAATAGCATTGCTGTAGGCAACAGAATGTCAGATGTGACATTTAAGTAACTTACAGAAGCATTTAGCAGGTGGTTTATTAAAACAAACAGTTTGATGGGAGGAACAGAGAATGTGATTGCAAGCAATCCTGTAGCTTATCAAGTCTCTGCCCAGGACATGAATTGTGGGAAGGATACCAAATGCTCCATCAGGAACATGCAAGTGCTTTTTGCAGCAGTATTGCTTTTGTAGTTAAGCAGAATACAAGCAAAAGCAGATCCAAATAGGGACGCAGGGTGGTTTAAGTGCTATGCCAAGAACTTCAGGACTTACCAGATCCAGCCAGGGTTGACCTGAACTGGTCTCACAGGCCTGACCTGGTTTTGATATGTTCTACAGAACCAAAAACAGAACATGAAGTCATCTATGTAAGGTTTAACAAAAATAACTACAAGCATAGTCACCAGAAGACATTACAAAGATTACTTAGTTAAAAAAAAAAAAAAAAAAGATGGGTTTAGCACCATGCCTGTAATATAAACCAACGGCACACACAGGAGCTTAAGAGAAAGAATGCGTTTAATGCACAAATTTGCAAGGCTTGCTGTACTCCCATTTTTGTCAGTTTATTGACCCACTATGACACTATCTTTCCACATCAAACCATATCACAGCATTAGCCCTGGCAAAAAATGTGTTATAAATAACATGATTCTGTTATGGCTATTAAAGTATGACACTAGGCTTGAGTCATCTATTTAGCCATTATGAACTAATGAGTCACTCAGCGTGATGCTGCCAAAAAATACCACATCATCAGCACCATAAAAAAGGTGTGAGTGTAAATGTCAGATAAAACATCATGCACTACCTATCAGTGAGAGTACTAATTCAAAGCACATTTAATTTGCCAGATAATTTCATAAAACACCTTTTCCATAAACTGAGCAAAATTTGCATCTTTTTAACATAGTGATGCAATTTGCTGATGCATTAGATTTGCAAATGCAAAAACGATCAGGTGCACATTCACACTGTGGTACACAACAGATAACAAGCAGAACAGAACACTCTGTACAATGTTTGGATATTTGGGGCAGTGTATTTGTGAGCAAGGCAAGAATCTTCAGGAGAAGAGTGCATGTTTATGCTTTGACTGAGGCTGTCAGCAATAGCCGTCTCAGTCTATCCAGATGTGGTAGAGGTGTTCTGCACTGTGGCAGATCCCACAAGCCAGGAAATGAAGTCAAAGTCAAATTCTTCCTCAGAAGAGCCCAAAGCCTTATGGCTGCAGTCAAAGAAAAGGTAAAGGTGACACATGTCATACAGTACAACACTTAACAGAATTTTAACATTAAAAAGTCTTCTATGAGAAAAAAAATTAAAATGGGGAAAATAAAACGCAAACTGTTAAGTTAGTTGAGTAGCTAATTAGCTAATCCCCTGTGCCTTGGTGTGATATAGTTGAGATTTGATTTATAGCCTAAACAATTAATCGAAGACATGAATCCACATCATCATTGAAATAAATAACTTCGCTTTCACCAAAGGAATTAATTCAAAAACCAAACCTCGAGACTCATGATTCATGTTATGTTTTTTGTTAGAGTGCATCAACAACTTTGGACATGAACTCAAAAGTTACAAAACTGCAGTTCCTGCTTTGCCTTGAATTAGTTTTTTCTAAGTCTCATCATAACCCACTAAAATCAGCCAACAGACCTTAAGGCTTGCATTTTACGATACCAGGGTCTTCTTTGGGAGCCAAGGTAGATCGTTTTCACTCGACGTTCCTCTTCAGGCGTCCAATATTGGGGTAAGAAGCAGTCATAGCCAGGGTTGGAAGATGTCTGATGGAGAGTCTGCTGCACTCGCCGGAAATACCAGTCGTCTCGGACAGGGTCTGCCTCAGTGTAATCATCTTCTGAGTCTTCCTCACAGAGAGCCCGTAAGAAAAGCTCTTCATCAATAGCACACTCAGGAGGAGATAGAGCGAGTTGGAGTTGAAAAGGAGCATCTTCCATGCTGTAGCAAAGAGTGGCACACCCACATCTATTTATTCAGTGCCGGGTGCATAGGGATGGTTTTGGAAATGATTTGACAGCACAAAGCTGCTACAAATGTTAAAATGCAGAGATGCGACTGACAGTTGTATGAAGATAAATTCCCAGTTTTCAGTAGCATTTACTAGATCACTGAAATCCTGATCTTCACACAGCCACGCCAAGATGAACTGACTAGTTATCTGGCAAAAGCTTATTGCCAACACTCTGATGTGCAACATTAAGTATAGTATACTGTCAACCATTTCTTTAAACAATGACTGTCAATTGTTGAGCCTTCATCTGACGCAAGAGTAATGAAGTATTGCTGCCATATGGGCTCTGCTGGAAAAACTGACCCACTTGGTGATCTGACACAGTCTTGCACTAACCCCAAACCTGGTAACTAAAGGCAAAGAGGATAAAGTAATTGGCAATAAGAAAATTTAAAATTCTCAATATTATTTTTTTTTGCAAGCAACAGACATGCTCCAAGCTCATAAATACTCAAGCACTTACTTTACTTGGCAGATGCTTAATCCAAAGCAACTTACAAGACTTACCATTTTGTCTGTCCTGTGTAAAACCGACCTTAACAATGAAAGTATGGATCAGACCATATTCATTGATTTGTAGTAGGACTTAGTGTAAAGGAAAAATTAGTATAAGAAACTCCAAACTGTATAAAAGCAGAGCAGATGTGAACTGATTGAAAAAATGTGAAATGTACTTCGAACTATGTCATCATACTACTGTTGTCAGCATTTGTGTAGCTCAAAGTTAGTAAGTTAGTTAGTAGCGGTGTGCGAGTAGTCTGTACAGACCTGGCGAGTGGACTGGCACAGCTCTTTCCATTCTCCTCCCGTCTCTGTTTTCTTCGTAAAAGTGGCGGTGGGATATATCCTTTGTTTTGTTGGGTTGAGGGCTGTGTGGCCTCCATCCTGAACTCCTGCTCAGCTTCTGCGTCACTTCCACAACCTGGAGGCCACACAGATAAATGGAAAATGAGCCACCATAAAGATAAGACACAAGAAAAAGAAAGAAAGATAAACAAAAGCTAAACTGAAAAGACAACCAACAGTTATCAGAGAGGAACCTTTGGTGGATGACCGAGTCTTCAAACAGCCTTAAGCCTTTAAGGAGAGTTGTGCCAAGTATTTCACCCTCTTCCATCACAGCCACATTTATCAGCTCAGTGTGGAACTTGCCACAGTCTCTCACTGACGTGCAGCAACCCCAAGTATGACATAGTGCAGACTAATGACATTTTGAAATAACTTCTGGCCAATTGATCCAATACAAGTAAACTGATCCAGCATAACATGAGCCCATATAAAATAATACAATTATTTTGATAACTTCTTAGATTTCGGTTTTGGCATTTTTAAACTTGACAGTACCAAGAAGGGCCTGGGATAACCAAGCCATATGAAAAGCCATAATAACAAGAACATTCTGCAATCAAAATAAAGTTCTGCAAAGAGAAAAAAAAGGAAATCTAGTTCTACCAAACGTTTTCCTCGTTTTCTTCTTTTGCAATGTGCATTTGTTTACCAATGGAAGTGTTGATCATGGGGTCCTCAGCTTTTATATGATATATCTGAATGTTATATCATCAATGTTATTTAATTAAAAATACCACCATTGTTTGGATACAGGGGCCGGGAGTCCAGAGAGTCGATGCTATCCACAGAATTCTGTCTTTTATAGCCCGGTCCCATGCGTTGACATTCCTCTCTCTCTGGGTTCCAGCTGTCTTTCACAAACACATTACTGCCCTCGTCTAGAACCTACATTTAAAAGTCACAGTTAATGTAAATCCAAGAAAATAAAAAGAGGCTACAACTGGGTAAAAAACCTGAAAGAGCTTACCTTGGACAACGCCAACCCTAAAAGACCTTCAAAGGCTTTGAAGTTAAGCTGAGGACCACTGTAGAATGCGTCTTGGTGAGCTTTGCGGCCCAACCAGTAAATAGTGATCAGAACCTGCAAAAGAGTGGACCAAGATATATTATGGAGTACCTTCATCTTCACTGCTAAAGGCAGAACTGCAGAACATTAGCAGCTACTGTACAGTCATGCTACCACACCATAAAGAAATTATTTAAGCTAAATATCAGAATCAGCATGCCAGTAATGACAATGCCAACATGATGTTCACCATCTTAGATAGCCATGTTAGCATCTAACATTAACACTAAACACAAGCAGATCGTAGAGATTCATGGAAATGTCATGTTCAACATCACACGTTTGACCTCATGATGGCAGAAAAGTCAAGCAACATACTAAGGGACTAATTCATCAAGCAGTTGCATGAAAGAAAGTACAAAAATTTATTCAAAACCCAACCTCACTGTGCCGCCCGCTTAAATTCATTCATTCTCTGGGAACCATCAAAGATTGTACTAAATTTTGCATCAGTCCATCCAATGATTGTACAAATATTTCAGTCTGGACTAAATTGGTCGACAGACAAAACCATTCCTCGAGCCATGCTATGATGGGTAGAAGTGTTACAAACCAGTCTGCCAAAAATCCATCTAGGGATTCAGGTTTTCCCTTCTATGACACAGAATATGGTAAACTCTTTCCACACCTTCAGCACAAGAAATACTATAAAGGCAAGGCACGTCCTGATCAGTCGACATTAGGACACACACCTGACAACCATTAGTATAGACAGCGAGTGAAGGCCTGTAAAATATGGTCCTCTTCCCAGCACTTAAGATTTTATTATTGCATCAACCAAAGCACTTTTTCTCTAAACGATTTATTCCTCATCTGCCTTGAGGCGAGGGATATATTTTTGACAGACTGCCTTCTCCATGGCAGAGCAGCAGCATGTGTTGTTATCAACTATGTATCAGAATGTCTGTAGCTGTATCTCAGTAAAGTCATCATTGTCCATGTAGGGCCTTGATAGATGATTGAAACACCTGAATATTTAGTTGCACAATGCTAGTTAGATCAAAAGGATACAGTTTTTAAGTGGCAATAAATGCCTCTGTATGGATTTTCCATTATGTTAATGTCTGTAGCAGCTACTGTACTCTTTACTGAATACATAAATGATCTCAGTTCTAGGCTTGTGTGAGTGTTTTTGTAAAGTAATGAGACCACCTAATAACACGGTGTACACAGACCCAATAAACTACGCAGCATTTCAAAAGAGAAATTCTATTAACTTTTTCAGACTGCTTAGGTCACTAAAGCTAAAATACACCAGTTTAAGATTGCATGCAACAACAAGGTCCTACAAATCCTAATTAACTGTATTGTTTTATGTATAGTAAATTTAGGAACTCTTAAATCACTTATATTTAAGGATTTGAGACATCACAGTAAGACCAAAATAAAATTAACAATGTACTGTACACTACATAATTATTGTCTAATAATTATTTTACATTTCCTAATTACCTATTTATTTTCCTGATTCTATTAATCTAAAATCTGTAAAGCTATACTTCTCTTTATACGCAACAATAGTGAGACAGAAATATTACATTTAAAATAATTGGAGA
This sequence comes from Ctenopoma multispine, assembly GCA_034779795.1. Lineage (NCBI taxonomy): Eukaryota > Metazoa > Chordata > Actinopteri > Anabantiformes > Anabantidae > Ctenopoma > Ctenopoma multispine. The sequence goes on from JAUYWH010000018.1 coordinate 10,469,147, forward strand.
TGCTCATTATACTGAGATACTGAATGCAGAGCCCGAACTTACTGGGACATTAAGATCTCATACAGTATTCTCAACATGACATCATGTACAGACAAGTCATTTGTGTACTCTGTGTGCACCGTTTGTTTCAAACTGGCCATTAAGCTATGCTGTAAAACAAGGCAAAAAACTAAATCCATTATATTTTAAAATTAGAAATATCTGATAAACTGACCCCACATTGAGGATGATTAGAAAAAAGTAACTGGCAGCTGTAAGTTATACAAACATTACAAAATGAAGAGTAATAATTAAGATAAACAGGTTTGTCTTGTCTTGCCCCCCCCCCCCCCCAAAAAAATCTTTGCTTATTAATGCAGTGTTTTTCCACATAGCATCACGTTAAAAAATCTTGCAACTATAAAAAAGTTTCTGTGTGTTTTGTTGAAAACCCACATGTAAACTGGCCTTCAATGGAGGCAAATTGACCCTAATTTGTTAATTCAAAGAGAAATGCTAAACCCAATTCAAAGAAAGAGAACTCAGATAAACAGCCTCATTACTGAGCCTGAGTTGTCAGCTATTGTGCGATTCAAATGAGGCTTCCAAGATAACCAAACAACCTCATGAGCTGTGGAATATGTAAAATAGCAGCAGTGCACACAAGCGTGCACACGTTTCTCACACAAAATACAGATATGTATTGCAGCTGGTATTGCTGGTAAATGGGTTTAACAATACAGCTTAACATATGGTGATTGAACATCAAGCCCAATTTTAGTACAAGAGATTTAGTTACTTATCAACTTATTAAATTTGGGGCTCATCACACTAAACAACCCTTGACCCTCATTATGACTAAAGATGAATCTCGATGCCAGTGGGATGTGGACATCAGCATCAGAAGCTACTGGTGACTGGGTTGATTAATAGGATGCCGTCTGATGACATTATTAGATGTGGAGGACGACAGTTTCATTTAAGTTATTTAGGAGAGGGAATTGAGAAAATAAAAATGATCGAAAAACTTTTTAGGGGGAGGAAAAAGACAACTCAGAAGTCATCCTGGCAAAACTTACATTTTTGAGTCTTCTGTTGCTTTCATCTTGCCTAAAACAAAAGAAATAGTAATAAATGCACAAACGAGTCATGCTCATAATGTACATAATGCACATACATAAGAAAATTACAGTGACATTTCAAAACATCTCATTTGCAGGGCTCTGCTAATCTGCTAATCAGTTACTCATCAGAAATTACAGGGAACGGGCTATCAGGTTGTATAAAGCAGTAGTTTGTCAGGCAAAGCTTGCACCTCTATAAATGCAAAGCAGCTGCGAGACTACGGCATGAATATAAACCTTTTTCAGTACAGGTACAGTAAAAATGAGTTACACTTTATATGTTAAGGACTCTGTGCTGAAATGAGCACCTGTAGGTTTGGACAGTTGTATACACATACTTCCCCGACACTGCTTTTAAAAAGACAACAGTACCTGAGTGTTACACGTGTGGACAGATCCTGCAGGTCTCCTGGATGAAATAGCTGTGACTCGTTAAGTCCCAGTTTCCCACAGGCTTTCAAGAATACATTCACATTATCCTGCAAATTAGAAAAATAAAGACACAGAAAAAAAAAAAAAAATCAACATATACAGTGTAGATATCATATAGAACCAGAAGATGTTGTTGATCATTATGTTGACGCTCAAAAATGTCAGTGACAGCCTTATCAATAGGGTTGGGAGCTTTACCAAAAATTACAGATTAATCAATAATTATATACAATGCTAATGTTAAATGACTGTTTTTCCACTGCAAAAAAATCTGATCAGATATTGGTTAATGAAGATTAAGTCAAATGTATGATGTTGTAAATATAAACGTAAAGTTTACAATAACTATCATGACTACATTATGTCAAAGCATCTTGTTTACCATTATTACTCTGATAAAAAATTTTTTTGACATTAAACAGCTATTTAAAATTATGTTTACACCATCTAATACAACCAAAAAGGCTAACAAATCTTCTAACGGCTGAAATGGCAAATCTTTGTAGCAGATTTTGTGGGCCATAATAGCCAATAAACAATACTTATGGGAGTTTATTAAACTTGGCTGTTCTCTGGAAACATTAAACTCAGTGTAGGACTCATTTCATAAAAGGCTGAAAAAACAAACAAACAACAACAGTCTGCTCTCACGAGCTCCGTGTGTAGCTAGCCAAACTAAACTGACAAACTACAGGATGTAGTCCAATATAGGTCACAACCATGATTACAACTGTGTATTATATTTAGAAAAATCTTGCATAACACTAAATCATTCTGCACAATACATATTTAAAATTCCAACAAGTTGTAGACAACATCTAACTACTGTTCAATGTCAGCATTAGTGTAGTATATATTTAACTTTTAGTCCATCATTTAAAACATTCAAAAAGAAACACTGTGGTCCTTCAGGCTGTCAATATAACTTGACTCTCTGCGGCACCTGTATCTCATGCCCACTGACCAATACCACTCCAACATCAACTGTTGGAGCATTAGTTAGTTCATTAGTGCTATTGGCTCCTGATAGGAAGTTGCTAATTATTTTCTTTGCTCTTGCTTTGAGCAGTTTTGGCAATTATACTTGTATGAGGCCATTGAAACAGCCTAAAGCCAAAATAAAAACCTGCACTTGCATTTGTGCCCAATAAAAAAATGTTTGCATATTCAGCAATCGGTCTGGCACCCTTAAATGCACTTTGAGCATCGTTCAAACTGAACACTGTCTCGTTGTGCCTTAAACAGGAAACCACAAAATGTGTCAAAACTTCCTGGCTAGCAGGTGTCTTACTTTCTTTTGTGCTTATAATATACACAAATACATTTTAGAGGAATTATTTGAATCTGTCAGTTACATCTCAACTGTCTAAAGGACATTTTTTCCCCACATGTATCTTCATTGACATATAAAAGGTTAAGAAAACATGACTGGTATCACACAGCAAAGCAACATGTTACACCTACGCGCTCACTGTAAACCTAACACTCACCAAGCCAGCGATGGGAGTAGAAAGCCTGTTCAATCTCTTAATGATGCCAGGTTTCAACTGGTTTATCAGACTGAAAGAGAAAACAAATTACCAAACACTGTAAAGGTGGGATATTTCTACTGACACACACACACACACCTCTGTCAGTTTTAGGTACAACAAGGTCAAATTTATACTGTCCAACTCAACAGTGCTAAACATATACATCTACCTAGTGGACTATTAAATTATTATTAAACATGCACCAGTTTGTCTTTTACCTCAGACTTATTTTGAAACCATGATTCACAGATTAAACTGTGCAGTGATAGACAACACTACTTCCTGACTTTTTTTGCTGCGTCTGTGTCAGAGCAAATTGACTGCACAGTGAGAGAAAGACGTGGAGACAGATTGTGCTCTGTATTTTGTCTATGTAGACGTCTACTTTGTTAGTTTCACTTTCACTTTCACCCAGTGTTTAAAGACCATGACATGAAGTGATGCCTTCCTAATGTCACCTTTCATCCACTAAGGGTAAGGCAATAGGTACAACTTATGTCTACATGAGTTAAAGACAAAATAAAAAAAATAGTCGTTTCTGCTTTACACTTTTCCCTAGTAACTAGGGTCATACAGTCATGTGCAAAAGTTAGTACCCCTCTTAATTTTCTGTGGAAGAAAAAAAATTTGGATACAGATAAACGGCTTTTCATCATGCCATTTTTTAACGAAAATGAAGCCAAAAAAATTATACATGTGGGCAATACTAAGTACCATTCATGATTCAATAGCTTTAAGAGCTAAGTAAAAGTAATCTTCTCGTAAGGTCCCACCACAGCATTTCAGTTGGGTTGAGGTCTAGACTTTGACTAGGGTATTTTAAAACCCACATTTTTTTCTCCCCAGCCATTCTGATGTAGATTTACTTGTGCTTCAGATCATTGTCCTGTTGCAGGACCCGGCTTCGAGCAAGCTTTAGCTGTCGGAGATATGGCCTCACATTTGCCTCTAGAATACTCTGGTATACAGAGAATTCATGGTTGACGCAATAGCCCCTTTTCAACAGCATCGTGCAGGAGGGTTTAAAAGCCACATACTGTATAGCAGACATGCACATTACGCATCATGTCGGACATTGTGCCTCTTAAACCAGGATGCCTGTTAACATTTAATATGCTCAGTGAGGCCTGGAGGGTCTGAGATGTAGCTGTTGGGTTTTTTGTATTTCTCTGAGCATTACACAGTCTGACCTTGGGGTGAATGTGGTGGGAGAACCACTCCTGGGAACACTGCCAACAGTCTTGAATGCTTTCCACTTGACTAATCTTTTTACCTGTAAAATTTTGAACTCCAAGTTGTTAGGAAATTGTTTAATTATCCTTTTCTAAGTAAAGGTTTTTTGATGTGATTGATGTGCAGCAACAATTGCTTCTCTATTGCTTAGGCCTTTCCGTCTTGGCATTGTGTTAATATACACCTGTATGCTCCAGACCAGCAAACTCACTGCCAAAACCCCTGCTTTTATAGAGCTCTGCACATCTGGTGATGAACAGTTATTCAAGGCCTGGTGATGAGCAGCACCTGGCTGTAATTTCCCCCTTAAAAAAATGGAAGCAATAAGGGGGTACTTAGTATTGCCCATGTCCATGTTCTTTTGGGCCTAATCTGTTAAATGAGTAATGGCACAGTGAAAAAAGGGATGTTGTATTTGCCATATACTAAAACCTACTACATGCAACAAAGATCCCCACTCAGAAGAGAACCATTGATGTGGTGGTTATGTGGCATGCACTGCAACCATCTGATATTTCAGTGTTTCATGCCAGATGCACACAGTGCCCGGTCCAGCTGGGGAACTTAGCTGCATGTAATGCTGACTTATCTCTACTGTGTTTCCAGTCTGCTTCTCTGCTATTATCAAATTCAATTAAAAAATCTTCAAAAAGAAATCTACTTTTTCCAATCTCCTACCATCATTATGTTAGTCTGTTTTTCTGTTTACATGACAGCTAAGAAAGTTGACTGTAACTGGTTACTTTAATGCATAAATGTAATACGAATCACCTCTCAGTGTAGTGCAGTCAAACAGCAGCAAAAACTATAATTTATAAGATGGTCATATATCTCTTTTGTTTGAACAAAAACTGCACATTATCAGCTTTATGAAAGTAGAATTTATTCTATTCAATTCCACAAGGGAAGCAGGGGGTTAATAGTTGTGGACTAAAAATTATCAAAGATACAGTACAAATAGGCCAGCTTTAAATTTTATTTTATAGCTATACTTCTGGGCTAGAAGAAGAAGAAAAAAAAAATCTTATTTGATGGTCAAACAATGGAATGCTTAGAAAGCTTTTTCATTTAACATTTGTAAGAACACTAAAGAAGCTACAGAGTGCTTTGGATATTACTTTTTTTTTTTCTTTTAAGTAGTGAGAGAAATTAACCTGACTACACACCATAACTAGGTTAACACAGTAATTAAATAATTACATTTTCTTTAAAAGATGATTTTTATAAAAATCACAACAGATACCAAAGTTTAAGCGTCATTACTCACTCGCAAAGCAGGACGCCGTTCTCCAAAGCCGCACGGAAGTTGTTGCAACCAAATGATTTTCCAGTCACTTCCTAGAGAAAAAAAAAAAAGGAAAACCAAAGAAAAACACCAGAAGAATTTATCCATTGACTCAAACTGTTTTTGCAACCATTGATATGACCATTTATTTCTCAAATGTTCTTTGTGTACTGCATTTTACTGGTGATATTAATGTTCTTCATATAATCCAGTAATCCCAAATATACCCAAACAAAAAGGAAAAAAAATGCATATAGACAAGTATTCCACAAAACATAGAAAACAACATAAGCCCAGTGATTTTACAGGGCAAGAGGGCTTTGTAATGAGGACATAAAAATGGGGCTTTTAGTGTTCGGCTTCATAACTAACAAAGGGCCCCAAAAGGCTATTCTTCTCACTAATTAGTCCCCCCAGGAATTCACAATCACAATACAGTTTTATTAGAACTGGGTACTGGGAATGGAGAAGATACTTCTCAGTGGAATCAAACAAACAATGCACTGCCGTGTTAATACAATAAGACACAATGTGGTCAAGATACGGAACAGCACTGAATGTTAATTGGTCATTTCAATAAACAATTACCCCACAGAAACCATATTTCACAGGTTTCAACCATATGTTCTTAAGTGTGACTTCTTGAAGCAAACTACTTGACAGCTTCAGCTGTTAAAGAGTTTCCCCGAACCCAGAAGGATCAAAGGCAATTAAATCATAAAATGAAAATATGCACATAATTACTCAAACTGTGAAATATCTGCTTGTTCCAGCTTTTCAAAAATGAGAAGTTAAATTTCCTATGCAATACAAGAAATGTACACAGATCTTTATTTTATCTTTGGCCCGTTGACCAGATAAGAAGAGTTTAAGACATCATCTTGGGCTTTGAGAAATCATAACACCATAGCATTATCATGATTTTGATTATGACTTAAGAAAACCATCCACAGATTAATGACAGGTTTTTTTTGTTGCAATTGCAGTTAAAATAAATAGTTGCACTTCAGATCATTTCTTCTTGTTAAGGTTAAGGGAGGCACTGTTTTAAAATAGAACACCTGCTTAACTAAATGGCCTGTTTATATAATATAGAAGAGGCAAATCTATTCATATTTCCTGGAGTCCAATAGACTGAGCAAACATTTAGGTGTAATTGCAACTGGTACTATGCTAATGGTAAACAACAACTTTTGCACACTTCAATATATATAGAAGCAATTATCCTGCAATCTGTAACACTGAATATAACTACCAACACAATCCCATTGAGTTTTGGCACATAGAAGTATTTGTGACAACAATGAGCAATTCCTTAAAAGGACCCCGTCACCGTTCATCCATCCTTTCATCCATTAGTGCAGCAAAATAGACGAGTAAAATTGGCACGGGCTCACTGCCAAGACAGCCCTGCACAGAATTCTCATAATGATGCACTCAGACACCATTGACATTAATGGTGCCATTTAGAGTTGGTCAATATTCAGTGCCCATAGTCTACAAGTTGTGTTTATTGGTTAATATTTGAGGATTACAACTTCCAGAATGCTTGGATAAGAGTGCCATACAACAACTTACCAAGACACACTGCTGTAAACACCACATCCTCCATACTGTGCGCGCATGTCAGAACCTGCTGATCACATTAACCACAGGAAGTGTGCAAACAACTAGTATCAACTAATGAACGCAAGACACGTGAGCAAAGGTAACCCACCTACTACATCTCAAAAGGACAGAGCCCAAATAATAAACCTCATAGCGTAAAGCATGATGTCATTTTCTCTTTTAAACATTAGCTAATTATCTACTTTCCTCCTATGTGTACTGCCAGCTAATGTTGCGTTAGTCCTGCAGTCAAATCATCTTTATCTGAACAACCACAGGAGATTCTCACATATACAGTAGCTCCTTGTTTGGAGGCAAGAGCTCACTTGAGTCTTATCAAGGTGTGTTTTTGCATTTAAACTCAGATAAGTCTGTGAAGGTGCCTCAGTCCAGTTTTGATAATGTTCAGTCCAAGTCGTTTGTGACTGTTACTGACCAATATAACACATTTGCTGTTTGACCAACAATTGTTTGCACCAAAAAAATATTGATGTGTAAAAACAGCAGCACGTCTGTTTAGAAAATGAAGACTAAAGTGAGGCACGCACCTCGATCCAACGCTGAGCCTCGTTAAACGCGTCTGCGCGGCTGACAGTGGTCTGCTGGCGCCACTCCATCTTTATCTTCTGAACAAGCACAGGACAAAACTCTGCTGAGGAGAAACACATTTAACTTTTTCATTAAGCAGCACAGAAGAGCGTCTCCGCCAAGCTTATCAAATGAGTTCACCTAATAACAGCAAAGCACAAGAAGACAGTTTGCAGCTGGATTGAAAGAGGCAGCTTGTTTAGTCACCTTGCGCTGCGTGAAGCTCCTCACCGGTGAACGCTCTCCGCTAATTGACACGCAGGTTATCAGTGGACACTCGCCACCTCTGCCACCTACTTTCTACCACTGACAAGTTCCGTTTATTGGGTAAAGTGGAGAGAAACGTCTCCGCCCACTACAAAAACTACAAGCAAAGTTTTTTTGAAGTCAAGTGGAAGATCTGCAGCAGAGTGTCGTCGTCCCTCTGCTGGTCTGTTGGTGTATGACACTGTGGTCAGTAGTGACAAACAGGACTTTGACAGTACTGAAGGCAAGGAGAGGCAAGAGTTTTATTTAAATTAAACCTAGATCATAAAAAAATACAGAAAAATTTAAATAATCGATTACATACATACAAATGCAATACAAATAAACTTTTCACTCAGTGGTGGGTAGTACAATAGAGAAATACGTAAGGCAGCCAGCTGTTTTTAAAAGCAAGTACTGAAGGACACTGAAAATAAAGAAGCATAACTGAAGCTAAAAAATATTAATTTTTACTGTAAAATATGCTCCAGAATATTTGTTAATGTGACTTACAGTCTTCTCATACCCCGACTCATTGAACAGCCCGGTAGCTGTGCAGAGGTATTGCCTTGTTAAGGTTTTTGAGCGAGGCTCCCCTTCTAAACAAACAGAAAAGGTCATTTTTATTTATTATATAATGACTATAATGACTAATACCTGAAGGGCTGGGCATAGCATAATGGATCCTAGTGGAGAAGGAGTAGTGAGGGCTGGGTAGAGAGAGAGGGGTGGATTGATTTCAAGTGTCAAACTATCAAATTCTGGTAGGGAAATGCTGAATTCCTATTAAAATTGTCAAATTAAATAAACTTTATCTAACATGCTGATTTCATTCCTTAAACAATCCATGTTTACATTGCAGAATAAATCAGTTGAATTCAAGCTGCTACATGCTCAAAAAACACATTAGTCAGGGCTTAGCACTGTTTATAGACTTCTGAATGTTAGGTAAGAAATGATAGATGACCTGTTGTTGTTCACTGTTCATTAGTTCCTATTTTCTGGTTAATGCAGACATTTAGTCTGATCTCACAGCCATCATTATTACATGTCACATACTGTATAAAAAACCTCATTTGACCTAACGTGGATATTTAAAGGTGTAAAAAATACATATTTGTTTAGTCTGCAGATACAGATATGTAAAACATCTTTCTTGTCTTCTCTTTTTTTTACACTGTCTGTCATTCCCTAGGACAATTTCAGCAACCTGATAACACCTGCAAAGTGATGTATGATGGCCTCTGCTTGAACTGTTTTTGACTATGTCTATACTGTATCTGTACTGCATCTGTTTTTCTTTTGTAATTTCTTTAGACATTTGAAAGGAAATGTAGTGGTGAGGCCTCATCTTGTATTGCAGCATGTGCTTACTCCAATCCAATTTCCTGCCAAATGCCCAAGGAGGTGCACTGTATAGGGAACAAGGGCAGTGATGGAATCACAGAATTTTAAAGTAAAATGAGGTGCAGTGGTGTAGGACACTGTGGAAAATTTAATGAGATTCCTTTTAAAAGCACAAAGAACACTGTGACTGAATAATCGTCACAGACATATTAGCTAAATCAGGGAAATTAAAAGCTCAGATCCTACACCATCTGTCAGTATTTCTCCAACAGAACAATGGAGATTATTGTTTTTGTTTCAATCCTAAATTCTCTGGTACAGATCTGTAATTAACAAATGCAGTAAGAGTGAGTGTCCTTAGAATGCTTTGAAATCTTATTAAAGCTATTCACCATAACATGAACAACCAAGAACACATTAACTCTCTGACATTTCACTACTGAAAAAAACAGCAAGTGGACAATTCGAAGCAGTAGATTACAGTAGACTTGTAACAGTTACAGTAAATTTGCAGTATACTTGTCTTGTTTTGTTTCTATATTTCTTTTCTAAAGTGCAAAAGGCTCTGTTCACGTTTTCCAGCTTTTTGACTGTATCTCGAATTATCTCACATTAGCTTCTTAGACCCCATTTCGTGACCGCAGCTATCTCCTGTTTCAGTACCATGCTCTTTTCAAACTGGGGGAAATAGTACTCCACTGTGCCTGCACACATGATGCTAATTGATTTTGAAACTGAAGAGTGGCGCACTTGAGTAAACAGATTGATGCTCATCATCTCTATCAGAGGACTGAGGGTTTGTTGCACATACTGATCTCCTACTGATTAGATGAGGAATAAGATTAGTATCAGCCCAGGTATGAACAACTCATATTGGCGGATAATGATCAGTAATATTCACAATGATGATCACAACTCATTAAAATTCTGTATTTAATATATTAATTAATTAATATATGATGTGTGTTTATAATGTTTGTTCATAAGATACACATATATATGTATGTATCCCTCATACACAGCTAGATTTAAGCTGTTATCTGTAATAAAAAAAACACATATTACTTTGTTTCATTCTTTTTTGTTATTTGATTTGCCATCCATATTGTCTCTACCAATTTCTTGCAGTGTCTGTCATTTCTGTTCCAGCAGCTGTCAAAATGTGCACGTTATCTTTGAGGGAAAACAATTCCAACAATGAACACAAATGGCAAAAAAAAGAGAATGTAAACAAAAACAAAAGAATGCAGAGATGAAATGCATTTCATTTTATTTGTGGCAAGTGCTCCTATGAATACATCATCTTATCAATGCTAAGGAAATAATTTTATAATATTGCATGTATGTCTGACTACCAGTAGGTGCTGCTGTAACTCTGCTTGTGGACACATCTTTTTGGAGGAGTGGGCTTAACAGGGGTTTGGGGTGACAGGTTAGGAGACTGGGGAAGCTAGACAGTGAAATGGATAATAAACGACAATCAGATCTGTCTTCACATGAAGCAGTTGTTTCCCATATTTTCCATTTGTCAGTTCCCCAGGGTCCAGTCCAGTGAGTGATGTGAAGCTACTTATTCTCAGTTTTCAATTACACCCACTATCATTACTGTTATCAGCAACAACAACATGAACAGCTGAACTGCTTTCCATTACTTTCCCGATAGAACTTGAATTGAAAACCAAATGATTTATTTAAAATCTAAACAATATAAAAAACACATTTTGAATAGTTTACACAGCATTGTCTATTTTCAAATTTTAAGCAAACTCACAGGAGAAACTGTTTTATGTAGTTTGATGGAGCTACGCTATGAATCTTTCTGCAATTTTCCTGCTTCAGCTCATCATTCCAGCAGATCAAGATGAGCATACAGCTCTTCACAGAATTATCATCTGTTGATTTTGTGTGACCGACTCGATGATGCAAATGTTTCTAAACAGAATTTATGATTCAATCACTGCCAAAACCAAGGTGTGTTCAGATATTTTAAGATATAATTATCGGTGATAGATTACTTTAAAGCTTTGCTGTGACTTCAAAAAGTCAAATCACATATTAACTTCAGTCTCTCTCCGACCCCCATTCACTATGTCTATCAACCTGAAATTTCTGCATAAGCAAAGTACCTTCAGTATTGTATTGCATGAACTATTTTACACAATGAGAAGTCTTCTGTAGTAATGTTATACTTAGTGCAGAGACAGAATTAGTGAATCATTAGGGTCGTGGTACTGAGATCATTAGCTGGAGGGTTTGCCTAAATAGTGCTCCACCATGAACTACATAAGAGGTGTAAGTCTGCCCTATGGAAGTAGCTAATGTTTAAATATATTATTTAGATAACAGTGGATAGTAAAACAAAAATAGCAGAACCATTTACTCATCCATGTTTTTAATTTTTATGTACAATAATTAATGTGCTTGTGTACAGCATGTACATTAACCACTTTTCAGGTGCAATAAAGGCCAAGGGATTCATGATAGAAATTTCAAGAGTATGATAATAACTCAGCATATCTATGGCTTCATATAAATCTTTATAACAGAAAGCGCATTAAAAAATGTTTTATGGAGAAATGTCATGTAATCACAATAGGTTGAGGGAATTTTAACCTTTGTCTGTGTCTTTAAGCTGAGACACCACAAGTGTTGGTATTGAATTCTACTTCTCTTTATAAAGAGGACAAAAACATGAATATCATCCATACAGGATGTTACAAACAGCAGAATTAAAAGATTAAAGATTGTTTTAATTGAAATAAAAATGATTATTTTTTTATTGGACTTTCATTTATAATTTAGCCACAGCTTAGGCAACAGTTTAGGTTCATAGTTAAGCTTCTTCACCTCCACTGCCCTGTCCTCCCTAGTGCCTGGTGTGTTGTCCCTGCCAAGATCTGAAACATTATCACAACAGGATGTGGGCTGGGATAACACTGAGAGTGCTTCCTCTGCAGTGCTGGTCACCTGGGAGATTCTTCAATTATCATTGCATTTTAATGTAACTTCTGAGACTGAACTCTGTGGGAACTCAAAACAACCAAAAGAGAGGGGGCAATTTTGGACATTAGACCTGTGGGGAAATGCTGAATTGATTCTGAATGCCTTTAAAGTGGTTTTGTAGCATTACTATGTAAGGAATTAAATTCACAGCTAATGCACTGAAATATTATACATTGCGATTGTGTCTAATCAGCACAATTACAAAAACACAAAATACAAGCTGACCACAGTTCAGCATCACCTGAAATTACAGATTCCAAGTTGTTGTGGGGGTGTACATGTACACTATTAGCCTCTGTCTAAAGCTGAACTGACCATGAATATTTTTGTGGATGCCCATTTTGTTTGTTTATAATTTTTTAAAATGTAAAACTTTATAGTGCTTTTATGATGCCTATTCACAACGAGAAAATGGACTTTCTATCACTAGAAAATCACACATTTAAATCAGATATTCATTGCCCCTGACCATGGGAATAATAATAACAATATGTTTGCTTAGAACATGTTCACCTTGAGAAACCTAAAGAAGAAAATAATCTTGAGTTTCAGATTAAACCAATGTACTCTAGCGAACTACCAACCGAAAAAAAGCCACTAAGAAAGCTCAAATATGTTTCCTGCGTTGCTCGTCTACTCTGATGCTGTGAGGTATCATCCTGATTGACTCACTGACCTGACTGACCAGTACATTTTCAAACTAGCAATTCTTGCTCTGTTTCCTTTAAAATTTTTATATTAGTACTTATTTTGTCAATTCAAGTTTTTATGTTTCTGTTTATTGCAAGTCCACATCTTCTTGACCTCTTTTATCACATCTGTTAAATTCATTATCAGTGTTTGTACTGTTGTCCAGACCTTCTTAAATTACCAAGTGAATTTTGACCCTGGTTTTCATACCAAATTTCATGATGTTTGTAGGTAATGTGTAGTTATATATTTCAAAATGTTAAAACACATTAACTATATAAAACGTGTATTAAATATGGATATATGCTCTGGCTTTTGAAGAATAAGTGAACAAACTTGTAAACATGACCTAGTCCTATTGCTTTAATGATCAGATGTGGCAGGTAACAACATGGATTAAGAATAGATGAACTGAAAAAATAAGACAATAATTATCTATCAGGAACTGAGATTAGGTTTGAAAATATCTTTATAATATATGCCCTATAATATGCTAATGTAGAGGTGTAGATTGCTGTATAGGTGCTTCTGACCATAGTTACCAAAAATAGGTTGAACTTGAGGAGCAAGAAGGAATATGTGCGGGGGTGGGTGAGGGTTGACCGCCTTCATCATCACAGATTGTAATGTCAAATAAAGTAATTGAAAATAAGTTAACCTTTTACAGCTCTTAGCTATTCTATTAGCACTAAATTGGGTAGAAGACATTCAGACAATTAAGATTAGAAGAGAAGTTCTAATTTTATTGACAATACACAGATAAGATTGGATATTGGGGGTATTTGGGGGGCGGCATGGTAGTTCAATGGGTAGAGCAGTTATCTTCATACCCAAGGGGGAGCAGTTCGATTTCCAGTGCCAGCAAACTACATGCCTCAGTGTCCTTGGACAAGACACCAATACACTGAACCTTGGTGCCCCTGTCCAAAAATAATTGGAAAAAATGGAAGGCAGAGAGAATGGAAAAGAAAGAGTAAAGGCAGATGTTATCACTAAATTCAAAGAAAAGTAGGAGAAATGAGAAATTCCAACAGAGGAAAAGGAGACTTATCCAGGATGAGATTTGGACAAAAAGCTTTGAAAAGTAGAGCTAAAACAAATGGTAAGTCTGCAACGAGACGATTTTATTTATTCAATGCACTCTGTATCGGCAGGAAAAACTGGAAAAACATCATATAAAGTCTGAACTTATTTCAGTACATAGCCTGTGGAGTTCAGGAAAGAACTTAGTATGAGGATTTAGACAGAGCACCCTGGTTCAGTAGGTGGCGGTAATGCACTTAAGATGAAAAAAATGAAAAAAGAGAAGAAGAAGCAAACGCAGTTATGCGCCATGTTGGCAATTAACGTGGATACCTGTTCTCTGTTGACCGTATGCACCTGACGTCGAGTTTAACCTGTGGTCCCCATGTGCTGACAGACTGACTTTCTCTTTCAGTGTTGAGTTAGTAGGTGTGTTATGTGTTGGGAAAGGCCAGTGGACATAGGTAGTAGTAGAAAAAAAAAGTTAACTGTGGTAAAAGCAGCACCTGTTGTTAGCCAAAAACTGGGTAGTTAATAGCAGTAGCATGCTATCAATACCAGAGAAAGCTAACTTACTACAACTAAGAGCTGGAAATAGCGAAAATCGACAGTGTGGCTGTTTTCTCCAAACATGCTGTTGATTGAAGCTGTTTTGGAAACAGGATCTACCAGTGGATTTGGAGTTGTGGGATTGCCCTGGGTCTTTCTGTCTTATTGGGCAGCGAAGGAGCTACAGCAATAAGTAAGTCACATTTTAAATTTACCTTTATATATTTTGATGTTATACTGTTAAAGATTCTGTGAATATGTTATTTAAGGTGCCACTAATACGTTATGTAAGTCAAGCTGTATAATGTGGTAACCCTGAGTAAATTGTATATTAAGATATTTTTCATGAACTTATGGTATGAAGCCTACAAAGGTTTGGGTACTCTTATCATATATAACAGCTAAAGAGTGGAAAGATAAAATCTATTGCTTGCAAACATCTTTTTATTATTCATTTACAGATTATCATCTACTCTTACTATTCACTTCAAATACTGGGAAATTTTCAGGTTGTCTGATATAAAGCATTGGATGTTTCATTAGTGTACAGATTATTGAATCTGGAACTGGCATGAATATGTTTATGAAATGAAAATCCAGTTTTCCATATAGAATTTTTTCTGTGGAAAATATTATTAATAATAATTAACATTTTATATGCTCGTAGTCGTTTATTTTTTTAGCATTAAATAACATATTTCTACAGTCTCGAACCTTCCAGCTCTATGTAGAATATTTTTGTTTGGAGAAATTGTGTAGAAGATTACATATAAACATTTCCACAGTGAGAAAGTGAATGACGGTTTGACGCGTGTCAATGCTGGGGAAACAGAACAGAGGCTAATCCTGCGACCCCCCCTACCCCTGTCTCAAACCCCTCTCCCCTAACACTGTAAACATAGGGGCAATAATGTAATGTACAGTATGTTACCACAAACCTTGAAGAAACAGGCAGGCTGTTTATCAGCTCTGAAATTGTCATCATAATTCATAATGGGAGTCCTGATGAGTTAATGAAGCTCTGAGTGTTTAACAAACAATAGGATGCTCAAACTTCTGTGCATGCCACAATTACAGTTTATTTTAGTCTTTTTTTTTTTTTTTTAATGAAATCAAGATTTTAAGAAGAGCTTATTTATGTTGTTTGCTGCAGGATTTTTTTTTTATATAATCTTAATTAAATCAAGTATATATTTAATTTCTCTAAACCTGTATGCAGCCATGTAGTGCAACGGTAGGCATGGATTATTACAGGGGTAGGCAACCCTGGTCCTAGAGAGCTGCAGCCCTGCTTGTTTTCCAGCCCTTCCTTCACTTACAGTTTCTGATTGACTGAACACACCTGATCCAGGTAATCAACAGTGAGAAGGGCAGAGATGGTTGGAAGACAAACAGGGCTGTGGCTCTCTAGGACCAGCATTGCCTACCCCTGGATTATTAATTGTAAGTTTTAAATGTGGATAGTGATTGTTACTCATGGTTAACAATTATACTCAGCTGTAGCTTTATTGCTGTATGTGAATACTGGTATTGTACTTAAATTTTTAAATTCTGATATACTGTAGTATTTGGGTGGTTAGCAATTGTTAGTGAATATTTACTTGTGGCTGGTGTAAAAATGGAGACCTTCTTGAAGCTGCAGTATTATGAAGCATCATCCAGCAAGGTGCTGCGTTTGCCTAGCCTGGTAAATACGTACAAGTGCACATTCTTGATAGAACCCTGTATTTCTGCCTTACTGACTGATCATTGTGACAAAAAGTAAAGTGATTGCTCCTGTGATAACTTCACCAAGTGGTTGAATTGAGGCTTCAAATTTGTGGATCTTACTCAAAGTGGCCTTTCTGGACTGTATGTTATTGTGTCTGCGGTTCCTGAAACATACCTACACCACCAACAACCCTTTAATGTAAAAAAATAAGCTTTCTTATTGTATTCCAACCAATTACCATATATTTGCCATTTACTATCTATAGCTAAGTATATCACCTTAACTTAGCAGTATAAATTATGTAAAGATCCAGGACTAATCCTTATTCATGTGGACATTATGTTGGCTGTTAAAAGAGAAAGTGTTTGGATTTCCACATTTAGCATGTAGCATGATGCATTGCACAGTATGTTGGTACTACAGCAGGAATTCTGTGAAAGAGAGCAAAGTGCGTTTTGCCATCGCCTTAAGTCCTGTGTAGTGCCTTCAGGTTTTTCTTTGAAGAAGTTATATATTAGAGCTGTTACTGTACTTTGGAAAAAAAGCCATAATAACTTACAAATCTGCATCCAGGGTCTTTGATGTTTCTGAATCTCAGCAGTCATGAATGCTGTCTGACATGTAACATGTACACTAAAAGTTCATGAGGATCATCAAGTCTGCTTACAAAGGCAGATAAGTAATGGTGAGGAAAGTAGTGGTCATAGATTGATGCAAGGATTTGCTTGTGAGAGAACATGTGTAGAATGATAACAAAGGCGCTGCTCTTGCTCTGGGACAGTGAGGAGTTGATGCAAATTCAATATGATAATGACGGACCTGAGAATAAGAGCAGATGAGGCATTAAGATGCGTCAGCACCTTTGTCTCTGTCCTGCTAATTTAGGGGGAAGTAGAGTTTAGTTATGGTAAATCTTCATTTTTTTTCTTTCAGGTTTTTCTGCCTACATCATTTAAATTATGAAATGGTTGAAAGCATTTTAAAATGTCTTTTGTGTCTCAGATGATAAGCAATGTACTATGCAAAGTTTATCTTCCATTTATAGTCGTCTGCATTGTTGTTCATTAGACTGTATTTTACAATGTCTCATTAAGTGAACCACTGAGACTAAAATACATATTACTGGTGGGATAAGGGACAAGGGATAAGAGTATTTGTCATTTCAACAACTGTATATGTCACATGACTATTTCTGTTTACGCTTAAAATAATCACTGAAATGAGTGACTCTAGTAAGGATTTCAGATACACCGTACTCTATGTTGCAAAACTCAATAGTGTTTTGGAAATAATAAAACGGCTGGAATTGACAGCCTTACGGATCTGTAGCTCAAGCTGATTCCTTTATCACCTCGCATTGAAGTCACCTTCTTTCCACCGTACTGTCAAGACAGAAAACCAAAGAAAAGTCAATACATGGCAGTGTTTTCTGAAGTTTGACAACACTCACCCAATTTCTGAAGATATTTCCCAAACTCCTTTCACTGCTGTATTTTATAATTAAATAATCTGGTCCCACTGGCTGCAGGTTTGATTTGAAAATTGCTGCAGTAGTGAATTAACAATACACAAATTACACAAGGTTCACAAGACGAGAAAACATATTTTATCAGTAGCATCTATAATACAAATATTTTTATTATCGGGTTAATTGTTTTACTTCAAAAGGACATACATACTTGCGTAACGTCTATCTGGTTTCTCGGACAGTAATGGCTGATGACAATTTTTCTGAATGAACCAAAAAAATTCAGAAGTTAGGGTACATGAGAAATTAGTTATAAGTATTGTTTTTTCCAGCGTATCTGGTTGTTCATTTATCTGAATGGTGAGCAGATGATTGTGAAAATACTTTAGCTGCTGTGGTGAGAAACCAGATTTGAAAATGTTGCCGTAGATTTATTGGTTACGGGCAGTTCTCTGGATATGGACATATGGACTATACTGCAGGGCACCAAGGTTTATTTGGCCACCAGTTTTTAATGTCCGTGAGAACGGCGCCATCTGTGATCGCTTAACTAAAAGATGTTTTCCCTTGCACTCTGCCGTACCCATGGGTTAAAATGTGAGATGGCAGAAGAAATCAGCTGTCACTTATGTTATTTTTATGATGACAGAACAAATATGCTATTGTTGGTGTGTGCACTTTGCACGAGTTAGTGAAGAGACAGACAACAGCACTATATGAAGCCAAAGATTCCCTATAGAACATAAGAGGTATCACTCTGTAACATCTCTGAACAATGTGAGATGACTTGGTGTCTCTGTAATCTCAGTCAGAAGTCTTCTCTAGTCAAACAATCACCTGTGTCATAAGTCATCATGCTAGAGCTGCTAGCAAGTACACTGCTAGCTTACGAAACTATTTCTGGCTGGGTCCTGGCTGTAGTTGGAGCACAGGGCAAGAGGTTCACAGAGGGGGCAGTGCTATGTCTACAGGCCCCAATGTGACATATTTTCTCGGGTTGAATTAAAAATAAGGTGTCTGACCACAGGGTTTCAGACAAAGAGGCTGTTTTGACACTTGGGGGATCAGTACACTGGACAGATGCCCCAGTATATATTCAAAAACTAGTTAAAAGTGACATTTTCTTCTGATTGGTCTTTTAAACCCCCAGTAAACATGGCTTACTAAAGGATATATCAATTTATCATTTAACAAAAATACAGTGGTAACAGGTTGTGCAGTGGGCAACCAAGATCAGACTGTAAAAAGAATTATGGTAAACAACTAATTCACATACTGTCATCACTAAAATAATGGCTTGAAATTGGTCCATTTGGTCCATAAATTTACCATGTGATTATAAAAAAACACCACCCACACATACACAATATTATTTTTCTGTGTTTGCATCCATTTTCTGTAGTGCAAGGATGAGTACTTACCCCAGAAATACTCTTACTGTCTGTGAGATAGAGGAGAAGTCTTCTGTGCGATTGTCACGTCTACAGATGTCAGATGTCACAACTTAAGAGGATTTACGGATTAGTTGTATTTTGTCTAAACTCATCTAATATCATGACTATGTGGGAGGATCATTATTCTGGTCATAGACAGGATGTCATGGCACTGGCAGTAACTGTAAAGTGATTTGTTGTTGATTTTAATAATAATGTACTATATTTATCCCATTGGGGAAATAGTTGCTGGACAGCTGCCAGGCAGTACATATCGGCATTACTACATGATTTTGGTGTCTTGTCCAAGGACAAGACTATGTAGCCAGAAGTAGCAGGGACACTCTTACCCTGGGGTTTGTAGACCACTGCTCTGTCAACTGAGCTACTGTCGATCATCACCCGGTGGCTGTACCAGAAACTTACAGGCCAGACATGCACTGAATGTGTTAGGCTGTCAATCAGAAAGGATAAATGACACAAACTTAAATTTAGATCATCTGCACTTTCCAAAGAAGGAAACATTATTTTATGGCTCAATTAAAATGCGTCTGCTGTTAGTCTTTATAAAATGAGTTACAACAGAGTTCTTGTACAGCAAAATGGTCCACATTTCAAACCAACAATTAAGTGTCCTACATGGCTTGTTGCTGGCTTAAGTGCAGAGGAGGGTTTGTTTTTATCTCCACCTAGCATGAGTGGGTGGCTGTTTGCTCGCTGACAATGCCATGATCCAGTGGAAAAAATAAAAACAAGCAATCCAAGAGTACAAGAAACACTACAAGAAACTAAACTAACCCCTGTCAACTATGTATAAGTGCTCTGGGGTTGATATGTGTAAAAATGTGTTTTAAATTTTAAGGTGGGTGAATAGTGTTTGTGCATTAACCCTTAAATAAAGCCTTAGCTGTAGTGGTTTTAATCTGAGTTATCTTTTCTGTCTTACTTCATTATAAAAAAGATGCATCAGCGTGGAATCATTACAAATTAGAAAAGTTCTTCTACTGCCTATCCAAGAACCCGGGCCCATATTTCATTAAAGCCAATGATGCTTATGAGCTTGCACAGCAAATACAGAATGAGGCAGAAATAAATCCATGCAACTCACCAAGTAACAGGAATTGTACAGTGCAACCAGAATATTGAATGTGTACTTAAAAGTAAAAATAGGGCATCAATAATTTGCCACTTCCATTATGCAAAATGGACTAGGCCGCTGCTTGACAACCAATACAAGTAAGTAATGAATAGATTTTTTTTTTGTATGCATCTAGAAATGTGGTATTGAAGAGCAATATATTTGAATAGGGTCCTGTTTATTCCTAATACATGTCTACAGCCATGTAGTAGTTTTAGACGTTCTAAGATGCTGCAGTGCTTAGACTTGAATGCTAACTCCAGCATGATAACACTTGATGCTAAGCAGGTATAATCTTCACCTGATTAGTTTGTCAGCATGCTAATATTTGCTGGTTGTCACTTACACCTGAGGCTAATGGGTGAATGTGTGGGACAAATTTCATAGCCAGTCATGTAATAGTATTTGAGACATTTCACTTAAAACCACAAATATTTATGACCCAGCGGTGGCATAAATACATAACCTCAAGTACTTGGGTAATAATGCAAGTACTTTACTTAAAAGCCCAGAATTACTAAGTAGGAAAGTGATTTCTCTGAGCATCAATTCAAACGAGTTAGCACCTGTTACTTAGTTATCATTAATGTTGTTTAAACTTGGTAATAACATGAGTGTTAAAGTCTAGTCTAGATTTGTTGCACGTGTGTCATAAATTTAGCTTTTGCAGAAATCGAAAAAGGTAAGTTTATCTCATGTACAGATTCAAGTAAAGAACAATTCCAAAAACTGTACTGTAACCGAGAATGTAATTGAGAATGTAATTTGAAAAACATTAATTAATTTAATTAGTGGCAATAAAGAAAACAAATACTGGGGGCTACACACAAGTGAAACTAAACGTTTTAAATGATGAAAATATTTATTGTGATATAGCAAAAAACTATACTGCCTGCTGTTGCTATTTTATCACAATAATGATAAAATGGCAATAACGGCAGCAGCTATAGGTTTAATAAAAATTGTAGGTGACCTGTTTTTTTTAGAAACACTTGGAGCCTGGTACACAATGACTGTGGTTATTTGTGTAAACATAGGAATATAGACTTGATGTCAATATGCTTTAGGTTCGATTTATAGACTTACAGTGTGAGTGACACATGAGCCAAGACATGGGCTATGTAGACAGCTAGATTGATTAAAATAGAAGCATGTCGATTGTGTAACACATACTTATCAAAAACATAGCTGACATCCTTTTAGTGTAGACATGACGTCTGTCTCTGGTACATGTGTACATGAATGAATCTGGTGAGCGCTGAAGCTCTCAGTAGGTCAGTTCCACATAATTTCAATGAGTTTGTATGTGAGCTTGTGATTTGTTTATCTTATCTGTGCTTACATTGCCCAGCCCTGTTGAGAGCTTGTTTTACATTCGTGCTGTACTCACCATCTATACTGAGAGATGTTTAATCCATGCTAATATATCATAATTTATTTGTTAATGATACGTTGATTCTACATCTGAAAAGTAACCAGTAACTAAAGCTGTCAAATAAGTTTACCTCAAAATACAGCACTTGAATACATGTACCTTGTTACTTACAGTGCCTTAGTTGCATCTCTCTCTTTCTAATTGAATAAAAGAGCCATATTAATTCGTCCATTTACATTTTACAGTCTAACTGGCATATCTCACTAGGGTTGTTGTACTGATTGCGTGAACTATTGCACAGGTTAGAGGCTTACTTTTTCACATAGTTGTTTTTCTGTATCAACATATTAACGTTATGCCAGCCTAAACATGCTCACAAGGCAGCCAAGTTTATCATTGGTAGCCCTCTGTGTCCTTAATTACAAAGAGGAAATTGTGTAAGAAGAGCTCATGTGATTGTGGTCAATTGGAGATAATTACTATAAAAAATGTCTCAGTTGTGTTTCAGTTGCATCTCCTTGTAATTGTGATCATCTTATGCATGATTTTTATTGTGATGATGTAAACGGTGCCCGTAATCCATAACAAAGATTTTATATACCTGTACTGGTTTAAGGAAATAATAGTTTGATTTCCTCAACAACATTATTCACAATGTCATATGTCTGAAATCAATGAGCTGCAAACCCCTTATAATTCAGTTTAGACATATGCCAGTAATATCTGTTGACCTGATAGTGTCTATTGATTGTCTGGAAAAGATAACAACACAAGGATAAATCAAGGCCTTTCAAATGGACTCTCCCATGGCTTTGGGATATAAAATACCATGATCCAACTTTATTACAGTAAAAGGAAAGTTGAAACTAAATCACAGTGGTTCATACTGGCTTCAGCTGCATCTATATTGAAAGATTTCTTCCACAGAATGAGTTTTTGTTTGGACTGCAGTGAAACAAACGGGCTACACAGTAGAAGCAAAACTAAAAATGGTGGCCATCTTTTCACATGGCCATCAAAGTAAATGCTGTGAGCTTGTCTAACTTGCTATCATGCAAACTCAGGAAACTTACTTTGTAGCAGTAAAGCTAAAAAAGCTGTAGATAGTGTAAATTAATATAATGTAAATTAAAAAGACTACAGGTGTTATAGAAAATACATATTTTTAGCTTTATAAAGAGAAAATTAGTGCTGTGTGTAGTACATTGGGAGAAACAGAATCATAAATTTAACTCAAAAACAGAGATGACATTTACTGGATGTTTCACTAGTGGTGGTTAATAACAGTTAATAACAATACTGTTAGAAACTCTCAGGAAAAGTTGTTTTGTGCCATGACATTAAGGTATTTTACTTAAATTGATCTTTTCAAATTTTCATGAGTAATACAGTACGTTAACCACTGAACTGTTTTAACACCACGAGAACAAGCATGACTACTACTTAACATAAACTGAATAAATATAAATTGCAAGTCAGTGTGAGACAGCATTAAGCACTATAGAATAACCTCTGAATGATAACAACTCAATCAGGAATTCAGCCTGCAGCACCATCCTATCACTTCAAAGTCTTCATAACTTTAAAAACAGCTTACTGTGGTTTGAAAGTTTGAAACTCTTGCTTGTCCTAAATTCACATTCATGAGGAACAATGTAAGGATGGCAACCCCAAAACTCTTGTTAAAGAGCTGTCTGTTTAAAAAAAAACCAAACAACACAAACTGTGTATTATATATTCTAAGATAGATGCTGTGTGTTTAGACTTGCCACACTAGTCTGACTTAAAATTTAAATATGTTAATGTTCTTATTTTGTAACCTTTATTTTCAGGGGTTTTTAACGGGTTGTCTTTGTTCTAGGTGAGCTTGACTTGTGAAGTTTTCAGGATTAATAATTTTAACTTTACTTCACTATTTAGTACATATTTGTATGTAATACATTTAAGACTTATTAATAGCTAGCAGCAAGCACAGGAATAAGCATTATATAAGTTATTTACATCAAATAAAGTTGTCCAAGGATCAGTGTCTTACTTTTGCAGGCAGAAGAGGTTGTGGGATTGGAGGTACTGCAGTGATGTGATGATATTGCTGATGTCAGTTTCTAAATGTAAGATTACCTTTGCAGAATAATAACTAGCTTTGACTAGTTAGGTGATTTTTGTGGCAAATGCAACAAACCATTAAATGATTATTCAGATACTTCTGGCATCCATGCACTTCAGAATAGGGACCCTTTAAAATAGGGCCACAAAAGATTTGAGGTAAGAAGAAGAGGTTTAGTGTTACAGGTAGACTAATAGTAGTTTTGACTCTCATGGTTCTTTGCACCACAAAGCATCAGAATTCAGAGAAATGGGCAGAGAGATCACAGTGGAAGCAAAGAGCCATTATAAAGCCATTACCAGACAGCACCCTGCACAGTAGCAGGGTAATGAACAGGGCTCAGCTGAAGAGCTCACTCTCTGAGGAGCAGTACATTTCCTACTTCCATTGAGACAGATGGAAAAACAAAGGATTACCTAAGATTCAGCTGGGACAGGCTTCATCTTAATATATGACACAAAGTGTGGAAGGGCTCTCTATCACCTTTCACAGCAAGTTGTTCTCCCCAAAAATACTTAATAAAATACTAAAATAAGAAAACTTTCTTTTCCATGTGCTGGACTTTAAATTCTGGTATTCTGTATCAAATTCAAATTATTGGTGCCTGCCATTGAAAATGAATAGGAGGCAATGCATTGCATGGCGAAGCCATGCAAAGCATTGCCTCCAT
>JAUYWH010000018.1:10493787-10533370 GCA_034779795.1 Ctenopoma multispine
ATTGGCGTGATGGGTTTAAGGTTCACGGGCGCAAGGTGGCAGGCACCTTCAAAGTTTCCCCAGGAACTTTTCTAGTTCCTAATGTTAACCATCCACCCCAGCCTTCTCTTGGTGATATTTCTTCAGAAGGGTCACACTACTTCTTCCTTTGCAGCATACTGTATGTCATTTTAAGCAGTCAGAAAAAATAGCCCAGACAGTGCCCATTTTATAAACTTTAAGGTGATTAGGGATGTTGAAATTCCAAGCTTACTAATGAAATAAATAAAATAGCTATATGTGACTGGAAGAAAATCACTCTTAATGTACCCAGAAGGGTTACACATTTTATTCCAGTTTTAGCCTATGACTAATAAAAACAGTCTAAAGCTTCAAAGTTTGACTGCAGCAATAAAAAATAAACAAAAACAATAAGCCTGGACATTAACAAATACAAACAAATAAACCTATTAAGTAGCTAAATTTTAATATGAATGAAACATTTTGTTCACAGAATTTTTGGTGAGTTGTATTTTATCATTTGCCTGGGTCCTTGCTTTAAACTGTTCAAAGTGACATTGTGTCCAATGGTTTAGCCTTTCACAATGTTCTGTTTGTAGGTGCATGAGAGATATCCAGCGTACAGCACATGTGCAGATGCATCCTGACAAAACTATACTGTCAATATCACAGTGATGAAATTCTTATCATGGGGAGGAGTTATCATGAGATATGAGGCATACTATGATATGGCACAGCCCTAGACTGCAGTCTGGATTAATGAACACTTTGTCTGTGCAACAAATGATCAACCGATCAGGAGCACAGCAGCAAGAACTGCGGCCTTTGTTTATATCATATAATGATGAATGGCTTGTCTTTACAGCATAGAGTCTTCTGGCATGAAATTTGACTTGAATTAGACTGCAGAGATAGAAGACAGCGCCCAAACACTATTTGATAGACCATTCAATAATGTGTTTGTTTATGCATGTATAGAGGGCAATACAGGGATCTTGACACTTGAGCAGTCCACAAGCCTGGACAGTGACTTTGAAGTCACACTATATAAGCATTCACTATTTTCACAGTATAATTTTTGAAATGTACTTAAAAATTAAA
This sequence comes from Ctenopoma multispine, assembly GCA_034779795.1. Classification (NCBI taxonomy): domain Eukaryota; kingdom Metazoa; phylum Chordata; class Actinopteri; order Anabantiformes; family Anabantidae; genus Ctenopoma; species Ctenopoma multispine. The sequence continues at coordinate 10,494,889 of JAUYWH010000018.1, forward strand.
AAATACAAGCACCCTCCATGTGAAGACATGTCTTCCTCCTAGCAGGGGTTGTGCATCTGTCCTGGTAATGAAGCCATAAACTTATAAACTCATCCATTTTCCCCACCCCTGCTTGTCTCTAACCTGTTTTGTTATGTTCCCCCAGCTGTGTTGGTGGGGATTACATCTGTGAAAGATGTGGGGTTATCTGTCCCTTCAACCCAGTTCCAGATGTTTCAAAGCCTACAGCAACCATAAATGTTAATTTTCCTCATTTTTATTTTCATCTTTCCCACATCTTAGTTTTACTTTTCTATAATGAATTCAGAAATAATGCACACTCCAGGGTCTCACCCAGGACTACTTGTGTACACACACACACACACACACACACACACACACACACACACACACACACACACACACACATATACAGTATATATGTTACCATTACATTTGTTCTTCAAACACTTTATGAAGGCTGCATGCAGAACACTTATGTGTAGCTACATTTTTGAATGCTTCTTGATAGAGCTTTAAGTTAGTGCATTTCAAACCAAACAATAAATCTAAACTGTAGGTTGGACTTGAGTTAACTTGAGTTAGGATGCTGCTTTAGGAATGGTTGGTTAGCCATTACTAGTTTGTCAGTCTGTATCTGGAAGTCCCACAGGATTTTAGCTTGGTCATTCTGAACCACCTTTGCCAACCACTTGCTTATAGCGTTTCCATGTATTTTGGAATAAAACCTGAAGATTCGCGGCCTGGTAGCTCAATGGGTTAAGCGTCAGACTGGGATGCAGGAGGTCACATGTTCAAATCCCAGTCTGATTCCTAGCCCATCCCCCACCAGGCGTGTCCCTGAACCAGACACTCAGCGCTAGCTCCCTGTAAGTCGCTTTGGAGCGTCTGCCAAGCAAAGCAAAGCAAAGTAAATAATAATTATTTTCTTTTCGCTGGGGCTTTCATGCCTCTCTCCTACAGTTTGCTTCCCTCCGCTGTTTTTCCAGAATAAAACAAGCATTTGTTAGGGAAGTTTTTTGGATGGGCGTGGGAGTGAGCTGTCCGCTGTGAGATGGCAAAGAAGCGAAAGTTGAAGCAAAGTATATGCTGTCTATTTAATGTTAGAATTTATACTTGATAGTCATGATATAGTTATTTACTACATCACACGTGGGACAAGTCGAGATACATCGAGTATATTCCATATATCCCCTAACCCTAGTATTCACTAAGTGGGACATCAGTTGAGTTCCTCTTATTAGTACCCTAACCCTAACCCTAACCCTACCCATGGATCACAGGTACAGACTATGGAATGTCTTCAGTCTCCAGTTCAGATGGAAGGCCTTGCTTGATCTGTGGTATTGATCACTGTGTGTTTCACATTGCCTCTCTATCACTGGATAGATAGGCTGCTTTGTATTTGTGTGTGAATATTTATGTGTGCATTTATTCATATAGGCTAAGTATGGAAAAAAAGAGCTGTTAAACATTTAGGATTGATGTTGAAAAACCTGAAGAATAATACTGAAGGACCTCCCATGAACTAGGTGATTGCATGGAGGTTAAGTTACACTGGGCTACAATCCATGCAATTAAAAAGAAATGAGAAAATAAAATCAATGCAGATCACTTACATTGTGGTGACAAAAGACTCAACAGGGGACAACACAGACCTAAATCTTAATTAGCAAGAATATTGATGCTGTAGCACAAAGGGCAATTCGATGTAGAAGCACAATGTGCTTAAATGAAAGTACCAAACATGTATCACAACTTTTGATTTATAAGTTGAAACAAAACGGAAAACACCAGCTTATAGTTTGTTAGAATTAAATGTAAAGAACAGTATTCTTATATAAGTTAAAAATATGCGTTCAACAGTGGCACAATGCGGCTGCTAAATCTAGGAGTGATTTTAATAATAATCAAAAGAAAATGTAAAGCAGCTCCATTCACATGCAATAAACTTGACTTCTCATCTGTAGCTCAAATCTATACAAGTTGTTCAAAGAGATGGGAGTCTTTATAAAGCTGTTGTAACATTTACATTAATGACTATAGAAGGTGAATGTTGCACTGTTGACTAAATGGTCTTACAGTATCTGTAGTGTCAGTAGCTGTTCTGCAAAAATGTGTGTGCTTTGGTCATACATATAGTGCTGGGTTAAAGATAAATGTAAACAGTGTATTATATGATCTTATGGTTATTGATTTATTTTATGTAAAAACATGCTACTACTAGTACTAATAAGAATAACGTTCATTTCAAGACGGCGTTAACTTAAATTTGGTAAAAAGTGATGAGCAGTATTCGTGATATATATTACATATTTTAAGTATTGCCTCTTGCGTCTGTCCAAGTAATGTCTATGTGCAAGAAACACTTGCCCTTATTATGTAGTAGATAAAACAAACACACTCATGTTAACGTCAGCAGCTGAAAAGTTCACAGACATGTTGACATCTTACGTTGACACAGTTATAACAGCACCATGGGCATTTTAATAAACAAAAAAATTCTTTATAATAAAATGAACTAAAGAAACCAATTACATTACAAGCAAACTAAGCTGAAAAATCCCATTCCAGTCACATTTATAACATAAGGCATATGTATATAATGCTTTCTTTTCTAACCCTAACCCTTGAAGGAGGTCTGGTCTGTCTACCACCATGACTACTTCAACAAAGGTGTACTGGTAAAAACTGCATATATCGGTATAATAGCGAACTAATAATAATAATCAACAGTTTAACAAGAACTGGACCAATAAATTAGCAAGGCTGTTATGTCGGCAGATATTAGAATAATGCAAATGGATTTTTATTTGTGTGTGTGTGTGTGTGTTTGTGTGTGTGTGTGTGTGTGTGTGTGTGGACGTCTACTAGGAAGTAACACAAAGTTGCAGTATGGGAATACCAAACTAATTACTTAATTAGGAATAAGTATTCATTGGTCATCTTACAGTAGTACATGCAAAACTGCAGAACGGTATGGAACTGGAAATTTCTAAATTACCTCACATAATGTTTGGACTCAAATAAATTGGTTATAATGTACAAGTAAAGCTCTTAAGTATTGTAGTTATGTCTGAAATCAAGAAATTAATAACCTAGTCCTCCACTGAGTAATAAAGTGCTTGAATAGGATTCAGTTGCCACTACCAATATGTCTGCTCATAATTCATATAAATGTCCTTTGCAATAGAAATGTCTAAGAGAACATTACTTGCTACTTGATTGTTCAGCTAATTTAATCAGCTAATTGAATGGGCGAATTCTGTTTGACGACACACTGAGTAGATCAAAAAAAAAAAAGCAGTCAGGTTAAAGTAAAGATGGGCTTAAGAGGGTTTAAAGGCTTCCTTTTATGTGTTTAAAGGTTCAAACTGTGATGCAGGTTACCCTCACTATAAATGTAGCATTGATACTGCATGCTTAACACAAACAATAGCAGGATTCTCTCAAAGCCTTGTCTGTGGGCATGATATGCCAGTAGCAAATGGATTTAGTCTGTAGGATTAGACCACCCAGACAGTAAAGCCTATGTGCACCAAAAAATCACATTTTTAAAAGCAAGCACAACACCTGTATGGTCGCAATTGCTTGCTCCCTATGGAAAAGTCTCAAAAGACAGCATTTGTTTGACTTACTGCTATTTAGGAACACGTGAGAAATTTTCCTACATTTGGCTGTTTCTCTTGGCAGTTTAACGTGCTACACTGTAGAATCACATAATTGCAAGAATTAGTGCCAAGGAGACTTACTGTAGCAGTCTGAGTTAGTTACCCCAGAGTTCTACTTGGAGTTCAAGACAGTGGCCTTAAAAATACCTAAAAACCTGGTTACACCAAGCCAGTCTGAAGTAAACATGTCTTTTACAGTCAGGGCTATGTATTGGAAAGATTCTGGTGATATAATGTGTATCACGATACAGTGGATATGATTCAGTAGATTGTGATGTATTGTAGTGCTGTGTTTTTGTAATCCAATTTTAGAAAAACTGTCATGGTGTAAACAACACATCACCATATGAATAAAATCTGAGCCAAGAAAAACGCTGCCATCCAACTGTTGAGAGTTTGAACAACAGAAAATGCGCCATTGTCTGCCACAAATCTACGCATGTAAACTGTTCAGTACAGTGTTTTTGAAAATCAATACAATATCACAAGATGTAATATTGCAGTACTGCCTATGTATTGATATTTCCTTACATCCATAGTTACAATTAGGCTACATTGCATGTTGTTTGTTTTTAAGTATTTGACTACTGCAATTGTGTGATGGGTAAGTAAGGGGTTTTATGGCCTGAGAGTTCAAAAATTGGATTAATTCTCTTGAAGGTCTCAGATCCTAGTGGGCATGATTTATTCTTTGATGTAATTCAGCATTTGAAGTAAATTTGAATCTTCAGTTTGGGGGGGTCTCAAGAATGAAACTACTATTGTAACAGAATGTATGACAAATTAAATGATGGCACTAGATATTCATACATCTTTGTTATAATTTTACTTTACTTTTACTTGGCAAATGCTTATACTGTGCTGTACTGTATATTCATATACACAGGAAATGCTGTATGTAGCTGTTGAAACCTGCTTTTACTGACACTATCCATTGAAGCATTGACAGTATAATGGTCGGTATGAAACCTGAGGGCAAGTTTGACTGAAGTGAGATTTGGTTTTGTCTCTGTGCCTGAGGGCATAAACAGCTCAGTCTGCTTCTTAGTCGATAACCATATTTGGTAAGCCAAAAACTACCTATACAGAGTGCTTGATGTTTTGCAGCTTGTCAGAGATAAAACAGACTTTTGTGTGTTTGTGTACACTGAGGAAACACTGGAGACAGAAGCAAAAGTTTAGACTGCCACTGATAGTGGCCAGTTCTTCTAAGTAACAACCAGCCAAACTGGATGAAGCTCATCTGGCTGGCAGCATGCCACACTGGCCAAACACATACAGCAGTGGAAGGACTGCCTGTCTGTTTCTCTATAATAAATTAACTAACCCTGTCTGACCCTATTACTGACTTGAGAAGAGTCAGCTATTGTGAATATTCTGATGTGCATACTGATATGTTTCACTGTTCCTTAGACTACATTTTTCTAACTATTTTTTCCCTACACTCCTAACAACAGTACAGTGCATATTTGATGTAACATAAATATTCCTGTATTAAAATTACTGAAACATGTTAACTATGATTGATAGCTGAATACCTTTTAGAAGTTAGTTTTATTTTAATGGGTTCCTATATTATTTTCATTACACAAACATGAACTGTGTGGTGTCAGAAATATTTTGGCAGACCCACCTTAATCCTAGCATGAACAAAATACTAGTTAAAATACAGTTTTGGACTCAAATATTAGCAATATGGAAATTAATATAAACTCCTAACTGATGTTTATTTTGTGTGCTCTTTTATTTAGTCTTTGCTGGTCTAGTATTTTAGAACTGAGAAAAAAACAAAAAAAAATGCATGTACTAATCTACGTAATAATAGCTTATGTGAATTTACGGCATTAATTTAGACTGGCAGTAGCTCAGTTGCTAGCGCAGTCCTCTATAAACCCCAAAGTCAGTGGTTACCAGTTTCTCTTGGCCACATGCTGAAGTGCCCTTGGACAAGACATTGAAACCCTTTAGTAGCACTGTTATCTACTGTCTGGTAGCTGTCCAACCACAATCCCCCACAGGGATCAATAAAGTATGTCATTGTTCTCATCAAATATGATCAGATGGTGGCAGGAATCCCATTTAAAACCTTGTAAAGGCAAAAAGGTTTATGCCACACATGCATGGTAAATTTGAAAGGACATAGCAACTAGTGTCTAGACAGTGTCAGCAAATGAAATTAACACAAGCTCATATTAATTGTAAAAATAACACATATTGAAATGTAGTATTTTTAAATAAAAAGGCATCATTTTTTAATGGAATGAGCTTCATTTTAATGGTCACACTGTCACATCTCATAAATAAGAACACATGTCTCTCAGGCGGTAAAAAGCCTTGTATTACAATGACAGATAGGCTTATGTTGAAATATTAATGACAGTGCCAACGCAGTAAGAAACACTGGAGAAAACTAAACAAGCCTTCAGTCAACACATTCCCATATAAGTAATCCCTGTGAGACTGTCACTGGCAACATCTTTTGAACAAGTTTAAATCCATTCCTGTCTAATGAGACAAATTGCTTGAAGTTTTCTGAGTAATAAAAGTATACATTTTTTTCTGACACTTTCCTTACTTCTCTATTTCTAAAATACAATTTTCTAGTTTCATGTTTTAGGATTGATCCAGGTTAATTCCTTTTACATCTGCTTTATTCTCTTTTGATTTTAATGAATTAATTTGCACAGTACTTGTGCTTAACATGAACTCTTTGAGGTATGCTACGCTATTTGTATTTAAAGTGCTTCCATAAAAAGTCAGTACAAAGACACAAATGATATCCATTTCCATTTGTGTCAGATGACAGCAAAGCCAACTGCACAGCAACAACCAAGCCACCATCAGACCAAAGGTGGTGTTTGTGTTTTGCTCAATATAGTTCTTGCGTCTCATGCCTCCAGAGTCTATTTTTTATGACTTCAAGATCAGTTCAGAACAAGGTAGGCCAAATGTAGAAGGATGAAATCTAATCGTCTAATTTTATTCTATTTCTTTTTCTTCAGTTTCCTCAGTTCTGATGTTTTTGTACTGTCATATCAGCTACTCAAATTACTTTTCTAAATTGCATGTTTGACGAATAACGTAGTAGTACTAATTCTTACTCAAATGGACAAAAGACAAGCACCAAATGCAGGCGTTGTGAAACATTTTGTGAGGCAGCTCATTGTTGTGTCCGGAAACTTTTCCTACAAGAACAGACTTATCCAGGTGCTCAAATAAGTAAGCACCTAGTAAGGGAACGGGCCAGGCAAAGAACAGAATTGTCAACTATGATGATGAATAGTCATATACTAGCAAACTCATTCTCACTCTTCCCTCTGTTCACCTGTCTGCTGTCAGCTCTTTGTGAAGGAGCTGAGCAGTCACAGAGAGAAGACATGTTATAGAACAAACACCACAACTGTATTTTCTGCTTGTTTCACTCACTGCCCTTTTCATGTGCTAATAAAATGCATAAGGTTGAATATAACATTTCTCATTTATACGCTGTAATAAGTTGTATATGCTGCAGATGCAGACACTTTTTTACTAATCAGCTGGTGTGAACGTAGACATCGGCAGATGCTGATAAATTAGAAATGTCAAAAATTGGCCTGATTAATGAGCTGACTGATCAATAGGACAGTGTTAATAATTGAGTGCTGCGCCATTTGCATTCACCTGCCATATATGACAAAAGCCAACAACAGTCACTGTTCAGAGGTTTGAACTGAAATTAAATAATTTACTTTTATAATAAAAAAAATGTTGCTCACTTATTACACTTTTTTTTATAGTAATATCTCCATAACCATGGCTGATGTATTTGTTAATACCATTTGGATAATGTCCTGTCATTTTAGTCAGTTGATCAGTCAGCTGATTTTCAGATTATTTTCTCTTTTTCACTTATTTCTCTAGAGCCACAAACACTCTTGCATGTCCACATATTTTCTTCAACAGCTAAGCCACAAATGGATGTTGTGAACTTGTTTCTTCTTGGTTTTGGGTGAAATTAAAGCCTATGCCAAGGCAGACTTTACTGGGTAAAAGTCCTCTGCCCCCTCTGTTAGAAAAATTTAATTGTGGTAATCATGTGTTTCTTGTTGATTTCTGTGTGAATATGCATTTAGCAGGTGTAGCATACATATTTATTTGACTTATTGCTTATTATATTGCTGTCGAAGATGTAAACAATGGTGTTGTAGCATGATACTTAAATTGAGGCAGGGATATCTAATTATCATGGAAAATAATTGTGATGAATTTAGCAGTTTATGAATTCTGTTAACATGGCAAGTCTCAAAGTCTCAACAGTAATAGTTAATGACTCTAAGGACACATCTTCTGCAGAGAATAACTGACTGACTTAATGCTATCTGCACTTTTAAATTAAAGAAAGATGACACTGCAATGAAATGGTAATGACCCATCATCTTTCAAAGAGAGGCAGCGACTGTTGTGCCCAAAATAAGGCATTAATGTCATTGTGAAGAAAAGGCTGATGTATATGATCCCAAGAAGCTATATGCAGCTATCGCTCATGTACATGACGTACATTCCTGGCCTTGGTGTGCACTTACAGGCAGGATCACATCCCCACTGAGACCACCAGACAATTTTGGACAGACAGTAGAAAGTGGTAGCCTTGTTGGCTATGACTAGAAAGACAAATCCATCCGTCTTTTCAGTTATCTGTGTTTCCTCTAGGTTTACAGTTTTGAGGGGGTTGTGGGGGTGGGTTGGTCTGTGCCGAAGGACATTGACACACTTACACAAATCATTGTGTTCATATGGCGCCCACCTTAATATATAAGGGTAGGGGAAACCCAGAGTCATTGTCTGTAAGGGTCTATTCACTAAGCTTAGATTTTAACTATGGTTCTGTGTTTGCTACAGGTCTTGTGATAAGAATATTATTATTCTGTTCTATTAGCCTTGCTGGCTGATATTTATTTTTTTTTTTTTACATTTTGTTCTTCTGTGCGTGATGATAGAGAAAACTTTTCTGTAGTAATTACAGATCTGTGTGATTAATAAACTGCAATAACAGTGCCTTAAAATAAAGTTTTAAATCTTTCTAGGTTATAAGCATTAGTAGCTGATATAAACCACTATTTATAGATGCATATATCTTCTTCTTCCTCTTCAAATGCTACACTTTGCTAGCAGCTGGAAACAATCTGAATGACACTACATGCACTGATGAGGCCTGTATCTGAAACAAAACTAAGTAGGAATTTAAGTGACAGGCAGTGGATGAAAGCCATGTTTTGCCCTCCAGGTAGGTGGTTCTGTAAGAACGTGACATTACTTGACAAGTAGAAATTGACATGACTAATAAATTAAGCAGAAATAAAGAGGGATTTTTTTACATGAAGGTAGATGCTCAAAAACATCTCTGTGAATTAAATTGGTTCCTTACTAAGAGGTGGTCAGTGGAATATGACAATCCTAAAGATTTTGGACCAGAGACCATTATAGCCTACTACATTAGGGCTGCTAATAACTAATGATTATTTTGGTAGGTGAGTACTCATTCAATTTCTTTTTTGATTAGTCCTGATTAGTTCATGCTTGCGACCTGTGGTTGCACATCCTGTTCCGATCTTCACGTGACACTAACTTTGCTCGCTAAAACCTACCTCTCAAGAAATTGTGGCATCACAGCTCCAGGGTGCTTGCATTCCAGATGCTCGTATATCGCGGTGGTGCTGCTTTTTTTTTCTTTTTCTGTGAAGTTGCTGTGGTGAAATATGACATAAAAATGGTAAAATATATGAATGCCAGAAATTTTCCTATATCACTCATATGTGTTTTATTGCTGGTGTGTCTTTAACTCAGATTAAATTAGTTCAAGATGCATCAAAGATCACGCATTCACTGGAATGCTGAACTTCTACAGACATTAGATGCTTGTTACTGTGCACACACACACACACACACACACACACACACACACACACACACACACACACACTCTTAATATATGTTTGACAGAACTGCTGTATTGGATTACATTAGATTGTGCAAGTGCACCTAATAAAGGGACCAGCGAGTGTATATATTTATATCTATCGTCACGAGACATGATAATTTATTTTTGTCCTCTATGGAGGACACGTTTTTCTTTTGCATTTCATCAACCATGTACAGTAGCTTACAGTGTTGAAACCTGTAGTCTTGTGTAGAGGACATTCTGACCTTTCCAGTGATTTTTCATTTATGGCATTGGGTCATAACAGGATTCGTAATGTTTTTTTTCTAAGTGAACTCTTCTTCCTTGTCAGTGTGTGTGTCTAGTTTATTTTAGGTAAATACAGGTTTAAACAACTTTTACCAGGTTTCTCTATATGCACAAAACTTTGTCTAAATTACAAAATGTCATTTGCAGTGGAGATTTTTTTATTGGATTGATTTCATGACAGTCAACATGACAACATGATTTAGGAAGTAAAACGAATAATTCTAAGTTGCATTAACTTATAACCTTGCACTTTTTTAACAGACTGAAAAAATTTCTTTATCATGTTACTGGTATAACAGGCATTTTACTGTTTCATTGTTGTACACATAAGGTATCTAAAGGGGTCTGTTGTAATTTGTGAATTTGTGTTAATTGGCACCTAGTTCCTCCTGTTCACATCTTTTGAACATAGTGAGGGACTATGAGTTTCTCCAGATGAGCATCTTCTTGTGTGTCTTCATTTCATGCTGTCATGATGGACACTGGCCAGAAGTGACTGTACTGTAGCGTAGCTGCATGAATGTTTGGTCTTTTAATAATTATTATTATCATTATTATTAATTTTACTTCTACGGTCATTTTATGCAAGTGTGTGATATTCTGATCACTGCTTGGATAATTAGGAAAGTAATCCACTTAGTCATTTATGGCTCTAGGACCTTCTCAGTAAAATAGGGAAATGAAGCTAATAACTTTAATTTATTGATTCAAGAAATTATAATGGGTAGATTAAATATAAGCTAACCATGTTTGCTACACATAAATAAAAAATTACATGTTTTTGACAACATATTAGTTTTTTTTGTTTTTTCATGCAATAAACATAGTGTATTTCACTAATTTTAATATAAACTAACATTTATTTCTCTGGGTTTTGGGAGGAGATATGGACATACAGTACTGCAATTATGAGTGACAGCATAAATATCCAAGCTTCCAATATTTGTCTGCAGCAAAATGATCAGAACTACGGACGACTCTGTAAAATTATAAGCAAAAGATGTGTTCAGGTGAACTGGATGAGGTCGACCTTGGCTGTAGTAGGAAAGAAAGTCAATAGCATTCTGTAGGTGATGGGTGTTTATCACTTGACTTTAGTGGAGCAGAGCTACTGCATGTTTAAAATGCCTTATTGTGAAACTTTGTTGACAGCCACACTCCATCTGTCAAATGTGCGGTGTTATTTGTAAGGTGAAGTTTGTTGACTGTCTGGAGACGGTCCAATAAGGCAAGTGGTTTCTATAATGTATGTACAAATTATAAGCATTCCCTGACCCTTCTTGCTCAACCAACCGCACCTAAAATTCAGTTTGACAGTAAGGTCAGGTGGATATATAAATATATATCTATATCTAGATATAGATATATATTTATTGCTGCATGTTTGTCATGGTCATATGGCAGTAGATGTAAGAAAGCAGCACAGTGTTTATTTGTAAAAGCTATGTTGTCAGAAGCCACTGCTCTACACTGAGGAGGTTAGTAAGTGATCAAAATTCCTCCATCGGCCTAATTGATCCTTCTTCTAAAAAAGAAAAAATCAATACATTTAGACATGACAAGTCTAAGTACTGGCTATCTTATATTTATATAAAACAACAGATGTACAAGATTAAATAAATGTATCAGGTTACATTTTCACTTTGCACTTGAAATGTTTGTCCTTAAATTGGTATTGCTGCCAGAAATGAGGATGCTCAACAAGAACTGGTGGCTTATGTTGTATGAGAGCTGGTCTCAAGAGTCAAACTGCACCACCATATGAGGCTAAATGCCAGTTTATTACAGAGGTCTCAAAAGTAGCTTGGGCACAGATGTGTTGACCAGGCTGTTTGTCTAAACTTTTATTTCATCTTCCTACAGAAAGCTATTCAGCTAAAATACAAAGTTAAGAGACATTTTCTAAACTTTTAAAGGACATCTGAAAATGGAACGTTTGAAGAGCTGCTGGAGCTGTTGTAGAATTATTATTGCGCCACTGAGAAGTCCCATATCGAATTAGTTTTTTGATGAAACTGTCATTTCTGTTCATAGAACCGGAGTCTCTGGTATCTTAGTTAACCTTGTTTTTGAGAAGATATTTTTATTTTCCGCAGTTTTGTTGGATGCAAAGCTCTAAATACCTACAAGGTAGAAGCCAGTAAGATTCAGTATAGCTGTAGAATATTTTACAATGCCTCAGGAGGGAGGAGACAGGGACTGGTTTCTGGTTTTTAAGGTATACAGTGGTTTTAAAAAGTCACGGTTTCAAAACCACTTAGATTTTCTATCATGCCTTTTCTGTGGTATTGGCTGGAAACATGCCACGCTTACACGTGCCTGTAAATTATCTCATATGAATGAGAAAAATTATTTTCCAGTGCGAGTGACTCACAGGGAGATATCGTATTTGCACGTGAAAAGAGCAGTGGGTGAGATGAACGGATCACAAAATACAGTTATGGAGTTTGTTTTGCAGGCTCCTCTCTGTGACCGAGGGCAGAGCTCAGCTCAGCTCATCACACAGAGCAGGCAGGAGAATAGGTGAATTGACACTTTATTAATTTACAATGTTGTTGTTGCACTTAACTTGTTACTATAAGCACAATAAAAGCGAGCAAAAAGCCAGTAAAATAGTTTATCAGAATTCCTGTCACAGAGAGGCTTGCACATTTTAATAGCGGCTCCCTGACACCAGAGGTGGGTAGAGTAGCCGAAAACTGTACTCAAGTAAAAGTAGCGCTACTACACAATAATATTAATCAAGTAGAAGTAAAAACTAGTCATCCAAAAAATTACTCAAGAGTAAAAAAGGATTTGATGACAAGACTACTTAAACACTACTTAAATAGTGAGTAACTGTTTGATCGTAATGTCTACAACATTTCTAAATAAATAAATTAATCAGGCAGACCAAAAGATTAAATAATGTGCAAATTCTGGTATTTCTAAATAATTAAAACAAAATGGTACAAATAAATAACATCTTTACAAAATAAATCAAGGCACAAGAAACACCAATTTCCAAATCTTACCTTTTCACAACATAAAGCTTTTTAAACCAACACCTAAAGTAAGTAAAATACTGTATGTTTGAACTGTGACATTTTTTATGTGTTTTTTTCTTTTACTATCTGCTACGTCACGTAGCACATCGTCTACTGTGACGATATCTGGAAGTTGAGTCCTGGCAATTGAATTTCTTTCTTGTTAGGTTGAAGCGTTTCACTGAACATCCAAGTATCTTCAACCTACCAAAAAAGAAGTCCAGTTGCCATGAGTTTGAATTATTGTGAAATATTGATTATAATTTAATTTGACATGTGTGGACTAGATTTAAACATTTCACAAGGTGACAGTGAGATCACTATTTTGGATTTACCCTTTGTATAAAAGAACGTTTTTAACAATACAGAAACACTCATTAGTAATATGTGGTATAAATGACATCAACACACTGTGTGAGTAATGTTTAACTTGTTTAAGGTTTTTGCTTAGATAATTTAGGTGATTGCTTTTATTTTGTAATTTCCTATTAAAACTGAAGTTTTATTTTGAAAGGACGGAACTTGACGCTATAAAGTAAACAAGAGAGAAACGGTGAAGGAGATAAAAACAAGTGATTCACTTAGACCAGGGGTTGGCAACCTTCAGCATTAAAAAAGCCATTTGGGTCTGTTTCTCACCATATAAAGTCCATCAGGAGCCGCAAAACCAGTTGATCTTAAAAATGGAGAAGACACCACATATAAAGTTTCCTTACACTAAAAGGATGTTGTAGACAAAAATATGTTGTCTGTAAACAAAGGATTCATATGTTCAGTATCAACGTATTTGAGACTTGTCATTTACGCTGATTGTGAACATATGATAATGTAATCTGGTCGCAAATACGTTCCATAAGAAAATTTTTGCTCAATATCACTTACATCTTTTGATTCATCGTTGATTTGAGTGTGCTGAAGCCAAATTAATGCTGCGTCAGAAGTGAAAGCAAACGAATCTGTCCATGAACCATTTTCATCAGAAACAGTTTTTCCTTTGGATTTATACATTAGCCTAAAGTTTAACACAAGTCACTTGTTGAGTGGCAACTGGTGACGCACAGGTGACGACCACTACAGAGCTACTTCTTTTAACATCTGGTAGTTGCTTTGGTGACCGTTTCTTGTAAGTGTCATAATAATAATTAGACAGCAAGAAAATCCGGGATTGAACTTTTGCACATTACTGCGGAATTAGACAAAAAGTCCGTGTATACAAAATGTAGCAGGTTCAGTATGAAGTCTGAGCTAAAACGCACGTGATCTGTGGTTTTCACAGTGCTGCTGTGAACACAAGCTTTGTGTGAGCTGAATATCGCAGAAAAGAGCCGAATCTCTGCTGTCCCTCCCAGCTGCTGTCAGAGTAGGAGATGTTCACCTCTGAGCGACTGCAAATGAATCGCGCATGCGCAAAGCCGCTGCTGGCAGTGCACTCATGAGAGCGGATCACAAGGTTAAAAACAAACCAGACAGAAGAAAACTAAACAAAAAATACATAAATTAATTAACTAATAAATATATAATAAACTTCTCCAAGTGTCTCTTTTAAGTAACTTTTTCGAGCTCCAAGCCCGGATAAAAGACGAGAGTTTGAATTGTAATATTTAAAAAAAGAAACAAAGAAATTAAATTTGTAGTTGTAAACACCTTTAGGGTGCTTTTTATTCACTATTCCTTGCTCCCTTCCTATTGTTATTTTCTTACAGCGTCCATTACATTTCTGAACACTTTGTGGATTATGCAAATTAGGTGATGGCGTCATTTAGCGCCTTCTAGTCACTTTTAGGGCCGCCAATAGCGATTTTCCTTACTGAGGAGTTGGCAACACTGGATGGATAAGAGCTGCGTGTTGCCAACCCCTGAGTTATACAAAGCTCTGCTTATATTTAAGTTGTTATGATTTATGTTTACAGTTATGATTTAATTTGTTCTCTTGTCCTCTCGACAGCATGAATGAATAACATAAATGATAAATGATGATAAAAACGAGCTGACTGTTGTCAAATGTAGTGGAGTAAGAGTCACGTTTCTTGTTCACAAATCTACTCAAGTAAAAGTAAAAAGTATGGTGCAGTAAAACTACTCTTACTCTTTATTTTTCAAAACGTTAATTAAGTAAATGTAACTCGTTACTACCCGCCTCTGTCTGACACCACAATTTATAGAAAATCTTTGAGATATCAGATATTAATGACAAGATGTGCAGGAATAGTAGCACTAGTGAGGCATTTAGGGACAGTTCAAAATGTAGGTCATTCATGATTCTGATTTTTTTTTTTTGAAATAAAAGTATTTTCAATGCACGTAAATTTTTATGTCTGATGTCACTGTTCTCTAAAGATCAGCATTGGTATTTGCCGTTAAAACACTATTATTGTTCGACCACTGCTTAAAATATAATTTCACAACTATGGGAGCATCATCAATCACTCTTTGTCAAATTCTAGGTGGAGCTAAAATTAACATTTGCGCCCAACTATGTGTGTCACGTGTTCATTGGTGAAATAAATACTATAGAGTACATGGCTTATTAACGAGTTGATGTCAGCTAGTTTCCTCCATAATGTTGCTTCATGAAAAAGAAACGAAGAATAAATTTTTTTAATGCAAAGTTTACTTAAGTACTACTTATACATTTTTGCTCAAGTTTTCCAACAACGTACATCTATTTAAAATCATGAAATTTCTCTGAAAATGGCCCGAGAGTGTGTGTTTAACACAAGTAAACACGAGTCAACACATTCACTCTTTCATGTATATGAAACACAAAATAGTTACTAAATTTATTTATTTTTTAAATCTGCATAATATTTTACTCTTTTAACATTTATGCATGTGCTGTCACTGTGAAGTTTTCCATTTGCTGCAATTAAAACAAAGTGATGCTGTATCCTGAAGAAGAATGTTGAATGTTAGTCCCAGTCTCTGGTGTCAAAGAATGTGTTATATCCCAGAGCTAGACTTTAAATTAAATATTTAAAGTCAGGATTTTTTGGACACAGGGTTACTGTACAAGAAAATTTCATGGCTGTCCAATGGTGGTGTAAAGGTTCTAAAACAGTGCAGCATTCAGGGATGGTACATAGTGTAGGTCATCTGTGTTTCAAGAGCTGCCTTTCTTCTTTTTGTCTGCTCTCTGTCACTAAAGGCGGAGCTCAGCTCTGTCACACAGAGCTCTCAGGATAATCCCCTTTCTCCCAGTAGTTATGGGAGTGTCCCAGATTTTAATAGTGGCTCCCAGACTTTTGTAAATTATATAAAATCTCCCAAATATTAGATATTTTCACCTCTCTTGTCATACTTGGTACTGCCAAACACAACATTCCTGGACACTTGTACTAACTCCTCCCAGGTTGTGTGATATGCCAGCAAATGATTAATACTATATGTTTTCAGTTTTTTGGTGTTGACAGCAGAATGCAGCACTAGTGTTTTGACCAAGAATTACACATCTTAAACTGTATCTGTCTGGGGCATTTGAGTGCAACCACAAAGAAAAATAAATCTCACACACGGAACATTGAAGGTATGACACAACTTCACATTGTAATACCCGATGTTCTAGTGTTTTTCCGCCCGCTCTCTTCTCCTGTTAGCACACAGACTGTGCACCTCATTAAAATAAGCATGATTAATAGATCAGAGATTGCTGTGGAAAATATGCAGTCCCATGGAAGATCACTAGTCTCAAATGTGTAATGGGAAGGTTTACTTATGTCATCCTGTTTAACAAAAATTAATATATCTACTTAGTAATTCCTACAAAGCTTGAGGCAAAAATCATCAGTTGTCAAGGTTACTGAGATCTTGTTACTTGTGATAATACTTGCCTAACTGGTAAATCCTTAAGTATTTGAAAGAATTTTGCATTAATCAACAGCTGAACATTTGCTTTGGTAAACATACTACATAAACACAAATACTTCGTGTCTTGATTTTATTAAATCTATTTTATTTATAAAACATATAATTTTATATTGTCATTTAATTATTATATTGGAATGGTCAATTTTGAGCTATCTTTGGTACAACATAATATTGTGTATCTGCACATTATGAAAAATAATTGGACACTACGACTTGTAAAATGCCCAAACTTACAATGGAAATGGTTCAATTTGCATCTATTTTACTTCTGATGGCTGCTGACCAAAGGGCAGACAATGATATATTCATCCCTGTCACACCTTTACCCCTCCACACAGCCATAATGAGTGAGTATTCCTCTGTGCTCTCTCTCAGACTCGCTCTCAAACTCACTCCTCCTGCCTCTCATCAGGCACACACACACACGGGCAGACACACACTCGAACAAAGCTTGGCTAAATGTGGCTCTCCATCACGTCTGCCACCACACAGGTCCCAGGTTTCTGCTGTTGGCACAGTGTCCAACCCTCAAGTCCAGTAAGAATCCCTCTCAGAATAAACAATGTCAACAGAATGCCACCTGGAGTTCACACACTTTCAGGAGAATTAGAAAGACTGCTCCAGAAAGCTTTGCATGTTATATCACTCTAACTCCAGCAATGCTTTTCTTGCACCGTGATAACATCTGTTTCATTGGCTTATGAAGCATTTGGCCGAATAAAGAACCCAAGAAATGATTAAACACAATATAATAGCTAGTGGTTTTTTGAAAACGTTCAAAGTTATGAGTTGACTATGCAGACATGAGTAAATGAATAACTTAATTTTAATTGTAACATTGAGTATTCATTTTTCCTTTAAGACAGTTTGTGTAAACATAGACATCTGTGATGTCACACATGATACGCTGCATATATCCAAATGTAATTAATTTAGTGCAGTGACTGACAGCAGTAAATAATTGTCTATATTAGGGTTTAATGACTGATACTATTAAATGTATTAATTTTAAAAATACAAATTTAGAGAAAACAATTTGATGTCTGTAAAGTTTATGGAGTGGAAAAACATCAGGTCTTTAAGTTTTTATTTGAACACATGTCACAGATTAAATTTAAACACTTAGTTTGAATTGATTCATAGTTGTAGCTGTAAGAAAATTTTTGAAGATGGATTTATAACTTTATAATTTCATTTCCTTAGTAATTTAGAGGCAGGGGCAAGGAATTTTTCAGATTGGACTTATTTCATATATTTCAGCAATCATTCAACATCATTCACTTTACACTTAAAATAATACATGGAACCTGAGGGAGAAACAGCAGAGGCACTATCACACAGAAAGAGTGATGTATTTATGGGTGAAGCCATTGTTTCGAGTGGCATCCACAAACTAAAATGATCTTAAGAGACTGCAGGCCATCAGGTATCAGCTCTGCTGATGACAGTGATTGATCGATCACATCCTTATTTGCTTCAAGGCAATTAATCAAAACCATACTGCATGTTGCAATGTTCAGTGAAAATAGAAAACTTTAATTTTCCAGCTGGGAGAAAAAAAAGTAGAAACAAATGGCTCAGTCAGTCACAATCAGCCTATGATGTGAGGAATAATTAATCTCACATGAAGAAAAAGTGAAAAAATTTATGTTTATTTGTTCATCTTTACCACCTGTGCCATTGAAAGTATTCAAAACTGTAATGTAGACTATAGTATAAACTACAAACACTTCAGATTACCTGTTTTGTACATCGAAGGTCAATGCAAAAATTAGACCTATAACTTTAAAGTCTGTCAATTAAAAAAAACGTCTCTCAGACGTCTTCCACTGAAAAGACTGAACAACAAGATCTGTCTGAACAATACTCACATTTTCATTCACATCTTTTCCACATATCAAACATCTAAATGTCATATTTCTATTATTTATTGGTATTTTTTTTATTAAGGTTTATATCAAATTTTCATTATTAATGTATTTCAATGTCTCTATTTACTTTGGTTACTTTATTGCACATGCTTGTTCTTTTTTAATGTGCCTTACTGTTTTTACTGTAATTATTTATTGATTAACTTGCCTGCCAAAATTCATTTGGACTGAAGTACTTTCACAGCAAACATTTTAATATTTGATTAATTTAGTTTAATTAATCACAGTATGTCATAAATTAGACAAGTTTTTTTTTTCGCTTGACAGCACTAATTTTTGTATTTCTGGGAGTTTTTTAAGGCCAATCATTTAACATTCTTAGTATAGAAATTTTTGCTTGGGAGGAAAATTAAAAATATAATCATAAAGGCTGAACTGTAGAATGTGGGTTTATTAATACAAATGATTTAGGGTAAAAACATTAGACAATACTAACAAAGGAATTAGACATACAAAAACTAGGCTAAAACTGTGCACACAGAATACAAAAAGAGGATACAAAACCTATTTACATTGAGGCAAAAGAAACATTTTATGTATAGATTCATTGACCTTTTAAACAGATTTAAACATCTGGATATGGAGATTACCCTTTCAGGTTTGCGGAGTTCACTTGTCTCTGAAATGATGTGGATTGATTTATTTGATAGGTATTCTGTCTGTTCCATGAGATAGGTGAGTAAAAGATGAAGGGCACTTATTATCTGAAATGTCTATACAAAACTTGTTCACTTCCTGTGAACATTGAACCAACTTGTTTACCACAACACACAACATGACTTCCTACCTTTCCCCTAGCATACTGTCTGTGCTTTGACCTAATCATAAATAAGTTTCTGTTCAGCCCTCATTTATCATTACTCTGCAGTGTAAAGGCTGCTTTCTGCACCTCAACTTTTCTCCACAATTTCAAATTTCCTTACATTATGTTGCCAATGCTGTAAACTAAAACCACTATCCGTTACATTGCTTCTCTGTTCGTACATATATATTTAGCATTCTCAGGCATATAATGTTGGTATCACATCCTTGACTCCTGTCCACTGCCCTTTTTGTGCAGTTTATGGAATTTATGTTCAGGTGGAAGTTTTCTAAATTTGGGAATATTACATTAGTAGTGCAAATTTACCACTGCACAGGGAGGCTGTGAAAGCATCTGATCCGATCTGTGCTATCATGTTTTCGTGCCTGGATAGATTACCAACCCAGATTCTTCTCCCTTTATTATAGCCAGGGTCATGCTAGAAATGAGCATAAATATTGAAATCCTGAAGTTTAAAAGGATTCCCGTAAAGTGGTCTTGTGTTCATTTTACACAAATTGTGTAAGAATATATTCATTAAAATGTATGTGAATGGATATTTGTGGATTAGTGCATATACTGTAAATCCATCAATCCAAACACTGCAACAGAAATTCAATGACATGAAAGCTCCAAATCAGCATGGCTTAGGCTCAAGGAAGCCTGTCAGATATGGCCAGTAGCTGCTCTTTTTCTAACCAAAAGAAAAACAAACCAAAGCTGTTATTTAACTAACAAATCCAATTAATTTAATGAATGTAGTATCTTTCATTGAGATAATCTGAAAGCTGCAGAGAATTGCAGAGTTCGCTGTTGATTGTCAGTGGGATGTGGGATTTGGGACTTAAAAGTATTGAGGTAACTTTTTTTTTTTTTTTTTTATTGCAGTGTTTCTGCTTTTTGATCAAAAATGGCATACATTAGTAGTACCAACCAAAATTATGAAAAATAAAAGGTCATGAAACAAAATCACCCACACTTTGTCAAAAGGTGGTCATTCCTAGTTGTATGAATAAAACAGGTTTGTTAGTTTACATGCAAATATTTTTCAGTGTATTGAAAGATTAACCAACTGTGTGCTGTCAGATTTTTAATAAAACTCGACATACACCTCCACCAATATCTGCACCTTGAGAACCTCCTCTCTTACATAGCTGCGTGAGCATACACATCACCTGCTCTTTCACATGCACACCCAAATGAGTTCATCAAGCAGCACTTGATTATTTTCTACAAATGTAGATTGTTTTGTATGTTTCTGTATAATACTGTGTGCTTAGACAACACAAGCCGGATTTAGATGTTTATTAATATTGTTAAATTATTAGAAAGTGTACATTCATTATCAGTAAATACATTATGGTTTTGTTTAAAGCAAAAACATCAGCCAAATGAAGCTTTAAAGCTCACCATTTACAATAGGGGTCATACAAAACTCATCAGAGCTCATATTATACTGTATGTAGCGGAGCAGTGTGGTTGTCATTTAAAATCCATTACTCCGTTAACATTCTTTAACACATTTTTAACAGTTCCATGAATAAATCTACTGAAAACTAATTGGAAGTCACACTCCATGTCTCTGGTAGAAACCCCTTTGGCTAAATGACAAGCAAAGGTGTTTCACTGGTGGAACACTTCAGCTGGCAACAAACGTATAAGGTGGCAATGATGCATACACTACCTTATATTGGATTCGTACCGTTCTTGCTGTAAACATACTTTTCACTGTTTTATGTAGTAGTTTTACAAAATCAATCTATGGCTAAACATTATGTGGAGGATGTCCTTGTAAGCTAGGATGAGAAAGAACAGGTGCTTGTCTTTAATTTCTGAAGGCTATTATATGCAATATTTAAATGAACAGATAGCATTTAAACTTCAGCATCTGGCTGTTTTCTGTAATGATCAATAAGATACAGCAGTCATGTTTTTACATTTGTCACTGGTGTTGATTTTTTTACATTTTCATTTTATTAAAAAATATAAACCTGTATGTATTTGCCAAGATTTATTCCTATTCATCTACTTACATGATTTGGTATGTGCCTGAACACCTTACCTGAATTTACTGCAGTGCAAGATTATTTTCTGCTTCATTGGTGTCCATCAGCAAACTCATTATTTCCTATTAGCATAACAAGTTTTGATCGATTTTTTTGAGTGTGGATGTAAAACTGAAGCTTTGTTACATGTGCAGCTTGTGTACCAGGTTTCAATCATGGTAATCATGTTTTTTTCATACAATTGTATTTTTTTTTTTTATAGTAGTATCATGTTGTTGTTGTTTTTTAGGGTGACGATTAAAATGCTGTCGCATGAAATGACAGTTGTGACACATATGAATTAACTAACATCCTAATCCTGGCCACCAAAAAGCTTAATTTTAATGTAATTTCTCAATAGACTGTGGATAACTTATGCACAAGGAGTTACCATCAGTGCTGTACTATCTTTCAATGTTTTGGGCCAGGCATTAAAAGCAAGGGAAGTAAGGGGTGCTGGTTACAGGGATGCACAAGTAGTACTTTGCCAGGTGCCTTATTCTTCTGAGATTTCTCTCATGGATCTTCCACCAATGCAAGGGCTCAATTTCATTTTCTGCATCTGATGCAAGCAGGTACTGTAATTGTCAAGCTGTCTAATCATCACTGAGTCCTCCTGAGTATCATTTCTTAAAGAAACTGCCCAGTTACTGTTTCTTTTGGTCGGGTGGCATTAACGCAATTCTTCCCTCATTCTTTTCTTTCATCTCTTCTGAGTGAAGTTTACAGGTGTTTTCCACCATATGTCAGACACTTCTCTAAATTTGATGACATCAATCTTTTCTTGCTTGATGTATTGTCCCTTGACGCGTGGATCCACTGTCTTTGTCCTTTGTGAGCTCTGTTTTATCTTCAGATGTTTTTAAAATCTGTGTGCTAAAATGATGCACCCTAGGATCTAGGTAGGATAGATAAGATTCACCAGAGAATGAATCTGTGAATTCCAGTAGTGGATTGAAGACTTTAAGGCCGTCTTGCTTGTTTTAACTATCCCTGCCCTACCCACTGTGGATTACCTGCATCACACCTGGATTGGTTTGTTCAGCCAATCAGAAGCTGTATGTGCAGGGATTGTTTGAAAACAAAAAGGACTGTGGTTTTTGAGGACTAAGGTATGACTTCACCTATGTAAAAAATGGGTAGTTTTAAGACGATTGTTTTTCAAATTCCAGTCCTGAAATTAAATGAAATGAAATGGGCAGTAAGACTTTCATATGTTTTGGATGCTGGCCTTGACCACAAATGTGATCTGCTCCTTTTTGCTGTGTGTATACTCAATTTATAGTTAGGGAACTACCACCTGAGAA
This sequence comes from Ctenopoma multispine, assembly GCA_034779795.1. NCBI lineage: Eukaryota > Metazoa > Chordata > Actinopteri > Anabantiformes > Anabantidae > Ctenopoma > Ctenopoma multispine. Next base: position 10,517,761 of record JAUYWH010000018.1, read on the forward strand.
ATGCTTACAGCAGCTCATCCTAACAAAGAGAGTTATTAATGAGGGTCAGTTACTTTAATCAGCCGCTTAAATCCAAGTCTGCAGGTATCACACTGGTTGTTAGAGTTCTTAGAGAGTAGTGGTATTACCTGGCTTGGAAACAGGCTTGCAACACAATTTGCAGTGCACATTGATCTGCTTCTTGTACTTTAACTAGTAAAAATATCGCAACACTACCAAATTCCTCAGACCCTTCTTTGCTTACAAATTTATTATACAAGTTATTGCAGACAACCAGTGTGATACCTGCAGAGTTCGATTTATGTCTAATAGGGGTGTAACGGAAAATTTTTTGCACTTAGTATTACCACTTCACATTTTTATTATAATTAAAACTGCGGTTGTTTACCACAATTTGAAAACCCCTTTGCTGAAGAATGAAATACAGTCCAGCATCAACCAAAGTTGGCAACAGTTTTCCAGACACATGGACTACAGACCTGCTGTCCCTCCTTACTTAACTATGTGTGATGGCTGCAGACTCTGCTAATTATTTAGATCAGTACAAACTGTGGTACCAACTCTCACATAGACTTGCTCTCACTTGATACTTTCTCAGACTCGGCGCTTGTTAGCCTGTTAACTTTCTAGCGTGTTAGCTAATTAGCCTATACCTGTGTGATTCCTGCTGCCTATGGAAAGATTCGCTGCTGCTGCAGTTTGGCTAAGGTAGTTACACAACTTTTTAGTGCCTGCCCTGTTTAGCATTTTTATTATAATACTTTTTATATTTTTATTTACTGTAAAAATGCACTTTAAGCATAAATGCAGTTGTCACATTAAATTAGTAAGACTCAATTTACTGTAAAAATGCACTTTAAGCATAAATGCAGTTGTCACATTAAATTAGTAAGACTCATTGATAATTATTAGCTTTCTGTAGCTGGCAGCTTCATGGGTAATGTTTCAAATGGTCTAATTTCCAACTGATGCAGTCATTTTAGTTTATACTCTTGTTGCTTAAAGGGGTATGTGTGTCATAGACAGTACTAAAAAAACTGAAAATATTAATAAATTTTTAGAGGTGTGTTTGTGTGAGAGAGAAAATATTAAAATTAATATAAATAGTAACACGATTATTAATAATAATAATAAACACAGATATGTATTTGTAATTTTTGAGCATTTTCAGGACTAATAAAAAGTAGAAGAGCACAGTGGATGAAAAAATAACTTTTTAACTGCAAGGCATTTTTTATTTTTTATTTTTTTTTGAGGACGTTCTTCCTTGACACATGACCCACAACACGAAGTGTTAAACTTCCTGCATCGGTGCAGTGTGCAGCTGCTGTGCATTTACTCTACTATATTTTCCATTTTGAATTTGTGTTTCAAATTCTGTCATACTAGAAAGGCATCGCAGTACCCTGACCTTTAAATACATTACTATACACTGTTTTATTAGTATCAGGAGAGATGCTATTGAATTACAATAGCACCCAGAATTACAGAACAGCCTGACAGCAGTGTTGTCGCTTCTAAATGTCTTTGTGCAAGGATTGTGAGCATAGCAAGTTTTGCAGTGTTCTTGCTTATTGTAATTTGATAATGACTAATGCCTAAATAGATGTGTAGAGCATTGTTGAGTGCACTGATTCAGACTTTTCTCATGCTAGCGCTAGCTGAAGTTGCATATAGTGGCAGAGGTCTACACTACTCATTTTCTAATTTTCTATAAAATTTGTTTTAAGTATTTGTATCAAGATATATATTGTGACAGCACTAATTTGAATGCTTGGATATGAAGGTAGTTTCATGTTTTCACTCACTCACTCGTTAGGCTCAGAAACTGCACCTTGCCTAAGATCTCCTATTTACTAATCCACTCAAGTCCAAACATGCCAACAGTGTACAACATGAAACTGTTGGTTCATTCCATTTGTGATGGGAAGAGGAGTCACATCTGTCAAAGCAGGGTTTGCTCATTAGTAGGTAGACCAGCAGATAAAAGGTTTCATTTAAATGTAAATCAGAAGGGTAACAAATCCATTATATTCATTTGGAAAAGAACTCCTCTCTTTGCTTCTTCTGTCATATCTTTGACTCTTATTCCCATTCAGGGTGTTTTTACTTCTTCTCATTCTGACCAAGAAGATACCAGTGTCTAAAAGCTTCAGTGACGACAAATTACAGCTGGATGCTGGTGGACAATGCTCTGAAAATGGCTTCATTTGAAATTCATATTTTTAATATGCATCTCTATGGATGGCGGCAAGCCTGTTATAAATCACCTTTGGCTCAATAGCTCTGTTCGTTTAAAATGTCAATCTTTTTGTAATCTGTTAGTTTGCCCTGCTGCACATCTCAATCACCCTTTCTTTTAACTTGGTTTAGCAAGCATCTTGTGTCCTGTATTTGTACATTGTCTTCTGGCTCTGTTGCTGGCCTATTATTATTAATAATCCAGTATTTTTTTATGTGGTTGAATTTTTAATTTCTTCATTGATTCCCTGAATTTTTATCTACTACAATCTTGAGTCAAAATTGAAATATGTACAATAGGATCAAATACCTAGAGAATGAATGAGATTTCATCAATATCTGATAGACTTTGTGTTTTGTGCTAGTTAGCAACTAGCTAAACTAAGCTGGTAAGTATTATTTATGAAAGATTAACATATCAATAAATGCCCTTTAGCTTTAATCGTTGTGGTAATGGATGCATTTCACATCCATTTATCTGTGAAATTGGGGTAGGCTCTGTATGTCTACGTACAGGCTATGTTTGTTAATATCTTTGACACATACACACACACACACTTTTGTGTGGTATAGTAAAATTTAACAAAAAGCTCATCTTCATGCTTTTGTTGTTGTCCAGAGCTGCCATCATGTTTTCAAAGGCGCAGAAGTTGTCCATATGCAGTATGCATCCGCAGTTGTAGTATAAAAGGTTGTCTGTAGTAAAAACACGTTTATTGGAACATCCTAATGTTTGTAGACTCCTGTGTGTATTATAAAATAGGATAGTTATGGGTGTTTGTATAAGAGCAGAAATTAACTAACACTGTTGTATGACCATGTTTGTGTTGAAAATGCTAAACAAATCATGTCTGCTATTTTGCAAAAGAGAATTATACTGTACATGCACACATACACAGGCTCATGCACATTAAAGTGGGCATATTTATCCATTTAAATTCTGAGGCTAGGCCCTTTACAAGAGCCCCCCAAAGGTAGATGTAGAGTGTGTTTTCCTATGGTTGTGTTAATGGGGTTATTGATCATTCTGGCAACTGCAACATTTCTATAAACTAAATGAAGGCCCTGCTCAAAGCGTACTCTGTCAGAGCAAAAATGCATTTAGATTACTTCATTCCACAGAACCTCCTTAGAGATAGCCATCTCCTACATTCACTTTGCCCTATGGGATGTCTGATATTTGAATGTCCAAGGTGAAATGTTCTGTAGTAAAACCTTTTCTTAAACTTGAGGTGCTGCTATTTTCTTCAGGTGACTTGGTCTATAAAACCATGCTCTATATTACAGTGCTATAAAAAAATAAAAGATTCTTAATTGGACAATAAAAATGGTATAATTTTACATATAGGAGATTCTATGAAATGCTAAGTTTATCAATCTGCCCATGAAGGATCAATAAGGTTTTATTCAATGAAGGTTAAATATACATGTTCAGGTTAATGTAACAGTGTTTAATAAGTGCATGCATTTAAGATTTTTTCTAATTTCAAAGGAAGAGTAAATGTGATATTGGACATTATTTTCTGATTGTAGTTTGACATATACTGTATTACACAGTTGTATGAAGAAGGGGCTAGTAAGGATCAACAATATTGTCTTTACCCTGTGTACACTATATATATACAAAAGCAGTCAAATAATGCAATCACTAAAGTTAAATGGGTGAAGTTCAATATTAACTCAGTGAGTTAAAATTTAGGGACATTTAGCAAACTCAGTAAATATTCAGCTATGGCCACATGAGAAGAAACCAGTGTAATTTCTTAAAGGCTAGAACAGATGAGGCTTTAAAAAGATGAGGCATCAGCACACACATGATGATTCATGTTTGGTGATTCATGTTTGAGTTTAATAATATAAAAACAAACCTTTCACCTTAGCACAGTATAAACTGATGTTCAGCCATAACACGTGCTGTCAAGCTTGTTGCATCTCTGCATTACAGTTGATTTATTTCCTTAGTTGAAAATGTTAGAGAGAAAGTATTGGCATCAGTGATAAACTGCTGATAAACTAATTATAATGGTCACAGTTTAGTCATCAGCAAGATTTATCAGATAGAATTATTTTTTTTAATTTTTTTCCCCCCACGTATGTTTAGCTATACTCCCATTTAGTTTTGTTCCATACTCTTCCATGTTTTAGAAAAGCTCACAATAAAAACTTAAGACTCACACTGTTTATCTCTATAAAGACTACAAAATGTGACATTTTTCTAATGTCTTATATTCTGTGCATCTAGAGCTGTAATGATCCATTCATTGCCCTGGTGCAACAGTTAGCACCTGTTCTGATCTGGTAAATGAAATGACTGGATTGAGTTGCACTGTGTTCATACGTGTTGAGAAACATTATATGCGGCAGGTTACAACTGCTATTTCTGAGGTGTCCAAGAACGTCCTCACAATGACATACTTTTAAGTTCAAAACAAATCTACTTCTAGTCTAAAACTAAATCTAAATATTTTACCTTTATTAGTTATTTCATAGTCACAGCTGTGGAAATTGGCTTGTACAATGGTTTCTAAGTCCAGCAGGAAGCAAAGACCATGCAGGAAATGTGATCTCTGCAGATGAAGGTGTCATCTGGCGTTGTATGGGTCAGCGGCAGACACACAGGCTTTTCATGGCATGAGGGTTGTACTGTAAAAGATGTCCGCCAGACACATTGGCAGCAGGAGAGACACAAATCGATTTCCTGCAAGAAAGCACACAGAGCCTAAGTGGAGGAGGGCCTCTTTAGCAAAGCTCTTATTAATTAATAGTGTCTCATGAGGGGATTACATGATCTGATTCCTGCCTCCTCATCACAGCACAGCAGCTAATGATATCTGAGGGTGCTCCTCTGCACAACACACCTACACCCAGCATTGTGTATGATCAGTACAATGGAGTATGCAACACTAGTAGAGCATCCTCTCTGCCTTAGCATGAGTATCATGTGATAAACACACTGGCATATGCTTCTATTCTACTGAGAGTACTGAGAGTCGAGAGTCTGAACATTGCAGTGAGCCAGCTTTGCAGTCCATATATCATTACAACACAAATTAATCACTTTTGTTTCTAAACACATCAACCTTTTTTTTTTTTTTTCAAATATTGTCAGGTAACATGTCAAAGGTAGGGATGAAATGGTTACGGGTTTCACATTAAACTATGGTAAAACGTCTGGAAGTTATTACCATTTTACATTTAAATTATCATTAAAACCATAGTTAATTTTCACACTTTTAGTAACTCCCCTGTTCAAGTGTAAAGCACAGTCCAGTACCAACCAAAGGTTAGCAACAGTCTCCCACACTCATGGACTACGGACCTGCTCTGCCTTGCAACCTGTCTTATGTAACCTTATGTACTGAGCTGTACGTGATGGATGCAGACTCTGCTAAGTAACTTCCATCAATACAAACTAGTGAACCAGGTCTCATATAGATTGGCTGTCCCTCGAAAATGTACGTGGTTGCTGAGCTGCTGCCTGTATGTCAAAAAATATTCATATTAACCTCTGTTCTTTTTAACTATTTGATAGTACATAGTACAGACAACTTTAAGATTCATGTAAACTAATAACTAGACTAACAGCAAGATTAACGATGATAATAATAGGATCATTTATATTAATAAGATCATTTGTTGATTCCATTGGGGAAAATGTTGGTGCACAGCTGCCAGACAGCACATATTAGTTCTACGATGTGGTTTTAGGGTCTTTTCCGAGAACTACTACTACTACTAGATGTTAGTTTTTCATAATTTTCTGTGGTGAGGATGGTTGGGGACCAGAAAGGAAGCTCAATGACATACTGGAAACTCCCTTTGGAAATCACATTGAGAACTCTGCATTGCTACTAACTACAAAAAACTCATGTTGCATCCCAGTTCAGCCCATTTGCAACGTAATCATATAGAAATCCCAGTTCTGAAGTGCACCTGTGAATGCTCCCTCACTTGCAGAGTATGCTTTGGAGTTTCAGTACTAAGAAAAGTCCAAGAGCTGACTGTGTAATGAGCTGCTGTCTTAGTAAATCAGATGCTGAATATACACACATTGCGGTCAGAAATCAATGATAACCACAGTAATTTTTTTTTCTGATCCTGCAAGCCCTATGTGTAAGCCACCTGAACAACACTTGGGCCCACAAACTAGCAAAACTAAATTGAATACTTGCATTATTGATTTCATTAATTATACCTATGTTTTTTTCAGTCCTTCAATATGTCCACCAGAGACACTTTTGTAATTGCTTGCAACTTGTAATCATGTGAGGTCACCACATGTTTCCATTGATTACGGTTCTATAATCGTTTATTGTACTGAACACACTTGTCCACTAATCTTTGCTCTGTGCTAACCTCTCCAAGACATGTTATGAACTTCTGGTGGAGATGCGATGATGAATAGAAGAAAGGGTGTGCTGTTTTTTTCTTTATTAAATGAACTAAAGCACAATGTAAATATTCATGCTGATTTTATAATGATGAATATTATGTATTTTATTTTCCCTGCTTACGTCCTTTCTTTTGTCTATTTTTCACAGGGAGGCTAAATGAGCTGTAGTCTGCACACAGTAGAACACACCAGCATTAATAAAGCATGAAAAGGTCAATTACGTGTCATTCTGTGAATTGTTGTGACCATTAATAATCAGCTTTGTGTCTAGCTCAAACAATCTGTATATCATTAACAGATGAACAGTCCATACTCAGGAACATCTGACTCAAAAGTAATTGAGTGAATGAAAGACATTGGTTAGCAGATAGATATTAAAACAAATACTTTGTTTTCCATGATAGGACAAATTATTAAAGCTGAGCTGTGAGGTGATCTTTAACTGATGGATATATTTGACATATTATTCATTGCTTGACTTGGCCCTGTAAACCAATGTGGTTGTGTCCTCTTAGCCTGACTGATTAAACCTCTGTTCAGGTTGAAGTTGGGTAGAGATATGATCAAATGACATGATATGTGAATAATTAAGGTGTAACAGGATACATTAGACTAGTTAGAGTAAAACAGTGAGCAATAAGTAAGGTTTTATTTGTGCTCCTCTCACCTTCTTTTTGCATAAAGTTACCAAATCAGCTTTTTCCAAATTAAACTGATCTATATTTTCACTTGTATAGAAGAGCCACTAATTATTACAGAATATTTTTTCATATTTTCAGTTTTTTAAGAAACAAAAATTAAAGCAGCAGTATTTTTTCCACCTCAGACTTAACCAACACACATCTCCTATCCTCACAATTTAACTCATCTAAGTCAAAATGTTTTGTTTATTTTCGTAGGGGAGTCTGGTTGCACTGTTCATGGTTCAGTAATTCTAAACTAAAATGCTTTTCACAATCTTATTTTGGGCTGCTGAAATAGGCATCTGAAATAATGATCAAAAAATACAATAAAAGAGGAAGGCCATATGTTGGTAATCTGAGCTCTCACGTCTGGGATCCCCTCCGGACCATACCCTCACCCCTATACCCTCATTCAAAAGCTTAACTGCTAGGACAGAAAGATTTAATGTCCGGCTGACCTCACACACCAGGATAGCTAAAGCAGTCACATAGAAACGAGTGTGTGTGTGTGTGTGTGTGTGTGTGTGTGTGTACTTGTCGATCTTTAGATGTCAGATAAAAGAAGAGATTAAGGGTGGATTTCAATCACATTTGTTAGGTTAACAAATAGCCCTATAAGGACAGGTGAGGACAGCCATTTAGCTGAAGAGGGTTTTTAAACAGAAGATATCTCAGAGAGCACTTCTTTATATCAGTGTTTCTGCTGCTTGTCTTTGATAGAATGTTTGAATACTTCTGCTTTCATTTTTGTTTGTTTCAGATTTTGTTTGTTCACGCTTGCCTTGAGAAAAATGTGAACCATTGGGTAGCAAAAAGATTGGATTTGGACCACTTCAGTGTGTAATGTGAAGCTTAGCTTAGTTTTAGGAACTAGAACAGATCTAAAAAGGCAAGTGAATGTTGAAAATAATCAAGTGTTTGTTAATCCTTTTGATACTGTATATGACCTTTGGGCTTGTACGGTTTTCACTGCCATCAAGTGGCAAAAACATCTGCTTTGATTAATGTTATGAGTATGTGAAAACAATCATGTTGCTATTTATAAGCTATTTATATATTTACACTTTTCTTTATAGCGAAATGAACATGAATTAAATGACAGTACTAGCTTAAGGGAGGCATCATTACATCTCCAGCTATTGGTCATAAAGTTTACAGATGAGGAATTCACTGAGGTGAACGAGCTGTCTGAGAAATCCACCACAAGTTTCACATAGTTTCAGAACTGGATTAGTAGAACTGTGAAAAATATTTGGATGAACAATAGGCACTTAATTCACTCATTGAATCAATTTGTAATGCTTTACATTTACATATTATTTCAATAGTCAGTTCAAGCTCAGAGGGTCATGAAATATGAAAAAAGGAAAGGCTTTTCCAGTTCACCCAGTAAACGCTATTACTTGTCAATAACCATGATTGAGAGCAGCAATTATGACCAGCTCAATGGGCCTGTATGGCTGTCTATTAGAATTTTTCATTACAGATCCTCCAGGTGAACTGCCGTTTAAACTGTCGCAGCAACATATCAATCTATTCATTCTTCAGCTGTGACGAATCAATTAATTCATCATCTGTCTTCAGGTTTATATGCTGTTAAGGTACAAGTGTTCCAGAAGAGTTATGTACTATGTTATGTCATACACCTTTTACAATATATTTAGCTTCACTCATCAATCATATTGAAGATGTCTTCATTAGTAAACACAGTGGCCTTAAAAGCCTTTCATCCATCTGCTTATTATCTCAAATAGAAACAGGTCAAGTTGACATCATCAGATGTCTTATTCAGTGCATCAGGTGTTTTATACAGGAAATGTGATGCTGAAAATTAATCACCATTGATTAGACACACCATGATTGGAATCTGTCCCTTATCCAGATTAGTTAGCCATTGATCTGTGACAGCAATTTCACGCTTGCCATCAACCAATCGACCCGATCATAATGTGTGGCCTCTGCCAGCCTTTTTCGTGACCTCCTCATTCATCTGTCTGTCACCTGCAGTAACATTTACCCTATATGTGGACATACAGGGTGAGAAATTGCATGCCTATTTTTCTGCATTAGAAATGTGCTTTGGACTTTGTTTTTTAAGACCTAGTAGTTAACATTCCAGCAATTTTCACTTTCACAGAAACTCAGCCTGAGGGCAAAAAAATGCCCGTGAAAACCTGGCTGTTGGCAACTCAAATATGATTTTTAAATGTGGTACAAACCTTGAGACCCGGCGTTGACTGAGTCCAGATTTAAAATTCAAATGCCAGACTGGAAGCATTAACCACTGCTTCTTTTGATTGCAGCATAGAGATTGACCTTTGTTATGAGTTTGTCTTTTTGTAATAATGTACAGCAGTTCATCACTTTTCTTGTATGGCTCCATACCTCTGTAGTATGAACATATCATCTGCTTGGCCCAAATAAATTTTGAGAGAAACGTTGTGTGTCAGTGAAATGCTTAAGATTGTTGATGAGATTGATGCAGTTGTTGCTGTAAGCTGACTTAATACTGTATTTCTTTAATCAATAATAAAAAATGTTAACTGCTCTGTAACATTATATACTACAACTGAAATTATGCTATAGTTCAGATATATGAAGTATCTGATTGATACAGTAGTGTCATGCTTGTTTATGTTTAAGCACTTGCAGCATTGATTGAAGTAAGAGGAAAGATGGTTAAATTATGACAAAGTCTAATGACAACCCATAGTTAATAAGGCATGATTTGCAACATACTTTTTTGAAAAACAAAAACAAAAAAGATGTTCAGAGAACCACTTAGGATTTGATACATAAATACAATCCCCAGTTTCTGTGTAAAGCAGTGCTCTGTACTGTTTTCATTCTTTTTTTGACATGCGTACCCATGGTAGAAGAGCTGCATTTCAACTTTGAGGGGGGAAAAAAGCACTTCACTTTTTTGCCAAATGCATTTTTTCTTCTAATTTCCATTTTAACTATATCCAGTGAAGGAAATGCCATCTGAGGTAACGCATTATTTTCCCAACTTCAATATTCTTCACCCTACTGACAATGAATGAAAACTTGTAAATTATTTTAATATAGAAGCATGTTGATAAAGGTTGTTGTGTTCGGACTATATACCCTAGTATGCTATTCTCAATCGTTTGAGATGGCATGCTCAGAGGATAGGCTTGTAGAAGCTAGAAATGTAAATGTTTGTTGTGTGTTCTGTGTAGTGTCTAGCACCTAGCTGCACCTACCACCTAACTTAGAAGCATGTTGCTGCCCGTTTTTCAATATTTATCATTTGTGACAAAGTGAACATCCTTTGATAGTCAAATGTGTGCTCATAGAATTCTTTGCAAACCCTGAACTCTCATATGCTTTATAGAGACTTTTTCCTAGCTGGGACTTGATGACTGGCTGATCAATCTGAAAGATTGGATTCGGAATGGTCAAAATCTGAATCTGCATGTCAGACTATATATTCAGACTAATATATTGGAAATTACAGTCGTGAAACTCTTGTATCTTGGTCTCAGTTACTTAATAACAATATTTCTCCTTAAAATGTGTTTTTGTGTTTTGTATTAGACAATTTCTTATTAGTAATCTTTTAAACTTTCCATTATAACATGCTTTTATGACGTTTTTACATCAATTATTCTATAAACTCTCTGGGACAAAACCGTCGATGTACTTTTGCATCAGTGCATCATGGTCACACATGGTGAGATATTTCTCTGTGTACACGGTGAACAAGCAGCTTTCATGGAATAAATTGGACACCTTGTCAGGGTTCCTCATTCTTTGTTTAATATGACTGTGTGTAACACTCCATTAGCAGCCTAACACTAGGCAGTGTTCTGTTTGTTTGTGAAACACTGGTGATGGTGGGCTGAATAATGTCTGCCAGTGACTGCTCTGGCAAATGAATGCGAAATTCACAGCCTGACTGGTTGGTTTTTAGCCCGTATACACTTGGTGGACACATTGTCAATTTTATTTGTAATTATTTTTTGATGATTATGTTCCTTTATACTTATTTCTAGTTGGGCATTGAGGCTTCCTCAGTTGCCAGATGTTTGCCTTAATTATGGGTCATGTTGTGGTTCCTTGGCCTCTTTGACTTTATTAGTTCAGCATTTTCTAAGTCTGAAATTTTCTAGTGTCTAGACCCAGATCTACATCCAGATCCAGGTTGTATGCCCAGGAGGCTGGTTGGTCAGCAGGTATTCTTACCAGATGTCCAAACCTGACTCTCTTCTGCTTTTTGTGATGGTTGATATATGGTGGACTTGCCATGGCTACGTTTGTTTGTTGGTGTTCTCCCAAACCTTTTTTTGCACATGGTGATCTTACTGTCAAGGTTGTGTGAGGATGGTGTTTGTTAGTTGTGCATTTGTTTCCATAGAAACTTTAGGTGTTGAAGAAAAATTCTGTTTACACGCGCTCTACTTTTTTTGGTCTTTCTTGGTGCACTACATCAAATGACACATGTAGATCAATGAAATATTATGCGCTGTGTTGAGTATGCGTCAACACACAAACCGTTCTATGTTTCTATATAAGATCTTCAGTAGTCTGTATTTACTACAAGTGTGCTGCACCTCTTACAAATATCTTTACATAAAATTAATCAGATAAAATAATACATTTGCTTGCTATTGTGGTCCTGTCTGTCAAAGGAAAACCAAGAATAGTAGCTAGTTTTATATCTAGATTTATAGAGTAAAAAACACACATATTTTAAAGTATACTCATTAATGGCTTAATATAATTCTCACATTCCCTGTGTGTTAGCTGTTTGAACTAATTAAACCTTCAGAGACTGATGTGACAAGGTGTTGCATAGCCCTAAATCTCAGAAGTGCGGATGCTGTTCATAATAAGCTTGAAACAAAGATCTGGTTTGTTTAAAAGTTGCAAAACACAGAACATCTGATTATTTGGGGATATCTGTCGGGTAACAACTACAAAATAAGCAGTTCGATGATCAAACTCTTGGTCATCCAAAATGAAGGCAAAGATGCCAGAGTAATGATCATAGTTTGTTAAAACATACCTTGTGCAATATTTGCTGTACTCAAATATAAAAAGGACCATGGTTTTCAGTGTTGCTACAATTCGTCTCTAACTCTCAGGAGCAATGGCTTGACAATTTATATTATATCTGTCTTTATGAGATTCTGAACTATAAAATACAAATACATTTGTTTAGTATACTTTCCGTCATGGTACACTTCGATGTCATTCATGAAAAACCCAAGAAATAAGCTTTGGCATCCTGCTTGCTTTGCATTAAATTAAACATCACGAAGCTTAGAAACTCATTTCATGGCACATTCCCACTTCTCCTGGGTCAATACGGAACATTTCTCTGTTCTGCCGCTCTCACTCCTCCAGCTTACTCACCATTTATCATCCATACTTGACCTCTCACTTTGCTCAAGAGGCTCAAAGCACACTGCACAGTGGTCTTCATGTGGAAACCATTGTTGGGAATCGGAGAACAAAGAAGTTATTCAGCTGTAGAAATTGATATCCGTAGATCCATTGTTTGACAAGTTGACATTCAGCTTTTTTTTTTTTTTTTTGCTTGTTGAAATAAGGTGAAATTGGTATGAAATTATGATCTGACTTTATTGCAACTTCATATCCTATCAAGTCTGCCGTTGCTAAAGCTGTTGCAATATTATTTGGTGTTAGTTTTCACACTCTCACCTTTTCAGCATGCAAGAAATTAACAGTATTTAAAGAAACTCTCATGAATATGTATCTACATATTGCACAAGATTTTATGGCAGTTAGATTTATTCCAGTATAATTTTGCAGTACAACTCAGATTGAGACTTTTGCCCATGAAATGGTGTGTGTGTGAAATGTATGCCTCCAAAGGAACAACGGTTAATGCAGCTGTACTGACCTGCAGTTATTCTACACAAACCTAAACCAGGTGCTGTTTAATACCCTGCTAGTGCTTTGTAGAAGCACTGACATGGTATGTATTGTTCTTAGTCCCTGTGTGATATATACCTAGAAATAAAAGAAGGTTCTAAATACACCTTTACTTTGACAAATAATCACTTTCAATATTTGTACGTAGGTGTTATATAGCCGAACTCTTGGTGACCTTTTCCATTAGTTGTGCTAACCTCTGTGTATTGAAGTTGTCACTGGGGAAAAAAAGTGACTTTTTATGTTTGCATTAACAGCCTTTGTTTTATTCCCTTGACATATTCATAGGCAACAATCGCTAGGAGCACAAAATATGAGAACTGGTTTTCAGCCATTGTAAGTTGATCTTTCACACAGAAATATACCCTCAGTATGTTTTTGAAGAAAATTAACACAGTAAATTGTTATACCTCAACACACTTATGACAGCATCTCATGAGTTAAATTGATTAAGCTTAGTCTTGCTTTCCACAGTGAGATTACTCAGAGGATATTAAAGGAAGGCTGATTTCCATCACCGACAAGACACAAGTCTCCTAAGCAGATGGAATTTTTAATTAACACAGTGCCACTTACTCTGTTAAAACACTAGGGTGCCTTATGGGAACAGTCTCCGTGTAGTACTCTAATATGCTGTTGATAGGTCATTATGCAGTATGTAAGTTAAATTACGTAAAAATAAAAATTTTAAACTAACATGGATGTTGAAATATGCAGTTGGATGTTTTGAAACACCACACTGTTTGCCATCAAACATACAAAAGAAACTAGGATCACAAAGGGACTAATTTAACTTTAAGTGGCCCATCAACAAGCTGACAGAATTCTGGTTGGATATTTATACCATTTCTTTTGTTGATTGACATTTAGCCATTGTTCCAGAAATAATAGATTGAGTTGAGGTCAGTTAGATAGGCCATTCAAAAAATCCTAATCTTAAATTGCATTTTAAGTTCCACAATGCACTTTATGTATTTGGTGTCATTGTTCTTTATTTATTATTCTGTCCATACACCACCTAAACTACTCAATCTTTGTCTCATCTAGAGATACAACCTTGATTTAGAGGCATTATCGTTGTCCATGTGGTCAGTCACAAATTATGGATGTGACTAAGGTGTCATTTTTGTTGCAGAGGCTTTTTTCATGGACGACATCCTTTGAGTCGGATAGTTTTACGATAACTGTGTTTTAATATGACAATAGTTTAATTTTTAGCCACAAGTAACATAAGCATACAGTCTGTAGAGTCAAGCAAGAAATACCAAACTGAAATAATTTAGTAGCAAAATAATAGAAAATAACTGGGATATTTCCTTCACAGCAGTATCTGTGATGCATTTTTTATCACCTGAATCTGTCATTGTCAACAGTTTGGTTTTGCATCATGTGTTTTGGCATTCCACCATGTTTGTTGTGTCTGTAGGCTCATGTGACATGTCCATGTTATAGCATGTATAGAAACACATCATCATTCAATATTTTGTCATTATTGCAAATTCTTGGGGAGGAATTATCACAGTATATCATGAACGATAAGATATGGAACAGCCCTATTGCATACAGTGGTGATCTTTGAATCTGCGCTTGTTTAGAAAGAGACATTCCTGATGTGTAAATGCTCTGTCTCAAATCTGCTCTGAGCTCCGTGTATTTTTTCATTGTACTTTATGTAGGTCAATCCAAGTAGTGCTGTCAAACATTTTGGAATTTTCAGCATCCCTGAATAAATTATCTGTGCTGTATATATTGTGGTGTATTTCAGAAAACCCAAAGTAAGTGGTGCTCCAAAATCTTGATAATTGTATTTTGTGTGTGTGGTTATGCCCCAGAAAATGGACAATTCAAATAAATAATTAAAAGCCCAGTACTGACATGAGTTTCATGTCCATGATGTGTGCATGTAAACATTTGTAGCAACACCAGTGGAAACTGAGGCATGTACTGTATGTCCTCATTTATGTGTACCTGTTTAAACTTTAAAGATCAATGTAAGAATGAAGGACCTTCAATAGCAACTGTTGTTCTGGAATTACAGAATGAATATTGCGTAACAGTGAAATTTACATACATGACTGTTGCTCACTCTCTGAGATTATTGTCCTCACAAATGTCGAGGCTGTTTTGCTGACTTTTTTTCTGCCAGTGAAAGTTCTTTGGCAGAAAGTTCTTTGGTTCTAAGTACAGTAAATTCCTCTTTGACAGATATTACTGTTAAAACACTTTTTAAAACACATCTTTTCTGACTCAGATTAACTCAGAGGTGGGCTTATACACATACATACATACATACATACATATACATATATATACGTACATATATATACGTACATATATATACGTACATATATATACGTACATATATATA
>JAUYWH010000018.1:10533470-10545992 GCA_034779795.1 Ctenopoma multispine
CGGGCAGAACTTCAGGAAGACCTTGCATCAGCAGGTACTGTTGTTTCAAAGAAAACTATAAGCAATGCACTGAACCGAAAGCATGAACAAGAAGCATGTTGAGGCTCGGTTAAAGTTTGCGAAACAGCATTTGGAGAAGCCTGTGGATTACTGGGAGACTATAGCATGGTCAGATGAAAGCAAACATATATGAATCATGCTCGTATTACAAATGTACTAAATCTGAAAAGTTGAATATTTCAGTGTTTACATATCCTTTGGCAAAAATGTTCCCTGAATACCTATAGTATGTACAATCACCAACAAAGTATAAAAAAATGTGGGGTATTCAAGAACAGCATGAATGCTCAATTAACACTTTATGAGACAATAAAATATAACACCCCTTTACTATTCATTTTCACAAGATGATACATGCTGTCTGAATTTAGCGTTCTGCTCCTGCAGCAGAGTGATTCTTGTGGATGTGAGCCCGAAACTCTCACTCACAGTTGCTCGGCATGGGAGGGCTCAAGCGAGAGCTCCCAACACAGAGGTAAACTGAGGGCAATTGCTCGTTTTGAACACAGGATAGTAACTCATCAGCAAAACAGCAGTCTGCCACCGCAGGACAGCAGCCTGGCGTGCTCAGGTCATGCTTTTCAACAAAATTACAAATGGGGGAGAGTGCAATCTGTGAGGAATCTGTCAAGCATAATTCTGTTCATCAACTTGAGCATCCCTGAGAATAAACTGGATCTTCCCTTGGGAGGGCATGCTGTCAACTGATGGCTAACTTACTAACTCTAAATTGTGTTAGAAACTTTTATGCTGCATTCAACCACCATATCTGCAGTGTTCATTGTGAATAACTGTGTTAAAGGATAGATTTACAGTTTTTTAACGCTTAAAATCACAGTCAGGTAACTTTATGAACAGTGAAATACTGTAGGTTTTACTTACTGTAACCATTAATCCTACCTATCATACTGGCTTTAAGAGATTACTCCAAAAGATATTTTGTTGTTAATAACGTTGGACAAAATCCACTCCCTCTGTGCAAAAATGTGATAAAAAGTTTCTCTGAAGATAATAAAAAGCCTTAGTCTTCCAAGTTAGTTGGAGGTGGCAGAGTTAAAGATGTCAAGATTTTCATTGGGAATGACCAGAAAATTAGAAATAAGTACATCAGAGGGACAGCTCATGTTGAGGTAAGGTTGAGAGGGTATGGACATGTGCAGAGGAGGGGTAGTGAATGTATTGTACAAAGGATGTTGAGTATAGAGCTACCAGACAGGAGGAAAAGAGGAAGACCTCAGAGGAGGTTCATTGATGTACTGAAGGGGGACATGCAGACGTTTAGTGTGACAGAGCAGGATGCTAGCGATTGGGTGAGATGGAGGCAGATGATCTGCTAAAGTAGTCTTCAAAGTTACTTACTTCAAAGTAGTTACAAAGTTACTTCAAAAAAATGGATACCCCCAAAGTGGGAGTCTTTTGAATATAAAATGTGTCCATACTAATACCTGATCAATGCTTTAAGACACACCTAAAAAAGGGTGAATCTACATTTTCATGAATTGTGTGTATAGTTTAACTAGTTGTTTGTACTGCATTGTGTGTTTGATCAAAAGAAAATTTTGTCTTTGTTAATTGTAGTGAAAAATAATAATAATAATATAATGGACCTTTTGTTCAGTTCTAAGCAGAACTGTAGACTTCAGTTTGTCAGTGTATTTCTCTAGTGTTAAAGCACATGTGACATCCCAATGGGGTGTCAGATTAAGTATACATGTAGACATGAAGAACTAGAACTTTCTAGAACTAGCAAACATTTCTAGCTGACACCAACGCATAAAAAAGTAAAGCTTTTTGAACACTAAAACAATTCCTTGCTGATCTCTCACTCGGGAGAATGTCTCATCGAGCTAACAAACTAAAATATTTTTGAAGCTGACTTGACAATTTGAATTCTGGACTAGTTTTTCTGTCACCAAAGCAGCTTGCCACCGTTTACCAAGGGAGCACAGCCTGTGGTGCTGTGATGAGAGGCTCACAGTGCTCACAGGGTCTGTGCTCTTTGCAGAGAGAACACATTTCTCTTAACAGCTTGGCTGAAATTGGACCACCAGATGGCATCTCTGCATCTCTCCCGATAGTTGATTAAGATTCGACGTCTGTGGTCTATCCTCTCCAGAATCATAGCTCTCATGTGGAGTAGAAGCCATATTTGATTTCCTCTTTTAAGTTGGGTTCACATGATTTTTTTTTTTCTCTATGAAAATCTGTATGGCAAATGCAGATGTCTACATGGCAGACGTCATACCAGCACTAGAGGAACTACTTGAGTAAAAGTGTGCAGTAAATCTGCACAGTGTATGGTATTATTTACACAGACATACCGTATAGCTATAAAATGGTAAATGTCATGTGAAATGTTAATCTTTATACAACATGTACAATATTTTAGTCTTGTCCTGTGATGAACCGAGCTATCTTGGGCAATATTTGAAAGGTTTTACTTTGTTGTACTTTCATCTGACAAAAAATGGCGAGTACCGAGTCTGTTTACATCTGTGAAATTGACGATGCTCTCACGTGGAGTTTTGTTGCCATACAGGATAGCGTTTTTATAATGCTAGCAGTCAGCAGTGCTTTGCCAGTACACCACACGTGTGGTGTCGCATGAGGTGTTGATGAATGCAGAGTACTGTTTGGATTGACATTCATAAACGCTGGCTAGTGACAAAGCTTCATATAGAACACCAAATAGTTGGGAAAAGGAGGTGACTCAGGACCACTTTGACTGTAAAATATGGAATGAACCCCATATTATATAGATGTTAATATTGGCTCTCATGTTGAATAAGTTCATTTACTGTCTACATAACAAAATGCATTAACAACAAAAAACAGGTCAAGCTGTGTATGTTTTGATAAAAAAAACTGAACTAATTGTTTCTGAGATGTTAATAACCATTTAAAATATGCAGTGGACAGTTTCTCCTGTAGGATGAAGTCTCTTGGTTTACCACAGTATGTTACAGAATTCAATCACAGTCTTTTCTTATTAATCACTGGCATACGTTCTTTCCCACTTGCAATGACATTTACTTACTGACCCCAACATTACAGGTTTTGAATAATTATTTTCACCTTTTCTACAGCCAGTTTCATGGATGTTTAGGAGACTAGAAAGCAATTTGTGATGATATCCATCAAGGCAGAGGATAAGAATGGCAGGTATAGGACTAAGAACTACTGGAGCACATTGTGTTGACAGATTTTAGTGTTGAAAGCTAAAAGGGCTGAAGAAACCAATGCTTGTCAAACACGGTCATGCAAATTCATGAACCCAGTGTCAACTACAGCATTCCTAATTAAACACTGTTGTCAAGTAAGCCAGTTACAAAATGTCAGCCAGTAGATAATCACCACTAAATGTAGTTTTGGAAGGTAAGTACACTGAGCTGTAACTTCATCCTTGAAATTTATCAAGAATGCCTTCAATGATTGGTTGGGATACAAAGAAAGCATTTGAAGGTATTAGTAGTATGTATGTATGTGCAGTTTCAAACAAACAGCCAACTAAATCAACCAATAATTGATTTAGTTATTGTTTGTTCATGATCACTGTTTTCCAAAGTCACATTGTGACGTCAGTTTTACAATCTAGAAATGCTATGGTTTGATTGAGTTTAGGCCCCCGAGTGTGAAGCTTGTGGCTTGCAATAAAGTAAGTACACTGATAAGTTAAGGGATATGTGTTGACTTAGGTTTCCGTAGCTAATACAGTCATCGCATCCAAATCTCATACAAAATTACCTCTTCAAATATATCCATTTCAGCAGTATTGGTCTATATATTACTAATACTACTATATATTACTTTTTTGTGCTTTTTTCTCTAAAGCAGAATGATTCTATAGTATACGCCAGCCATTTTCCGAACCGCTTGTCCTCATAAGGGTTGCCGGGCGTGCTGGAGCCTATCCCAGCTTATAGTATACGCCTTTAAAAAACCCCAACTAAAATCCAAAGAATTTAGAAGACAAATTTTAAAATGTCCTTCAATTTGCCAAGCTCAAGACCTAATGTGTAGTTCTGACTCTGTTCTGATATTAGAAATTGTCCATTAAATCAGTGCCAAATTCTTAGGTTTATTGACTGTTTATGTTGTACAATCATTCTGCCACAGAAAAAAAACAAACAAACAAAAAAACTATTCTAAGAAATAATTTAAAGGCCAATATTACTGTAAATAGTCATGTCGATGCAGTGGATATAAACTTTTGTACGCAATTCGATATAAAGTATCTCATTAATTGTTGAGCTTGTTCCTAGTACGATATACAGAATTACTGTCAGATGCAAGATTTGTTGTGGATGATTATTTAAAACAGCAAACAGGTTTTTCTATAACACTAAAGTTCAGTTTTTTAGCCATGTCGTAACTCATGCTACCAAATATACAACATGCAGTCAAACAATTAATTTGCATCTTTTGTCATAATCTAGTGGTCAACTTGAGGAGAAAATCATTAGTTGGAGAATAATCTGTAATATAATAATTATAACATGTAGCATTTCATTCAGCTTTTAAGATTGCTCATTGTGCAAATCACTTTCTGCTGCCGTGTTGGGTTGTAAACTCTCTGACATTGATACCACATGGTTGATGCTGAATTAAATTTTCAATCAATGAAGATGACATTGCGTGACCCCTTTCATCATGCACTGTATTCAGTGCAGTGGTCCAGGATCAAGTCAGCACTTGCAAGGCAGATGGCCATAGAAGTGCTGATTTTTTTTTTTTTAAGCAAATATTAATTTTCACATTAAATGTCTGTGGTTTCTTTAACTGTTTGATTATATGATCAAATCTAGAATACTTGTTGACATTCCCAATGCCATCATATGTAGTCTACACATTTCTGCTTTGTTTAGGTTGATCCAGAATAATGTATTTGAGGGTAATTTCAGTTGTACAGTATACTGAGTTCTGTAAGTTACATTCCTTGTGATTTTGCCTCAAAATTTACTCCAGAAAAATTGTTCTATGTATTATAACATAGAATGAGAAGTTGCATATTGTAGCTTTAAAGTTAAGCAAATATTATGGCTTTAGTTGTCAGTAAAAACACCTGATGTCACTGTTAAAAAATGTTTTGTGTTAAAACAGACCACAGTCTTTCCACAGCTTCAACCAAGCGCTTTAAGTGTTTAAACACAAGTACAAATTTGTTTGAGAACATTTCACTTGAATTTGAATATATTTATGTGGCCTCTCAAAGGGTTGCTGCATTTATGTTTATGGTGAGCACCATTTACAGAAACATATTCCAATTTCACTACCACAACCATTTAAATGTTACACTTAATATATGACGATTGCAATGAATACAAGCATTTTGAGATACATATACAACACGCATCAATTAGGTTATCATTAGATCATAGAAGATTAAGTAAAAGATCACATTCAGATAATTTGCACTCTGCAGTGATGATTCAAAATGTTTTATGTCACACGATTGGTGGGTGATGGGCTATGATGTCGCCTCGGGGTGCTGAGCAGTATTCACAGTTTAGTATGTCTCTTGAAGAAGCTTGAGGAAAGGCTTATTTAGGCACCATGACACAGAGAGTGAAGTAGGAGGCTGAGGATAAAGAAGCTAATCTTGTCAGCCTAAAGCCTGCTCCTCTTTCTGAATAACACTGCAGTTTGGTTTTCTTTGTCCTGGCATTTAAATGGAAATATTATGAGACTTGGGCCTGTTGAGGAACATTTCACAGCTGTCTCCACCCTGATAGAAAGCAGACAATTTGGCATTAAGGATTCTGCAAATGTGCTGCATGTGTTTATCTGTTCTAATGACCTTAAGAGTATGGATATTACCAGCATACTAATCAACTGTGTGTGTGAGCACACTGCTGTTTTGCATTCAAATAGCTTGTCAGGCACAACATACATGGACGCAATATCATTTGTGCTAATGTTTTCTCACTTCCTCTTTATCTGTTTAAAAGGAATATAGCATGTTACTTTGCAAATGTGCAAGGCAATGCCACAGTGAACAAGGAAATATACATTTCCACTGAGCTGAACCTCCTGTCATCATTAGAGAGAGTGTACAATTAGGTTGATTTGCAGCAATTAAGACGTCATGTGAGTGCATTCCAGTCACATCTTGTGGGTCATAAGAAATATGACTCATTCAGTTTAAGGCAATTGAAAAACCTACAGAGTGGGCTACTGTCACTTAGCATATATATTTAAGATGAAAAACAATGCTGCAGCTGCATTTAGACAACTATTTTTTTTACACTATGGGGGGTACAGTTTCTGTGTATTTTTTCACATTGATTGAACTTGATTGTTGCCCGAAAGAAACTTTTTGACATTCTTAATTAAGTTTGACTCAGGCTTAATATTGATTGGAAAAACAAAGTAAAAACTTATTTGCAAGCATATTTTTCATTATGAAAATATCCAAATGCACAGTATGCAGTATAGTGCCATATTTTTTTTTTCCATAGCATTTTGCACCTTAATCTTGGTGCAAGTGCAGCTCTACTAACTGCCACTTTATTATAACAGCCACAAAAAAGTGGCCAATCATTCAAAGACAAACCACAGATCCATAAGTATCACTATAAAAGGAGTATCATCAGAATATTTATTAATCTCTAAGGTGTATACAGCTATTGATACACAAGTTCATTTGAAGACACTGCAGTATATGCTTTGCTGGGCATGTATTATTCATACATTTTAGCAGCACAATAAGCAGTTTGTAGATTTGGGGCTGCCAATCATTGGCATTCTTTAAGTGGTCTGCCTGCTCATTGAGTGGGAGATACATGGCGATGGGGTGCTCCATCACTCTTCTCCTCTTCCACTAAAAGGCTCTGACATATCTCCCTGGAGGCCTACAGCCAGCCTGGTGCTCTCTGTACACAACTTAATGGCTGCTGTCACTGCACAACTCATCTATGATAGCCCACTCAGCAGCAGTCCAATTACCAGTTTTTGGAGACAGTTTTGATATACATGTTCATACATAGAATCAGTGGATTACGCACTGTATTAGAGATGAAAACATGTATTTTGTGTTGTAATGTGTTTTATATTATAAACATATGGATGTGCATTAAATTACTATAAAAATTGCCCATCAGATGTACAGTATACGAACAACACCTGTGCACATTTACCTATGTGCAGCTCAGGGAACCATAAATACAGTTTAACTTGTAAGAGGGTGGTCATTGTGAATAGTGAAACTACATGATGGAATGCTATAAAGAAACACAGCAATGTTCTAAGAAAGGCCAGAAGGGAGAAGTCTGTCATTTAGCATAGGTCTAAACAAGCAGGTTTCAAAATATTAAATATAATATGAAATAATAATATTACATATGAGGAGGGAAACACTCAACATTGTTTGTATATTTACAATGGAATTTTGAAAAGGCACTGTTAACCAAAAGTATTGCTTTCCTAAACATAACCATAGAAATAAGTGCACAGTCACAGACGTTCTTCATAATATGGATAGTAATTTGTTGTACTAATTAGTAAGTAATTTAAAGAAGGCAGTTTTGGCAGTACATTGTTAGTGGCTTCTCTGTCACTTTTGTGTTTAAGGTGACCTCTTAGCAGAACCGCAACCTCAGGCAGTGTGACCAAATGAAGACAGTCTGTCACTGACTAGTCTGAATTCAGAGCAGTGGGCTGCCAGACTACCTGAATGCTGCACCTTCAAATAGCTGTCTTGGGTACTCCTCTGCACAGAATCAATATCCAGTTAATTTCAGGCCACACTGTGATCCTTCAGCAAGTGGCTCATACGTACAGGCCTCTTCTCTGGAGAAAAATTGTCAATGAGCAGAACGCCTGCTGAAACTCTGGGAACAGTTCAGACATTGGAAAAACCTCACAATGGTTTGTCTATTAATAATCATGGTTTAGTATATATTCAGTTATTAGCCGTTTGTCTTTTGTTCAGCAACTTAACAGTTGACATTAAACACACATATCCTTTGCTTTGGTAGTGCTTTACATTGTCTGTGAGGTGTTAACTAGATTTAGTACAATCTGAAATCAGATCTTGTTTGAGAAATCATGCAGGTAAGTTAGGTAGAAATGGATAGACTAAAAAATTCATGAAAGACACACCAGTGACCAGCAGGGTTATCTTTATGTATGTTTTATTTGAATTACCATGTTAATCTTTATTTCAGTCCATCATCAATGAAACAGATTCAAGCTTCTTTCAAAGGACTCTGAAAGGAAGCACTCAAGCAATTAAGTTTTTCCCCATAATTAATCTGTGAAGTCCATTATTTCTGTTTTCACTGTGTGATTCAAAGTGACAGAATAATTGTGTTCCATAAGCTTGAGGAACAAAGGTGCATCTGATAGTCTTAAATGCAGTTTCTTTCCTTAAAGGTTAATTTAGTCAAACAAACTGAGGGGGTGCTATTACTGAAATAAGAAAACCTAATCTTTTGAAAATGTTATTTGATTCAGTTTGACATCTTTTTGCCTGTTGAGACATTTTTCAGTACCTGCAAGTGCTTTTATGTTTTCAGACAGACTCGTTCAAAATGTGCGTATTCACTAAATAGCATAACAAACAACTTTTAAAATACTATAAATAAAGGTAAAATTTTAATCACAAGAAAATGATTAGGGACACTATTAGAGTGAAACGGTTGAATGCAGTGTTAAAAATAATTACACAGCATTTTGTCATGACTCTTTCCAAGGAGAAAAATTTTTCTCATTCAGTTCTGAAAAAATGACTTTTGATTATGGTTTAGGGCTCTGGTAGGGATATATTATATTATAGAGCTTGGTTATAATTGACAGAACTAGTAAAGGGTTGACTGTACACTGCTCAAAAAATTGAAAAATTGTAATAACACTTCAATTAAACATCTGGGATATTGGTCTGGTCAGTTAAGTAGCAGAGGGGATTGTTAATCAGTGTCAGCTGTTTTGGTGTTAATAAAAATAACAACAACTGCACTAAAAGGTTAACAATTAGACAACCCAAAAAACAGGAATGGTTTTCAAATTTTTGAGGTGTTTTGCATTTGACTAGGGTCAAAGTGTTAAGGGTTGGACTACTGGTAGCATGAGGCAATACCTGGACCCTTCAGAGATTGCACAGGCAGTCCAACTGCACCAGGATGGCACGTCAATACGTGCCATTGCCAGAAAGTTTGCTGTGTCTAGAGCATGGAGGAGATTCTATGAGAGAGGCAGTTACTCTAGGAGAGCTGGACAGGGCTGTCGAAGGTTCTTAACTCATCAGCAGGACTGGTGTCTGCTCCTTTGTGCAAGGAGGAACAGGATCAGTACTTCCAGAGCCCTACAAAATGAGCTCTGAGCAAACCATTAGAAACAGACTTCATGAGGGTGGCCTGAGGGCCCAACGTCCTCTAGTGGACTGTGTGCTTGCTGCCCAGCACCATGGAGCTCGTCTGGCATTTGCCAGAGCACACCAGAATTGCTAGGTCCGGCGCTGGCACTATGTGCTTTTCACACATGAGAGCGGGTTAACTCTGAAGGAGGAGTTGCTGGAGGAGCTGTGGTGATCGTTTTGCTGCCTGCAACATTTTTAATGGTTGTCAGTGTTGGTCTGGGAAGGCTAATCCATTGACTGCCACTGGGTATCAGGATGAAATCCTTAGACCCATTGTTAGACCTTCGTTGGTGCAGTGAGTCCCGGGTTCCTCCTGGTGCATAATAATGCCCAGCCTCATGTGACAAGAATATGCAGTTCCTGAAGGATGAAGGAATTTATACTATTCACTAGTTTCCATGCTTGCCTGTACTGGATACAATAGAACATGGGACATCATGCTTAGGTCCATCAGACGCCGCCAGGTTCCACCTCAGACTGTCCAGGAGCTCAGTGAAGCCCTGGTACCATTTTGAGTTGCTGCAATGACATTTCAGCAAATTGGACTAGCCTGTTGCATCAATTTTTCAGTTTAGGTTTCTTGGTGACATTGAATAAAGTCCACTGTAGGTTGATAATTTAAATTTTCATCAAATGATGTAGCATCCTATTGTTCTCAACTTGATTACCCCTTCCATATCATTATGGATACCCAACATGTTTTTTTCCAATTGAGAGCTGATGTGTTTTTAAAGTGTTCCTTTAATTTGTGTAAGCAGTGTATAATGCTGCTTGATGATGAAAAACCTTCTGAAATAGATAAGATGAACTCAAACTTATAGGACATACTTCTCAAAGTCCTCATAAGTCTCAAAGTAATCATATACATTGTTAGAAATGTAATGATAATGTGTGATATTTGAAGATTTTAGATATCCTTCAGTATTTGCGGCTTGTCATTATCTTACAAAAAAATACTGCAGCATTAGCTTGACTTAACAATGGAGAAAGCTGGTTTGATTGATAATCTTTGAACTAAATGCACAGTGCAACAAACGCTAATGGGATGAAGCAGGGAAAAAAAGGATGGGGAGAAGGAGCAATAGAAAATGATGAATCTAGCCCAGCTGTTTGCCAAGGCAGGAGGTTTCTTGAACTATTGCTGATATGAAGTTGGCCTGGCTGTCATCCAGGAAAGCTGTGTGTTATTTATGACAACAGCAGGAATTACTTGCTCATCATCAGGTGGAAAATTGTCTTCATGAGGCAATGGCAGAATTAACTGAAGGCAGGGAGTTCAGGGGATTTTGGTGGTTAGAACCAACTCCATTAATTATACTTGTTTTGTCGAATACCATATTCATTTTAGCACTGATGGTGTGGTAATGTCAAACTCATTGTCCTGCTATGTGAATAGTTATGTGCACATACAGGTGTGAGCTGATAAACATCCTGTGCAGTAATATTTTTAAAGTAAGTTCCTCATTAATTTTATTTGTTTCATATACTGACTTTGATATATTGTCAAATGTGCACTCAACTTGAAAAAAAGAGACTTTTCTCAGTTTTAGATAAAAGGTCTTCTCTATTTTTGCATAAATATAGCATAGAGTGATCTGATTTTCTTGAAAGTCCTACAGTTAGATAAATTATTCATAATTAATTATACAAACCTCTAGGATTACCAATATATTTGAATATATGTTTTGAAGAGATGGGATTACAATCAGGTATGATTGTATCCGATTTCATCCTTTACAGTATGAGAAATCTGGTATCAAAGTCGAATTTTATCAACATAGGTTTGTACAGGTGTGGCATGGTTCAAACAAAAACGATTTTTGAAGACCTTGGAGGAAGAATTGTTGATGTTTACCAGGCTGGAAAAGGTTACAAAAGAATTTCTAATAAGTTTTGGTCTTTTAGCAATAGTGTTCATGGCGGAATGCAAGGAGGAAGCCACTACTTGAAAAAAGAAGCATTACTGTCCAGGGGTAGATGTACCCATTACTGCCCATCTACATTTTTCACCAAGTTTAGCCATATATCAAACACTAAATCAAACCAGATTCTGAATGAATCTGGATTATTAATGGATCAATTGTGCAAGCAAATTCTACATAAAAATGTTAAGATTTAAAATTTATGAGCTGAGACCTTTACAAAGTATGGATCATGCAGCAAGGCAGTGACCCAAAAAACAAAATTGTTTTAACCATCTGATATTCACACTACAAATTATGTCTTTAAGACATTCCATTGCCCTAAAACCTGAGTATTAGCAGGATAATAATACTCTGATGCTAAAATACTGTTTAGCATTGTACAATACACCTAGCAGTGATCAAAGAAAACAAAGGCATGAGGCTTACTACTATATTAAGTAATTTGTAGTAACATTTTATATTTTTAAGAGGTCTTTGTTGTTGACAATCTGTACTGCTAGTGTTAACAATTCAACATCTTACAACTCTAAAGGAACATGAATTAGGACACTTACACATAGCATTGTACATGTCCTCTCACTTATAAGGGTACTATCCTGTAGCAAAGCAGAATGACTTGTAGTTTGAGGATACGAGGTAAAGCCATCTGATACAACATGAGTGCACAAAATAACATTCCACAAATAACCCTTGTGGACAGTAGTCCACAAACATCCTGTTTTTGTATATTACTCTCCTCCTAACACAGTTTAAATTCTTGAAGCAAACAATAGGCAGTGGAAAAGGTCACAAAATAAGCTGTTTTAGTGTTTGTTTTGTTTGCACAGTAAATAGTGAGGGGGCTTAAGTCAAGGTCATCAAAATGACAAAAAAAGAGCTCACCTCAACTTTGAAGTCGTTCTCACTGAAGTGACTATATTTTAAGTGTTTGAACCCTGAAAATGTTTTGCCATCCAACTTCATTAGCATGTGAACTTGAGTTCCAATGTGTAGTTTAGTTGTAGTGCATAAATCATACCAAATAAAATGCTACTTAAGTTGTTTAGCTTTTTCACACCTTCTAACACCACGCAAACATCTTCTGGCTGTTTACCTTCACATAGTAACTTTACTTTACTTTTACTTTAGTTCATTTGGCAGACGCTTTTATCCAAAGCGACTTACAAGGAGACACAAGCAATT
>JAUYWH010000018.1:10546092-10561070 GCA_034779795.1 Ctenopoma multispine
CCCGTGAAGAGGGAATTTTCAGTCTTCTCTCGTTGGCGGACCTGAGTGAGCGTGCAGGAGTGTAGCTTTCCATTAGCATGTTGATGGAAGGTGCATTTCCATCAACAGCCCTGTAGGCAAGCGTCAAGGATTTGAACTCACGTAACCCATGACGGTCTGTGCTATTGTGCTTTTGCCATCCTCAGTGTTGACACTCTAATGGTCAAAAAACATTTTTAAATAAACAAAAACACATCACAATACATAAAATGTTACTATTTCAGACTGTAAAAATGACCTAAAAATTCTATTTTTTGCCTTTTCATTTTGTATTTGCTTTTATGTAAAGCAGCAAATGGTACATGGTATAATGACCATTAACTTTCATTCTAGGATATCACTGGAACCCTAACCTAGTCAAAATCAAACCCTTTTTTCTTGAATGAGGAGTTGTCTGTATCTAAAATTCTGATGTGTGATATAATTTTTTTATTTAGGGACACATATTAATTTTTCCCCTGTGGAAAATAAATTTTGGTGCATAGTTAGGTCAAGCGCATCAAGCATCAAAATGTCAGTAGTCTCAGTACTCTTTATTCAGTGTAGACAGGGCAAACAATCTGTTTACGAAATTCTGAAATCAAATGTTTACCTGGACAACATCCTGATACCTGCACAAGGTCTTCTATGTTTTCTTCTTGAGCACATCCTGTTTGTTTTTCGTGCTGGGTAATGATTCAAATTTCAAGAATCGTTTCGATTCTGACTCTTAAGTTTTAGAATAGATTGTCACGATTAGGACGTTTTGAAAGCAGGCGCTAGGCTAATGTTACTGCCAGTGTCTGACGCCAAGTTGTTTTAATATCTTCACACCTAGTGTGCATGCGCAAATTCAATCATGCAACAATGGGTGGGGTTAAAGTTCACCTGGGGGAAACTGTATTAACCCTTTAACCTTTAACCTAAGCCTCAAAATGCCCGTCTGGACTTTTTTTTCCTATTTTAGCTGTAAAAAGGGCAGAAAATGTTAAAGGTTTAAATCGATCTTTGGACATACGAATTGATCTTTAGGAATTATTACTCGACTCAGAATCAGAGGATCTATTTTTTCTCAACACAGTACTAGTTGTTTCCCTATTTTTGCTTTCAAGAGAGATTTCATCCTTAAGGCTCTGTCTTGTTTCACCATTATGAACTAATGGGAGAAAGTTCACCTTTGCTTTTGTAGTTTCTTTGATGCTTGCAGCTGATTTTCCTTACATATGTTTTTGAGGGGATTTACATGGAGCTTAGGGTGTCCAGCAACTTTTGTCTTTAGATCCCTCATGGCTGGGATGGTCTCAAGGTCTCGATGGCCTCTTCAATTTATTAATCATAATTTCCTCAGCGATTGAGTGATTAAGTATTTCTGATTCTGATATATAAGGCATATATAAGGTATTTTGAACATCTCTTCAGCCATGCCTTTAAGAATATCCATTATTAGCTTTAGGGGTAAGAGGGATGCCATTTGCTTTGAAGTCTGCATTTCCTCTTTGGTACTGAATGTCTGACATGAAACATGAAAAGCAGGTAACAATAAAGACTGGAGGTCAAAAAGAGGTTATTGAATCTTGGACTAGGTCTTAAATGTCTCCACTGGAAAGTGAGAAGTCAGGAGACACATTGTCTTGAGTTTCACTGAAGTTCTTTGGTGTGCTGGAGCTGCAGTCTGGTGGTGAGGCCCTGGAATGCTTGCTCTAGTTTCCTCACACAGAAAAAAATACTACTTTCAGAGTAGCCTTGTTTGTAAAGTTATTGACATATCAAATTCCAAAGTAATAATATTAAAGTCTGAACTACTGTGTAAGTCCAAAAGGTTTCTTTATACCATGGACAAACTAATCCATAGGCATTGGTTATGCAGGTATGTTTTCTGGCATCATCTTCACTAAAAAAACTCTCAGATGGAGAGGACTTGAAATGCATCTCTCATTATATTGTAAGTTAAAGAAAGTACAGAGCTTTTACCGCCGCTTCATCATCAAAGTTAAACCTCTAGTTTATTTTTGATTTCCATCCATCCATCCATTATCTACCGCTTAATCCGAATTCGGCGGGGGGTGCTGGAGCCTATCCCAGCTGTCTTCGGGCGAGAGGCGGGGTACAGCCCGGCAGATCGCCAGTCCATCGCAGGGCCGACATACAGACGAACAGACTAACAACCATGCACACTCACATACACACCTACGGACAATTTCGGAAGGCCCAATCAACCTGACATGCATGTCTTAGGACGGTGGGAGGAAACCGGAGTACCCGGAGGAAACCCACGCAGACACGGGGAGAACATGCAAACTCCACACAGAAAGGCACCGTGGCGACCGTGCTAACCACTACACCACCGTGCCGCCTATTTTTGATTTATACAGCAATTTTTAAAGGACCACATAGTGAACTACCTAGTGTAGTCATAGTGTGGATAAGCGCTGACCAGATTTTCAAGACCAATTATGGCAACATCTACTCAACTTCTAAAGGTCTGAAGTACTTATGATATTAAGCACATAATAGTCTAGAGCTCAAACTGTTTTTGACAATGTACATTTAAAAAATTTCTGCAAACTTGGACAGCTCACCAAAACAGTGTTCAAGATAGCTGTGTTTTGGCAAAAGATCAGAAAAAAGCTTGAAGAATATATCTGTTCTCTTTGTTATGAACAGGAGCAACAGCGAGTTCAACTATTTCTTTTAAGTCAAGCAACACAAGCCAAGCGGCTTCTGTCTCTAGTATCAAGTATCCAATTATAAAAGGGAGCAACCTCAACAAATTCAAAGTCTCACAGGCATTACACACACAGGCGTTCTGTCCACCCACTTGTATTCAAAGTAAGAGACATATACTTTTTGGAAATGAGTACACAAACAGAGAGTGCAATCTCAGTTGGAATAGCATCGTCAAATAAGTTGTGAACAATTTCCAGAGGGTAGACCCGCATAGCATGAAAATAATCAGTAATATCTTACCATCTGACACAGTGTTCGGTAAAATTTTGTAGTTGGTATTATCATTTCATTAATTAATTAACATTAAAACAGTTGTCGATTAACGTGCTTTGAAAATCTCCGCTGCTGAAGGGTGAAATACAGTACATCAACCACAGTTGCAAGTCTTGCTTTTGCTTTTCCTCATTACATTACTTGCTTTACGTACTGAACTGTTACTTGGCTCAGACTCCGCCAAGTAACTCGCATCAATACAAACTCTGGGACCAGCTCTCACACAGGCTTGCTCTCCCTGAATACTTTCAGTGTATGACCTGTAAGTTACGTCAAAAAAATGTAGACTGTAGGCTCCATGCTTTTTACCGTTAGCCTGTTTATAGTACACTGATGTGATTCCTGCTGCCTGCAGACTTTGGAGAGACTCACTGCTACTGTAGTATGGCCTCTATAATAAACAAAAACAGTCGTAGAATTATGACCTTTCAACAAATATTGAGAAATTATAACCTTGTAAAAGTAGAATTCATGGCAGAGTTACTGTGTTGGATTGCATCTGATTGTACATGTGTACCAAATAAAGTGGCAAATTAGTTTTTATTAAGTATACCTTGAGTCATTTATTTCTACTGTAGCTTCTGCTATTTTTATTTTTTGTGCCATTTGACCATTTTAAGTATTGTACTATATATGTGTGTGGCTGTATGTAATTTTGCTTAAAAATACATGTGCTTTGTATGAATACAGCGCTTTAAAGATTGGTTAATAATACGTAAATATGAGCTGATATTATTCTCTTTTAGCACATTCAGCTTGTCAGGTGGCTTTTAATATTTTTTTTAACATCATTGCATCTTAATGAGAGGGCTGGCATTGCAGGAAGCCATCCTCAAACAAAAAAAACAAACATCTGACACTATCTACTCAACAAAAAGACAGCAATTATTATGTCTCCTCAGTTTTCCACTAGTGCTATTTGATTTAGTCTTGATTTGACCTATATTGCTAGAGTAATAACTGATTCAGTCGTATAATTGTTGCCCATTTAGAGCATCTTAATATCAGCAAAACAGGTATTTTGTTTCAGGTCAGTGTTTTTTGCACCAATTCCAGGCAGAGCTTTTTTCAACAAGTTTCATGATTTTTTTCTTAAGAAATTATAGAGTAGACATTCCAGCCAACATAAATGGATGGGTGGATCATATTAATTTATTAGTAGCTGCACATGATTACAAATCTGCATTTTACATTGTGGCCTGAAACAGGTGTGTACTTTCAATGATACTGACCAAATTTCTGTCAAGTTCTAGATGCATTGCAGCGATAACTAAAACCAACAGGATGCACTTACAGTGCTGTGAAAGAACTGGGATAGCTGAGATGAAACAACTGAATTAAACTCAAGTCTTACTGGAAAGCTGGGAGACAGCATCTGTTCATGTGATATTTTGATTCAAAAGGTCTGGAAGTAATCAGGACAGTGAAATTTAACTCAGCCTTCCAAAAGATAAGCTAAGCTAATCACAGTTTATACATTCATTCATGATTTAGAAATTTGTCACGAAGGGGGTCAAATACATTACAATATAATATAAGTACAACTGAACTCCCATAAAAAAAGGGTTTGACTATTTTAAGTTTGAATAAATAAAAAAAAAAAAATCCCTTAAGCCATCCATGGGATGCATATTATGGAGACCTTAGTGGAGAATCTTAGCTTAATATGATTTAAAAACACCTCAATCTAGTCTTGAAATTTCAGTGATGGAACGTGCTTCCATTCCAAGACAAGGAGACATCTATTTAGCAAAGTGGTGAAAGTTAAAACCATTTGTACTGGACCAGTAAGGTTGTCATCAAATGGAACACCAGAAATTGCTGTCAATATACTAGGGGTAATTGTTACTGTATCTTGTAAATCCTCTGGAGCATGAAGCAGAGATGTCTACTTAACATCAGCAGCCAGACTGGAATCCAGAATTTATTTTAAGGGAAGCACTCAGCAGCTGTTTGTAAAGGTTGGGACCGCTATATAGCTTAGTCAGTTATAGTGATTTCTCTTTTCTTGTGTTTACAAAATAAAAACATTTTTAATTATATCTGTAGTAAAGTGAGCAAAATGGAGGTGATACATAATAACAAGATCCCTAAAAGAACACATTCTGTCTCTACTTTCAATCTGTGATGGGGAAAAACAAACAAACATGACTTTAAAAAAAGTCAGATGCAGTTTAAATAATATGTGAAACAAGACACATTGTTTAAACCTAAATGTCTTCGTCAAATAGGAATCTGACAACATTTACGGTCTTTGGCCCTGATTTACTAAGATCCCTTATAGCGAGTAGTAAATTGCGCTTGCAATCTTGAAAGTTGCACATTGTGTTGAATGAGGGTTTTGCATGTTTTACTGGTATCTGTCATTGAGAATTTAGAAAATGACTAGAGTAAATGCAAGAGGAAACTTAATCCACAGGTATTAAAGCTGTTAGTGGTTGAGGCTAATAATCACTTTGATGAGTGAATATGGAATTTTCCCAACGTACCTGGGATTGGCCATTTATATAGCACCTTATACAGTCTCAACAGAGAAAAACGTAGAGAAGTGTTCAGTGAAAAGAAAAATTTTAAGAAGAAATATGCAAGTGATCTGGAGAAGATTTTGTAGAGAAAATTGGACAATTCAGAGACTTTATTAAAGAAAACAAGGACATCTCAGCAAGGTCACTGCTGCAACTTATAGAAAGTTACAGTCAGTCTTTCCAAATGTTGATATAGCACTTTGGATATTTATTTGGATATTTTCTAATGAATGCTAGTGGAGAGATATCATATTTATAACTGCGAGATCCACAATGGGCCAAAACAGACTGAATTACCTGTCTCTGATGTCTATTTAAAGCGATTATCTGTGCAAATTATTTTTTCACCAGCCCCATCAGGGACTTCTGTCTGGAAAGAAAGGAAACAAACTAATAAACATAAGTAAATGTTCAGTATGATTGTGCTGCTGTTGCACTATTCATTTGTGTTCATGATGTGTTAGTGTATTCTTTTCTTATGGTTCTTATTTGATCTATTTGATTTGTGTCTCTTGAGTATGTTGAGATTTAGCCTCAGTAATTTAGTGTGGCCTATACTACTGCCGTTATTGCACCTGCTGATTTAGAAAGCTAAATGCAGTTGCTAACTTAATTCCTTAATGCCTTTATATTTTATCTTTAGAGTTGCTATTTACAAAAAAAGGCTGTCAAGGTATTTCTGTTTATTCAAGTGCAACTTGAGTGGATGCATTTCTGCCATGTAATTTTCTCAGCTGTAACACCTGTAGCTCACCCAACAACTCCAGAGTTGGAACATTAGACAGACCAGCCTTCCACGCTCAAGCAGATTCCACCTGCCTTTCAAAGGTGTTCAATTCAGACGCAACCCCAGACGCCGCAAAACTCTTTCAGGCTTGATAAATCACATTGCGTGTGTATTTGCATTTTCTCTTTCCTGTATTTTGTGAACTTTGGCAAAAATGCCTCACTTTGCATATTCACTAATTTGCTTATTTCAAAGAAGCAATCCTCAATGTGCACCTCAGTAGATCAGCTTTTAACATTTTCTCAAACACCCGTTTGCACATGATTTAGTTCAAGCTAACCTTTAGTAAATCAGGGCCTTTGTGTATCTAGTGCTTTCAAATCACTTCTGTGAAATCAGTGAAAAGCTTACCCCTCCCCTCCTTTACCACACATATAAAAAGTATTAGAATAATTTATTTATGTTTCCAGCATGTTTGTTTATGTCTTTACCCACAGTAGACTAGATGGTCACCAGTAATAACTGTGCTGACATACAAAACATTGAACTCCAAGGAAATTGGATTAGCTGGGCAGTAAATGATGTTTCCCATTGAAGCATCTGTAGATTTATGAGTCTGATGTCCTCTGTTAAGGTCCCTGTAACATAATTCTGAGTAATACAAATACACATGGGATTTTCTTTTTGCAACAGACTTTGTCTTATTTTGAACCAGTGTTTTTTTCTTAGAAAGTAGTCACACTGCCTTGTCATGTTGTTACTGGTCAGTAAGATTGTGTTGGCAGAGATGGGATACATTTATTCCTCCTTTTCAGTTTTCCACAGTGTTTATGTTTTATCACTGGACCACAGAGGCTCTTTTGCAACAGGGGTGTACATTTGATTTTATTTCAGAATTTTTACCACGTTAGCTTTGAAATGGAATTGCATAGGTTTTTTAATTTTTGGAAAGTGATATTAATTATTTTAGTTGCTGTGAATGCCTCTGTGGATTATCCTCTGCAATATCAAACTTGTATTTGTGCTAGGTTATTTTAGTGTAGTTTAACTTACAGCAGCAACCTCAGCATTAACAGCCGTGACTTAATCTTGTCTTCAAGCTAAGCTTCATCAGCAGAAGTTGCCCTGTATCACCCAATGCAGATTCCTGAAAGCTAAATGTCACTGTTGACCTGCAATAATTCTGCTTTGACTAGAATTCCCTCAGAGCAAGCAATTTGTTTTGCTCCTTATTATACCTTTACTATTACACCTCCAAAGTAAGCAATCAACCTCTTTTATGCAGCAGCAAACAAGGATAATGCAGTTCCCTTACTTGTGGGCACAGTGTTTTTATAAGTGGTATCTGTAGGTCGTTTGTTACAAATTTGTTACCACTGCTTTAGGAGATGGATTGTTTTGCAATTATATTGGAAAGTTGTGTGTCTAAAGAGATTTTTATTATTGAATGCTGTTATTTCTCTTTTGTTTTTCAAAGCTAAGAACCTCTTTGCCATCTTACAAACAGATCAGCATTTTGATGCTATGTCAGCACTAAAAGAGATGATGTTTTATGATGATGAAATTTCACTTTTTCTGATATTCATTCATCAGACGTTACCATGTGAGGCTACAATATATGTCTATTTCATGACACTGAACCAGTTCTGCCGATAACCATCTTTACTTGCAGAAATATCTTAAAGAGCTTAAATGATGCATTTGAAGTTCAAGGCTTTTCCCGTTCCTATCAGTAAAGGTCAGTGAATCGGTAGAGTTATGGAGCTAATCTGAAGCATGAATATTTTCATTCTAAGCTTCACAGAGTAGGAAAGGCCAACCTTGTCACTGAAAAGAGATACAAGAATGAACCCTTTCAGATAAGACAAAGTAAAGAAGTGATTGGCCAGGGAATAAAAGTTGATCCCCCTCAAGTACTGTTCTCAATGTAGACAAAATGGAACAAGCTTGAATTTGTGGTAGTTCGTCATGTGTTAATCATGGATTTATACTTTGTCTTGTGATAATAATTTGTTCTCACCTGCTTTTTTTGCTTAATGCTAGAGCGGCATGATAGCTCAGTGGGTAGAGCAGCTCAGTGGGTAGAGCAGTCGTCTTCAAACCCAACGGTGACCGATTCGATTCCCAGACTCAACAAGCTAAAATGCTGAATTGTCCTTGGACAAGACACCGATACCCCGACCCTTGGCGCTTCACAGGCGCTTCACTTGGCAGCCTGTCCACTAGGAATTTCCCCAAGGGGATCAATAAAGTACCAATTCTATTCTATTTTCTATTCTTCTGATTTAATTTATAAATCTGTGTTCACTAGCATATGCAGACCTTAATACAACTTGAAGATTAGATGAGACTGTAAATTTGATCATATCCATGTCCATAATACACTGCCCAAAAAAATTAAAGGAATACTTTAAAAGACACATCAGATCTCAATTGGAAAAAAAATATTATGCTGGATATCCATACTGATATGGAAGGGGTAATCTGTTGGGAACAAAATAATGCCACATCATTTGATGAAAATTAAAATGATCAATCTATAGAGTACTTAATTCAAAGTCATCAAGAAATTTAAACTGAAAAACTGATGTGGCGGGCTAGTCCAATTTGCTGAAATGTCATTGCAGCAACTCAAAATGGTACTCGGTAGTTTGTATGACTCCCACATTCTTGTATGCATGCCTGACAACATCGGGTCATGCTAATTATGAGATGATGGTTGGTGTCCTGAGGTATCTCCCCCCAGATCCTGACCAGTGCATCACTGAGCTCCTGGACAGTCTGAGGTGCAACCTGGCTGCGTCTGATGGACCTATACATGATGTCCCAGAGATGTTTTATTGGAATTGGGTCAGGCAAGCGTGGAAGCCAGTCAATGTTATCAATTCCTTCGTCCTTCAGGAACTGCATACTCTTGTCACATGAGGCTGGGCATTATTATGCACCAGGAGGAACCCAGGACTCACTGCACCAGCGAAGGGCATAAGGATTTCTGCAATGATTATGATCGACAACAAAAAGTCTTCGCCGCTGATTTTTTTTTTTTATTGTCGATGCGTCATAAACAACCTTTAACAGAGGCTCCGGTAACAAACAACCACATTGGGTTTTGTAAGTGCAATGCACTACGTGAATGTCTGGGGGCAGTGTCGTTTGTTATTGTTTGTCAAGACTGCACACAGTCCTACAGAGCCCGGGAAGTGCCACTGAGAAGAAAAAAAATAAAGCAAGTCTTTAAAACCCAGTGTGCTCTTCTCTGGCAGCTCAAATAGCCACAAAATCATCATAGTTTACAGGTAAACCGTTTCCGCTCACTGGACAACATCTGACCGTCAGACTTTCATACACATTACATCTACATATACATTATTAACAGAATTACAGTCACAACACCACATTCCCGATTACATGTGTTAGTCTAAACTAACTATGCACTATGTTCATTGAATGTTTTGAATGATTGATATGTTATGAATTAGAACCATTGTCCAGTTTTGTTGGTGATGTTTAATTTAGACACATCAGATCATCCTAAAACACAGGTCGGTATTAACGTTAAACTGACTGAAGTTTGGTGCTCGCTGATGTGCAAAGGCAGACAGCTGTACAGCTGGGTGCAGAAGCGCACACTTCACCCGTTAGATCTCTCAGACTTTCAGGCTGCTTTTACGCATGATCACATGAACAGAAATGGTCTTATTCACAGGCATTGCTGAATTCTAGTTGCTTAAGTCTGTTGGTTGATCAGGATGTGATGGTAAATCACATATTTCTGAATCAAGAGAGATGGGGAGCTCTTGACTGAAAAAGAAAAAGTCGAATGCTGATTATGCAAATCAGAGCTTTCTTATCACAGCAGCACCACCATGATGTATAAGCATCTGAAACGCAAGCATCCTGGGGCTGTGATGCCATCTTCTCTTGAGAGATAAGTTCTTGTGAGTGAAGTTAGTGTCACGTTAAAATCAGAAGTGGATGTGCAAACACAGGTCGCAGGCATGAAATAATCGTGACTAATTGGGGAAACAAAAAGAGTACGCGACTATCATAATAATCATTAGTTGCAGCCCTTCCCACCACCAAGCTCCACAGTGGCCCTCAGACCACCCTCATGAAGTCTGTATCTAATGGTTTGGTCAGAGACATTCTGCCAGTGGCCCACTGGAGGTCACTTTATAGGGCTTTGGCAGTACTCATCCTGTTCCTCCTTGCACAAAGGAGCAGATACTGGTCCTGTCGATGGGTTAGGGACTGTCGACAGCCCTGTTCAGCTCTTCTAAAGTAACTGCTTGTCTTCTGGAATCTTCTCTATGCTCTTGAGACTTTGCTGGGAGACAGCATGTATTGATGTGCCATCCTGGTGGAGTTGAACTGCCTGTGCAACCTCTGTAGGGTCCAGGTATCGCCTCATGCTACCAGTAGTGACACTGACCCTAGTCAAATGCAAAACTACTGGAAAAGCAGTCAAAAAGAGATTAAAAAAAAAATATTATGTGGCCTCCACCTGCAAAACCATTCCTGTTGTGGGGGTTGTCTCATTGCTGGCTCTTTAGTGCACCTGCTGACACTGATTACCAACCCCATCTGCTACTTACCTGACCAGATCAATATCCCATAAGTTTAACTGACTTAATACTATACTCTGATTAAAAAAATGTTTCTTTAATTTTTTGAGCAGTGTATATTAAAACCACAAATTTGTTCCTGCAAAATGACAATGTCTGTTAACAATGCAATGCCTTTTAAACCCTGTTTGTCATAATAATGACAGATCATATCATTTCACCACTGCTATTGTCATTAGTTTTTCATTAACTGTAGTAAAATCTTTTCTTTCTTTTCTAAAAATAAATCAGGATTACTGAATTATTTTTTGGCATTTATTTGACAGTATTAGTTGAGAGGTATACATGAAACATGTTAGAACACTGGGTTAATGATAAGCAGCAGAGTTCCCCAGGCTGACTTGAACTTGGGATGCTGCAGTTACGTGGCATGTGATGTAACCGTTCAGCTACCATGTTGCTCCTAAGTTACAGCATTATTTAAGAATAATCTCTAGTGTTGCAAGACTAAAGCATTTATGAGTTACTTTAGGTATAGTGTTACATGCAAATTAAAATCCACTGCAGTACAATGGCAATTACACTAAATGTACACTACTAGTCAAAAGTTTGGACACACATAGGAATTACCATGTTTTTCATGGAAAGATACATGTCATTGGTAGTGATTCGATCGATTGGCCACCCATCGATTGGCCACCGATCATTATCGGCCGATTTCCATGAGAAAGTGTGCGATGGATGTATTCCAATTAATACCTTTCATTGCCGATCACCTGTAGCTCATATTTTGCAGCCTGCAGATGCCCTGTGTGCAGTGTAGTGTCCTGCTCCCTCTTGCACAGTGTGAACAAAAGGGTGGGTTTGTTGAACAAAATAAAAAAACATGTTGGCCGTATGGAACTTTTACACAGTCTGTGAGAGTGATGTGAAGTTTAAATCCTGTAACACATGCAACATAAAAATACATCCGGAGCAGCAACAGTCAGACGGCAGTTAAAGCAGCCTAAACTTGCCAACACTTGACAATGTATGAGCGTGACAGTCAGAAGGCTAAGCCTGTTGAGAGCCTTAATGTTTGCAATCTGTTAAAGATTGTGTTATAGATAGCAGGTAAATATTTTTCAGTTGTCCTTTTGACTGAATAGTTGCAGAATTGTTTCTCTTGAAAAGCTTATTTAAGTTTATGGTTCCTTTTTTCCAGATCACGTAGCCCTGTATCTCGTAGCATACTAAGATACATGTGTTAGATGATTAGATTATAACAAAGAAGATCAGAAAAGATACATAAGATGTCAACATTGCTTCTACTGCAATAATCATGTTTACCTCATGATGAGTTCCAAAATTAGTCATGAAAAAAATCACACATATGACTGTTAGCCAGTAGATCCATTAATAGATGACAATATCATTAAAAATATGGTGTATTGTACCAAGGGAAATTACATATATAACACCCAGAACATATAAGCAGGTAAGGAGGTAAACACAGATGCTTATGTGCTGCCACAGGCATAGGTAGACGGAATTATATGAAGGGTTTGGTTTAGTCTAATGTCCCCAGGAGGTTTGACTATGGTGGAATGGGATATTTGAGGGATTCTGGGAGACAAAGCCAAAGCATCAACTGAACCTGACACAGTCTTCCCATCTTAAAAAGAAACTTGCACAGACCAGCTGCATTAATGTTTAGAGATGCATTTAAGGACGGGATTTCAGGGTAGATATTACCAGACATTGCCTCACACCCTCCCAAGCTGCATCCTTACTCTACAGTTCTGTTTGAAGATATTTAGAATCTAATAGACTTTGCTTTTGCCCACCCTATTGCTTTCTTTAAGATACGTTCCACCACCCACAGGCACCTTCAAACCAGTTTATACACAGCATCCCAAGAGACATCTCCACACCTGAATCATTCATTTCCATGAGGATATACAGTAGTTTACCAAGCTTTAATCAGTGTCACCCCCAAGCATGTCATTAATAAGCAGAGACTTGTCAGTGTAAATCAGAGTCTTCATATTTACCATTGTCACCAAGTGTTGCCGTGATAAATATAAATTGCATCTTGTAGGAGGCTGTGCATTGTCTTTTACAACTCCAGGAGAGCGTGGTATATGCACAAAAAATGTAGCCTTAGTAGTCTTCCCTGAGTTAACTCGGGATCTCAATAAAGTCCAGTGTATAAACTGCAGGTTAAAGATTAGGAACCTAGGACCATATCTCAACTTGACACTTTTTCCTCTATCCATTATTAAAACACATAAATAAATGCACCGGCAGAAAATCATTCTATGATGAATAACTGCAGTTAAGCTCTGCAGCATTCATATACAATCACACTGCCGAAGAACACACCCTAGCCGAGTCTATAAAACCTGCCATTTTAGTGTAGATTAATTTACCTGTGTGACAGGTTAATAAAAATAAATGTCTTTATTTATGTTCAGGTGTGATTGGAACATACACAGCTAAATGCAATGACTGATACCACGAATTGCCGCAGCTGTACTATTTATTACATTAAATGCTACTAATACTACGACTAGATAGAAATGATTTTAGTAATTTCAATTAAATTTACATTGACATGTACATACAT
Source organism: Ctenopoma multispine (assembly GCA_034779795.1). Classification (NCBI taxonomy): domain Eukaryota; kingdom Metazoa; phylum Chordata; class Actinopteri; order Anabantiformes; family Anabantidae; genus Ctenopoma; species Ctenopoma multispine. The sequence continues at coordinate 10,559,536 of JAUYWH010000018.1, forward strand.
TAATCAATATAGTACTGATGGTCAGTGAGCTATAAAGCAAAATCTTTGGCTTGTTAAACAGAATTTTTGGCCACATGACTGACACTGACATAGCATAGCATTATTGCATTTTATGAAATGTTTTACACTTTAGCTGCCATTTGCTCCATTATGTTCAGGCAACTATCTTTGTCTGCCATTTGGTGCTGGGCAGGAAATGTGAAAATATTTAGCACTTTTTCACAGAAAAGAGTCACTGCAGCTGGAAGAATGGTCCATGAAAGAGGTGGATAGAGAAGAATGAACCAAAACATTAAACATGTGGGTCATAAAATCTAATCAATGAGCTGAAAGATATTAGATTCCATAGAGCTGAGGAGAGCTGCACAGTTGGGTGATAATTCTACACGTTTATCACCATGAGCAACACATTTCACATTAGACATAGTCATGTGATTAAATGTAGATATAAAAATATTGATTAAAGTCATATAATATTCATAGACAATATAGCATTAATATTTTTTCAGGAATGCTGTGTTTATGACAAGTAATCAGTAATGAAACAAGATGTCTAAATTGTGAAATAGTCTTTCTGTCACAAAGATAAACAGAGGCTCTGTTGCGTCTGATGAATTTAAATGTTGTACTTTAGAGATAAAGGTCACAAACATAGGCATGTAGGGGTCCTGTTAAGTGTGTGTGTGTGTGTGTATTTTAAACCATCCTCTTACTTTCACCTTGATAAATCTGCTGACTTGACTGTTGTTTTGTTTTAATTACACATCCAAACCTTTGGATCAGCCTAAAAGCAGTGCAATTTCAGGTTTAAGTCTACAACATTCATTATTTTATCATGAGGCAGCAAGTGTATATTTACTCATTCACTCCTCCACCTCAGTTGGTCGAACTTGACCAACCACAACCTGCCACAACATTTGTCATTCATGTTGATGAGTCATCTCCACAACAGCATCTATCCTGAGGTGACAGGCATCTATAATGCTCATATCAGGTGTTGAAGAGGCAAGTAACTTGTCTGTGTTTACCTCTTCAGAGGCAATCTGTAGTAAAGCAGCAATGATGGCATTCACCTTTGAGTTTTCACAGCTTGTCTGCCAAATTTTTAGCATGTTGTTAGATTTTTAATACTGATGTTATTGCTTTGACTTATATGCACTTGACTACACTAGAAGCAGAGTCACCACTCTGCATGCACAGCACTGGAAGTGATAGTGATTAATTCAGTTGAACACATTAGGTGAAATATACATTTACATTTACAAGACACATAAAATACTGATTAGTTATAATTGATTAAGAGCTTGTGATGTACACCAATCATTTTTATTTTGTAAATGTATTTTATTATTAATTATTTAAACAGAATGCTTTTGATCATTTGTATTGACTCTTTAACTTTACCCTCAAGCTCTGCTAGAACCCTGCCATGCGCCCTCCCGGTGCATATGGCCTAGTGTGTGAGATAGATAGATAGATAGATAGATAGATAGATAGATAGATAGATAGATAGATAGATAGATAGATAGATAGAT
>JAUYWH010000018.1:10561170-10602382 GCA_034779795.1 Ctenopoma multispine
ATTGCACATTATTGTCCTGGGTTATTGCACAAGTAAAAATAAAAGTTTATGTCTAGTCAGACTCATTGTTCCTGTTCCTGTTCCTGACATGGGCGAAAAGGAAACATCTCCAGGTGTAGGTGTATGACAATATGTTTCTACAATATTTTAGTCCTTTGAATGGTGTTTCATCAGTGATTCTGTCCATTCATCCCTTAGCACTACCTATCCTTTAGACCTGTGGTTGCCATACTTGGTCCTCAGGCCCCACTGCCCTGCCTGTTTTCTATCTATCCCTGCCCCATCCACTGCTGTTTACCTGTATCAGGTGTATCAGTAAGTCAGAAGCTGGAAGATGCCAGTTCACTTTGTCTTCCCCTATTCCACCATTATCCGAGATAATATCAGTCAGCTTTTGATTGACTGAACACAGTGGGTAGGACAGGGAGGCCCAAGGACCAAGTTTGGGTATCACTGCTTTAGACTGTGCAGGATTGCAGCTGCCCTTGAACAACAGGTGGGGGTACACCTGCTACCACGGGTCATTAGTCTGTCACAGTTTTAACATATAAAGACATACAACCATTCATGCTAACATTTTTTGCTATGGGCAGATTAGAGTATTATTATCTGATTGACCTAACCTGCATATCTTTGTGGGAGGAAACCAGAGTACTTGGAGAGAACCTACACCAAGTTGAGAATATGGCAACCTTCCCAAACTTCAATGGTTAGTCATCACTAAATGTTTCTGGGAAGTCCACTTCAACCTATGATGGCTTGTGTAATGTATTTTACTGCAATGGTAAAGTTTCCTAAGTTTAAAACGTGTAAAGTATCTCCCAATGTCTTTACTGCATACCGGGCCGAGGTCCTTTGTGATCAACGTATAACGCAGAGGACAATAAATCGTTAGCTCATATGTTAAGCATCTACGATTCATCTTCAGCAGTGCTCCCTTTAAATCATCAGACACTATTTACAATAAAATTCAGTTATAATTACTAACCCTTAGGACATCATTAATTAGCTCAAAATGTTTTTCTCCCAGGAACCAACCACCTGAACCTATTTTGAATTATGTATGATACATAAAAATGGCTCACACTGCAATAATTTGTATACGTTTTCAAGACTTAAATGAATCAGAGAAAGCAAAGTGTTAAGAATCAGTTGAAACAAACTTGCATTTAAAATAACATGTTCAATTTGAATACAAATGCAAGGACAAACCTTAAGCAGGGTGACAGAGAAAGTCTTCTTATAGAACATTCTTATTAAAACGTATTTACGAATAACAGTTTATGATTCTCCTGCCATAACAAAATGGTATTCTCAACACAGTCTGAAACTTTGTTAAAATAATAATTGATCCAGGTCTGCTTGTTTAATCTAAAATTTGCCTGTCAACAGTGGATTGATGCTACTCTGACATGACCTTTTCCATGTTGTGTGAAAATGATTAAGGACAGGGCATACTGTGATTTAACATTTGAGCCAGCATGCAGGTTATTGATTGTGTGTCTTCACATCTGAAATCATTAATCAGTGCAGACTTCTTGGAATATATTTGATTTTGTTCAAATTACCTTTTATTCTTCAGTCTATACCGTTATTGAACTGTTTTATTACACATTTAGCTCCAAACTTTTACATTGTAATAACTGCTGCAACACACATGCACAACCACTTTGACTACACAGTATTTACACTGTTGCCACCAAAATGTAACTCAGCACTTTTCTTTACAGCTTGGTAATAACAAGGTAATGGTGGTTAATAATTTTGTGATAACAAAGTAGTGGTGAGTTAATGCCTATAATTGCAATCTTATATTAACAATAGAAATAAACAAAAAATAGTAATATCATTGTAAGTAATGACCAGGCAATTGCATGATATAACCAGTGGATACATCTAAAAACACATGGGTACTAATGTGGGAACCAAATATCAAGAGCTATAGTAATTAACTGGAAACCATGAAACAGAACTTTAAAATGCTTGTTTCTACTTCCATTCCAAAAACTAATCAGTTTATCACTTTCAAACTGACAGTTGTGCCAAATTTGCGGAGATTCTTTCAAAGTGTTTTTCACATACTGTATTCAGAAAAATGGGTTGCAAGACCTAACGAATCTGAAGTCTTTGTAACCTTAACCATTGACCTATGAATAAAAAAATATTATCAGTTTTGGCTGTATAGACTGATGGCCACCCCAAAAACATAATTGTATGTATTAAATGAAAGAATAAGGCCTTTAGATGAATGTGATGGAGGTATAAAAAATACAGTACATGTAATATTAGTAGCCAGTATTATCTATGTTTTTCTTTATTCATGTCATTTCATCTTTGAGTAGTGGCTGAACTAGATAAGATTCTATTGGCAGGAGCCTGAATTACCTCTCCACTTAAAAAAAAAAAGATGTAATAATTAGGGTTTCTGTGTCTCCTCCATGTGGAGATACTCCAGGAATATTGAAGAGGAAGGAGTCCCTTGGACATGCCAAATGTATATTATATGTGGGATTACAAAGGTTAGGAATGCTGATATCAACCAGGAGAAGTTGGATAACATGGCTGGGGAAATGAATTCCTGGAAGATGCTGTTTTCTCTGCTGCAACTACAGCATGTTCTTATAAAAATAGAATAAAAAGGTGTATGGATGGTCATTTGTATACCAACAACAAAAAGGTTTCTTTGACTAGAAGTGTGCACTCATGTAAATATTCACTTACATATAACAGTTAAATGTATTAGTTAATTAGTTAGTTAAAATTGTTAAATAGTTAATTGGAGATAGTCTCCACCCACTCATATTTTATATAAGTGGATATGTTTGTTTTCAGCACGGATATCAAACAGCCAAGGTCTTTTATCTAGAAAAGAGTTTTACCTGTTTACACATATTTGTCTTAAAGATCCATGAATTATAAATATATGATTAATTATTCATCTTCTTGCTTGCTGTGCTAATGTGAACAAAGTGACCTTATTTTTCATCTGTGTGAAGTGTATCTTACATAGAAGCTAGACATTACATGCTGCAGTCTGTAAACCATGCAATGATTTGAAAATTCTGAAGTAGAACTTAGCTTTACTGTATTAGCACCATTAAAGCAAAAGTAAGAATTATCCATGGAGCATAAAAGAAAGAAAAGGAAAGTTGTGGGTGTGCTTCTCATGATCCAACCCCCTTTAATCTCTGATCGTCTTTTCCTGTCATCCATCAGCTCACAGTATTAAGTATCTGTGTTGCTTGTTAGTTGTTGGCCTCCTCAGTGGCTTGTGTGTAAAACCTCTATCTATTGACTCTGATCAATTGTCCGGTCTATTTTAGCTATATTTATGTCTGTCTGACCACCATTGTTATGAATTCCAAGTTAAAATAAAACTTTGGAACATTAATGTCCCATGAAAAGGTAAAAACACATTTCAGACAATTAACAGCAGGCCTGGATAGTGAAAGCTCAGTTCTCCCTGTGGTGCACTGAGTATGAGTCATGATGAACCCTGTGCTGACTCCTCGTGGTGAGCTATCGATCCACTACCAGGATCACCTTATGGCTATCATATCTAGGCCTCATTAGCAAGGGCTTATTAGCTGAGTAGGACTATTATAGTGCTGTGAAGATGAAACCAGTGGTGAATGGGGGAGACACGTTTGATCTCAGACTCTCATGTCTGACTGGCATTTTCTTCCAAAACAGAGCAGAATAGTTAATAGAAGAGACCTCAAAAGCTAAGATAACCTATTTATTATAAAGGAAATCAGTGTGGGTAATTTGGACTGATCATGTAAACAAAAAACATGAAAACCGTAGTCATTTATACTTAGTTTTGGAGACAACTATATAGGAGAACTGAATACTCCAGCTGTACCAAAATCGAAGCTTATACCAGTTTGACTTACACAAGAAGTTTTAAAAATGTCCCTGGAGGGCATGGGAGAGTTATAGGGGATAGGATTGGGTGGTGGCTGTGGTAGTGATGTGAGGCATTTACAGAGATCCTGCATGTGGTGAAAGTGTTGCATACAAGGGTTCTACAAACAACTGGAAGTTAGTTGTAGCCTAACCCATTGATTTGGCCTGCTTGAGGCAATTGGTACTTAGTGCCTAGTTTCTGCAATTTGCAGCAATAATCGTATTCTGCTGAGTTATAACTTATGACATTTTTAAGTCAGTTTATTTTAAACATTTTGAGAATAGGATTATCTGCATTGTGAAGAAATGTGCACAGAGTTGCTTAAAACAGACAGTCCTTAGAACTGCAGAACTTGCCTGAGGAGTATTATGTTTATCAAGTTTTTTTCAGTATTAAAGTGATACATGTTAGTTGTCTGTGTATCCCTATGTTACATTAAATAAGAACCGTGACTAGCCAGATCAACATAAATCTATTGTGCAAGTTTGCTAAAAAATTTTAATTCCTCAAAGCTCCCAAATTATAGGAACTGATATATAGATATTTTTTGTAAAAAGTAAACCGTTGTGAATCTGCACATTGTGATTAAAGGTTAAAATTTTTTGCCTTTATTAAATTTAGGCAGTTTTTCTGAGATGCCATCAATCTTTTTCGGGTTCCCTGAACTCATTGAGACAGTTAGACTTGGGGCGTCTTCGCACCTATTCATTTCTCCCCTTAGGTTTGTTTAAGCAGGTCTGAACACAACAGTCGTTCTCAGATACAACTGGATCTGCTATTGGCCCAGTCCCAAAAAACTCTGGAGCATTTTCTGCAATCTGGCCCAAATCTGTAGATTTTTGCTTGCTTAGTTCAGAGCATTTTTTTCTGCACAGAGTCTGTATACAACATTATGACAATAGTTGTACTTGTATTTTTGAGACAACTACCATGATTTTGAGCTGATGCCAATTGTGTAGTTGTTCTGTAGCAATTTCTCTGCTCATAGTCAGTGGTACAGAAAAGGATCTTCATGTGAATGAGACTATTCTCACAAGGCTTGTAGTGATGCATTTTTGTTCACTTACGTTTTTGAATGTGTGAAAGGAGACTGAACCAAGTTTACCAACTGGTTAGGTGGTTAAGACGAGAACAAATGAAGTATAGCTTTGAAACATTCTTACTCGCACATTGAAGCTGCCCAGCACAATATAAATCACAATTTACCTTTTCTAACTGTTAGGCCACCATTTCTCATTTTTAAAATATTTTCTGTTTAATAATTAATTTGTAAATTTCAGTCAGTTTTTTTGAAGAAAATAATTAAATCATGGAGGAAATCATTTTAGTCAAAATTGTTTGAAAGATAATACGTTTTCTAACAAATCACCACATATCTTTTTCCTTTGTCTTCACAATCCTTGATAGATAAAAACTTAATCTTATTAAATAAAGGCCTTATATAATGTAATAATATATAACAAAAAAATTTTTCAGTATCACATAGATCACACAAACGACTCGACGATTCTGTCTCACGAGCACAGGGATAATGTCCATCGGACACAAAGGAGTACTATCCTCAGTCTGATTTTGTTCCACAGAGAGATTTTGTTGTGATTTGACATTTGCATTTACTCTGTATTCAATAAGGATTTTTTTATTATTATTATTATTATTTCTACTTTTGGGACATGATCTGCTTATTTGGCAGGTTTCTGTGCCAGATGCCCTTCATGACGCAACTCTCAGACTTGAGTTCAGCACCCAGAGTGCACTGGCTTGTACAACCTCAGTGGCTGCGGTTTTTGGGGACATTTTGGGGGTTCAGTGTCTTGTCTAGGAACACTTCAGCACATGGCCAAAAAGAGTCGGGTATTGAACAGTCACCCCTAGAGTTGTTGGGCAACCACTCTACCAACATCTACACCACTGCTGCCACTATACATTATTTGAATAAATATATAAATCAATTGGTGCTACATGTTTATTATTTCTGTATGTACAAACTAAAGGTTAGACATGACTTTGCAAAACCAATTCAAACTACACGTAAATATGGCATAAAATATGTACAAAATGTTGCTGCAGATTAAGGATATAGACATGAAGTGCATTATACTCTACACAATGAGAGCTCCAAAACCATAAGTTCAGAAAATTCAACCAAACACTAAGAAAACTGTTGCTTAGACACCTGCCCATTAATATACCCACACTATTCTAAGCCATAGACATTCAAAGCAACATGATATACCTGCAGGAGGAGGTTCAGTCCGTCCCTCTATTAAGTATAATCTATCTAAGTATCATCCGGAGTTTCATCTATCGAGACCATATCAATCCATATAAGCTGTTAATTCCCTCCTGCTGACCAACTTTGTTAGGTAAAGATACAGTCATATTACACCTTGGTCTCTTATAGCCTCTCTTTTCAACTTTACCCTTTACTTTCAAAGTAAACAATAATACATTAAGTAATTCAAAAAGTCATTATTGTAGCAATCGGGCCTTAAATGTCACAAAATCACCTTAATTTTAACAACAGCACAATACTAGACTACAAACACGAGCATCTAATTTTTTATCATTTGCACAGGCACACATGTATAGGAATTATTGCACATTGTTACCTCAGTCATTTTTCTTACAAGAGATCACACAGATGATACAAAAATATACAGCGAAGGCAACTATTAAATGTTGAAGGAAAAATATCCCAGATAGAAATGTACTGTTGACCTAGCGTGAGGTAACATAACCTACAAGGAGCAGTGCTCTATGTTTTAAAAGAAAATATATTAACTATCTACATAGTGCACGACAGGTAAAGAAGGAGGTTGGTATTGATATTGCACTTAAACTTGCACCACTGAATAGCCCCATAAAGGCACGACGCTGGGAAGAATGTGTAAATAATTCAGCACAGTTTCATTTATGAGAAGATAACTTTGTCTATATTATTTTATTGATTGATTGTTTAGATATTCCTTGGCCTAATTGCGTGATTTATTTTTGTACATATTATTTTTAAGCATTTGTTTCACTTTGTCAGAGCCAAGCAAATGACTCAGTAATATGAATAAGAGCTGGAGAACTAAATTCAAGTAACATAGACATTACACTTTGGATGAACATGGCAACATTTTGTATGCAGTCTGTTTACTTTAACTTGCCGATTATTCATATAGTCATGATAGGATTTAACTGCAACTACTTAAAAACTCTAACTTGCAGCAGATTAGACCACATGCCCACAAACTAAAGAATGCTATTATCTTTGCAACAGCAAAACTTCATGATGTATAATAAAAACTTGACAATTTCCTAAGATATTTACTCTTATCCATTTCTATAATGGAGCTACACAAACAGTGCCCTTCTGATTTTCCCATTAAATTTCACAACCCTGGATTACAGTTAATTGCGCTTTTACAGCCAGCTGTAGCTCCTGTATACACAAAACTGCACTGCAGGATTGTTTGTACAGCATATTATGAGATGCAGTCTACATTTTATACTCTCAAGAGAAAATCTTTGAAGTCATAACAAGACATTTTTCTTCTTCATTGTAACAAGAATACTTTTCCTTTTAACTTTTCTCATTGTTAAAACACATATGTTTAATAATGACACACTTTGATGTTAAAGTGTGACACATCACCTCTATGTTGCCATATCTATTAGAAAGTCAAATTAGGGTAAAATCATCTTCATACTTTAAATATGAATGCATCTACTCTAGTAAAAGCATTGTGGGCTTTTTGTATTAGAACTAAAAAAGTATGTGCAATTTAGCCAACGATAGGCTATGTAAGAGAACCTTTTAGGAGCTCAAGTAAACAGTGTGAGTCAGGCATCTAAACCAAAATGATGAAATGTAGTAAAAAAAAAAGCATAAATATAAATAATATATTCAAAGAAGGAAAGTAGCACCTAGTGGATGGAGGTAAGTAGTGTGCATGTGTGTCAAAATCCTCTTAGTGAAAAACGTTGATAAAATAAGATATCATATTATTACCACAAGTTAAGTGAGTTAGTGATTAGTGGATAGCAAATAACCATGTGCCTGGACCATGTGTAGTTCTACCACGTCCTCCAAGTCCCCGCGCCTCCGGCATGTGTCCACACTTATGTGCTCTAGTGCGCATTACCAAAGATGTATAAAGGCAGAGGACAGTGCGCGCCCCTGGATGCGAGCAGCTGAAGTCGCAGCCACTCCACTCCGTGTTTTGCCCTACCCTTGTGCGCTCTGCTCGCTGTGCAGCGTGCGTCTCCGTTGCATTTCGCTTTCCTCGCACTGACACTAACGCAGGGCTGCTGTGTGTGCGGGAGAAGTTGTTGGCGGAGAAAGCACCAGGTAGCCAACTGTCTCCTCCAAACGGATTTGTTCAAGCTGGAAGAAAACGGACTCGCAGGTTTCTTTTTCTTGACGAGGGGAAGCTACGAAGCGTTTGCGATGAGGTGGACGTAACAGCATCTAAAGTGAGGAGCGATTATTTTGTTTTAATGCACATCAGACATCGCGCTCAGTGGAGAAATCGTTCAGTCAGTCCTTTGGATTTCTTTTATTCTACCGGAGCTCCTTATTTCCCCGTGAAACACTATCAAGGATTTCACTGATGTGTGCGATGTGGAGACTGCGAGTCGCCTTATGTACTCTGTCGGTGCTGTCCCTGTCATCTGGCGAAAGCAAAGCGCGGAGCTGTAGCGAGGTTAGACAAGCTTATAACGCTAAAGGATTCAGCCTCGTCAATGTACCTCATCAGGAAATATCAGGTAGGCTAAATTGACAAATCGTCGGTTTCGGCCCTTTCACCACGTGTCACGTCTTGTTTCTCCATCAGATTAAACAATTTTATGATGGCCACACAAAGCCCGAACTATTTGATCTTCCACCAACCTTTTGAGCATTGATTCGTCCTGTGCATCAAATGTTCAGAGGCTACTGACGTGCAGTCGTCACGTTTTATTAGACTATCCAAATATAGTAAAACTGGGTATTAAAAGTGTGAGTCTGTTTTTACAACATGCTGTGTTTACATTAGATAGTCTGTCAAAGCATTTGTCTGAAATTAATCTCTATGCAGCTGGATGAATATTGAGCATATTGTAAGGAACTAGAAATAAATGTTGATATTAACATTAACATCGTTTTTGCACAACAAGCTGCATTTCATTTATTATCCTAACACTGGATTATATACTCAGAGTACAGATAAAATTATGTCTTTTTTTAAATATCTGTAAAATTAATCAGAACTGTCCATCTTCATTTAGTTCAAATAATTCCTCAGATGTTTTAGAGTTTACTTTTTAGAGACCAATCACACAAACCCCTTTTGACAAAAACTGTCAAAACCCACTTGTTACATTTCACCTGATTTTGTCTTTTGGCCATTTAAAGAGAAGTGTGTCTTTCCTCAGTGTGTTGACTTCAACCCACAGGTTACGTATATATTGAGAAATGGATGAAACCAGAAATAACAGCCGTAGAATCATACAAAATGACAAATCGGTGAGTAATTTAATTGCAATCACCCAAATTTAAGATCCTTTATCAAATGGAGCTGCTTAAATGAAGGCAGTGAATGACTAACTTTGCAACAGTGGCACCAGGGGATATATTTTGAAACTGGCTGCATACCTGTTGCTCATATTCAACAGAAGATCATGGAGCTTGTTGTACTGTATTTGTCTAAATAGTGAATACTGTTTACCAGTAGGGGGCTGTATGCACTCATCAGCAAACACTCCTTATGCAGTGGGGTTTTTTTTCTTTCTGATATTCCTCAAGGCTATGGCTTAGGTTTTAATTCATGCTCTTTGGTACAGCAGAGATATGGGGTTTTATTATCTCTTGTGTGGTGGTAATCACATTTATGGTCAAAGCAGGAAAGGAGATTAGTCAGTAAACATAGTCTGCTTCACCAGAGAGAAGAGGAGAAGCAGAGAGTCCTGAAGTTAATCCCTCTGTTGCCTGTTACAGAGAAAATAGAGGTACTCTATTGGTAATTGGCAGTGTCAGGCAGTAATGATCATAGAGCTGCCTTATTTGGATTTAACATGGTTTTGGCTAGATGGGAATTTGATAGTTTTGTTACTGATTGAATGTGTGTCAGTGTCTGTGAGCAGTGTGTGAGGGATTCAGCATATTACACATACAACTCTTGCCAATTTCATCTAGTTAGATCTATAAATTAATCTAAATTGAATCTTTAGTGTCCCTTTTCCCTGTTGAAATATATATAAAAATAATAAAAATTAAACACATTTCTATGTTTGAAAAGTCAGATCCTGTAGGGCAATCTGAAAGAGCAGGGAGAAAAGTGTTCGTTTGATTCTGCTCTAGAAGTACCACATATTCAGTCATCAGTAATCTAAAAGATGACATCTTTAGCAGAATATTCAACTACAAATACCAGACAGTGCTGTTAGTCTCACTAACACACTTTTAAAAGCAGTTATATACTGTCACTACTCTATTGTCTTTATTTCATTATTTGTTTCTGATATGACAGCACAGGAGGATGAAAAGACGTGGTGGGCTCTGGTGTTACTCACTTTTCTTTTTATCATCAATGCTGCAAAATCATGGTTGAGTGAAATCAGCTTCGTACAGTCGATCATGAAATGGAAGCAGTCACAAATATTCTCAGGCATTACATGAATTCCTATGTGCAAAGAATTGTAATGTAGCGTGTGCTGATTCAGTCAGACTTTTGCACAATGTGTTCAGTTTTCACATGGTACATTTCACAAGCTTTGAATATCAGGTTTATATTTGGATTATTTATTCAGTCCGTTTTTGATTATTTTAAGATATTTTGACACCAAAACGTGGACATCGCTCATGCAGCTGTTTGTATTTCATTTGACAGTTTTTATGAGTGATGAAAATCATAGTTTATTTGACCACAGTTTTTCTTGGCCTCTAGCTCGCTTCACCGCTGGACATGTTCCATTTATCACAAAAAGAATCCAGATTGTGTCAGATAACATTTTATAAATGATCTGGAAATATTTGCACATACTTTGACTATGTAGAGTTTGTAGTATTTTTATTGTATCTCATGTAACAGTCATCTGTTTGGAACTTGAGCAAGTTAAAGTCAAACACAGAGGTCTGTTGGCAACATAGATCAAGATGCTTTTGGATGCTTTTGTGATCAAATCCTGATTTCAATTCATATACAGTATGTGTAATTGTATTTTGTTGTCTCCAAATAACCTTTGCATAAATACAACAGTGTTTAGATTTAGGCCTCAGGAGATCGGATAGTAGAAAGCACTCAATTATGCCTAATTAGCTATGCTAATACAAACGTGTGGTAAGCTGCATAAGCAGCGTTAAAGCTCATCCCTCTGTCATTTGCTGTGTCATGCTACTGCTCTGCCTCTAGATACAAAACATACAGGCTTAATATATATGCAGAGGTGGCTACCTTAAGTTATAAGATCACATTTGCATAAGCTTATAATTTTGACAGCTTTTTGCCACTGACAAGCCAAGTTACGTTGTTTAAGAGGTGAGAAACAGATATGTGCAAACTGTTTTTTGTCATAGCCTATTAAAATACACTAGGTTCATTATTACATCCACACATTAATTAAGCGTACAATTAATTTTCATACAATTTATGTTAGATACGGGCTTGAACACTGGTGTGACCCAGACTCGTTGAACAGCATTGGCAGCAGTGCAGAGATCACTTCTAAAATGTTTTAAGACATTTTTCTTCTCACTTGTCAGATAATTTAATTTATTTCTGCCATACTAGTAAACTTGGAATTTATTATTTTTATTTTAAATCCATAACAGCAACTACCTGAAGCACAGGGTGCAGTGTGTTTAAAGCACGGAGAGCATGGAGAGGGAGGGCTGGTAGGAGTGCAGTAGATTGATAGTCTGTGGTATTGCTAGCAGAAGTTGCATGTTGTAGCTCAAAGTATAAATATCTTTTTAAATATTAAAAAATATCAAATTTTTGAATTTGTGTTTCTTGCTAGTAAGTTTGTTTCTTTTCATTTTTGTCAGTACATTTGCACAGCTACTATCTAAATTCTGCAAGACATGATTACTGAAATATCACAGCAGTGAATGACTCGATCTTTGATTTTACTGAGTAAGAGTTATCCACAACGTAAAGAACCTGCTAATCTATCACAGCAGAAATCCCAACTTGATTTTTCAAGAATTATTATTATTACAAATGTTACATATGTACATAAAGCCAGAAAGTTTGGCCTACAGTATCCTGCTCCATCAGATTTGTTTGTGTGGTTTTACCATGCAGATATGTAATGCTCACTCAGCACTTCAACTATTGTGTGATATCCACTGCTGTGCTTGATAAATTGTTATCATACATAGTTTTATTCTGGGATTAAAATAACTGTTTCATTCCCAATAACGGCACTGATGCAGACATAGATCAATTTGCAAGATTAGCTGACTTGGATAGAGGTCAACCATACTACCCACTTAACTGATTAAAGAGTATTAGTTTCTCATTTTACCTAAGCAGTCTTACGTATAACAGCTGGCTAACAGTATGGGAGTGATAGGAAGGTAGAGGTCTAAAAGAAAAATCTTAATGTCTTTAGACTAGTTTTCATAGAGGAAGCATCCTTTTGGGACGTTGCCAGGATTTTGCAAAGAGCAGCAGGGTAGGATAGACTGGCGGTGCTGAAATAGACAACTGTATGTGGGGTGAATCTGACAAATGTCTGAAAGTGGCTGGTGGACAGCTTCATTAAACTCCTCCAGGTGGAACTTGTGATTCTTCTACTCTCATGTCCATGTTATCAATGTACCAGTGCTGGTCTGATGTGTTCGCAGCAGTCAGCCAACAATACTACTTGCTTGTTGTGTCACGTATACAATGGTTGACTGTCTGCCCTTTGTTCATAAGATGACTGCTCGTGAATGCTTCAGTCAGACCCTACCATGGAGCTCTTGCTCTGAGGATTTGCTGTTAATATCAACATCTACTTATACAGAGGGATTCTCATGGGTGGACTCTCATTGAGTTCTTTATTTTGTGTATTCTGTGTGTTTGTGTATTGGAAACAACTTGGAAACAAAATCACTTGATGTGCTGCAGTTCCTATAATGCACTGCCCGAGTCTTATATTTCCTTTCTCAAGAATAACAATTACCTTTGGGCTTCATCTGTGGCAACTTAGAATATCATTTGACTCTTCTTAACAGAATAGTTATTCGTATTATTAACTGTTATACAATACAGGTCAATTTTTCTCATGTGAATTACTGATGCAAGAGCTTAATCGTTGTTTATAACTGTACTCGACAGTTTTCAGGTTGGGGATGTGTGCAGTTCCCCTCTTAAAAACAACTCAGACATCAGAGATCTATGACCTTGTAAGCTGTAGATACAGTGCTGTGAAAAACTATTTGGCCCCCTTCCTGTTTTTTTTTTTTTTGGTGCTGTTCCTCTATTGCCTCTTGTTTAACTTTATGAATATTAGCACCCTTGTGAAATTTCAGTATATATCACAGTTCAGACATCACTGTGGCTCTTAAAATAAACCATATTACACATATTAACATCCAAAGTAAATGTTGGATTCTCATTAGACTGCCTAAGATGTACTTTATCTGAACTATAAAACAACAGCAAATATGCTCTATTATTGATACATTATTTAGGACATCAGATTATGTTTATTGCAAATGATTCAAGGAGATTTGATTTATTCATATTTGAAGGTGCGAATACAGTTTTTTAGTGTAGTCCAGTGTATCCCTGTTCCTTTAAGATTGCTTTGCAATAATAAAAGATTTCGTATTCGAAACATTTCAGCATGATCACATATCCATACATACATGTCTGTCTCATCATTTGTGTCTGGAATTCAAAATGAGGCAATATAGCATAAGCTAAGGCATTTTAGCGATGATGTTTTTTGGAATCAGATTTCTACCTGTTGTCACAAAATATATATAATCAATGCTACACTGACTATTATTTATTTATCTATTTAAATTTGTCATGTAGGGCAGGTACACATAATTAATTTGGAAGTAATTTTGATTTGTTTGCTGCCAGATGCCTAATCACCAAATAATGGAATGACACGAGACCTTTACTGAAAATGTGTGAATACCACTCTAAAAGCCAGCAAATGTTCATATAAAAATTCTGTGGGGCATTTTTTTTCCAAAGCCCATTAATATGCTCTTGGCTCTGCCAAATTGGAAATAAGTCTCTTGCCAGCCTGTATACATCTTCAGAGAGAACAGTTAATGAGATGTGAGGGAGATTAGGCTGTGTGTGTTTGTGTGTGTGCTTGTCTATGTGTGTGTTTGTGGCAGTTTAGCCTCAATTTCCGTGCGTTTCTTTTTCTATTGTAGAAGAAAATGACAAGTGTTTTTGTTTTTCATTTGGCTAGACAGACTGTGTGCATGGTACATCTAAATGAGTTTGATTGTGAATCCTCCAGCAGTACTTTTCATCCTTTTGTCAGATTTGGTAAATGGGAATGTCTGACAGTTGTCCTGACCAGAACAATGTGTTAACCCTCTGCAGGCAGTTATGCCTGAAATGCATATGATCTGCAAACATCCTACAAGCCTTCCTTAGCACTATGTATGGTATTTTCTGAGTAGTGTGAAAAACCCTCCAGCTAGCATAGGAGACTACAGCACTTTCTCCAGTTTTCAATCAACTGCTGGCCTAAATCAGTAATGGAGGGGGGATTAAGGATCTCTACTCTCTCAAGCCTTGAGAGGAACTAGAAAATAACAGCAAGAAGTTAAAGGATGTGTGTGATGACAGTGTTTAGGGATTAACATAGAGAGTAAAGAGACAGCACAGAAAAATAAGCAGGAAGATTGACAAATGCACTCAGTAAAGGAGAGCATATCAGCATGGAGAGCATCCTTGACTAACCATGTGTTGAAATCATCACTTGAGTGGTAACTGTGTGAGGTGAGAGAGGAGCTCTGGGATACAAGGAGAGAGTCAGGTGGGATGTAATCCATCTGAACTTGAAGGATTAGTGATCAGAGTCGCATGTGTTGCACAGAAATATTGCTACATGCTGCCTTTTGTACATGTTTCTGCAACAAAAGAAAGAAGCATTAAACTTTGCTTCTCTCGTTAATACATTAGTGAAAGAAAAACTGCCTCAGGAGGTAACAGAAGGAGAAGTTGCATGTAGTTCTCCTCCACTGGGAAAATTGTTTCCCCTAGGATTTATCTTTCAGTGGGTGAGTGTGGTGCAGGAATGCTGTTGAGGGAGGTTAAGGTCACTTTGTAATATAATTGTTGACATGGGGGAATGGTGGGTGGATATTCATAATTATAGGTCAACTTTCTAAATTTCCTTCTAATGTCTGATGCATTAGACCCTGAGGATTGACTGAAAGCCATATAAAACATATAGTTTACACACACACACACACACACACACACATGTGCGCGCACACACACATCCCTAATTACTTCTTCTGTTTTCACCCTCCAGGCAAGTGGGTGTTTGTGGTTTTCCTACCATTATTCATTATGTATGTTAGAGAGCCAAAGTATACTGTTGTGTTTATGATCTTTCTTTCAGTCCACAGAGCCTTTTCCCTCTCGAGGCTAGTCTCTGAATAGTCCCAAGCTTGACACCAATGATAAGGCTCAGAGAGATGAGAGCCACACTCTGTTTTAGGAAAACCCACATGGGTATATCATATCGAGGTGTCAAGGATGCAAATACATTTCACACTAGGGAGTTTTTATTTTTGTTTTTCAGACACAGACTAGTACACAAGGCTGAGGTGGTTTGCTAAATAAGCTGCCCCTCAGAGACTCGGAAGTAAACAAGCATTAACGCTGTAAACATGATGTGCCAAAATTGTCATGGAAACATCAGATGCTGTCAACAAATGCAGGCAACGGTGGTGTAACTGGTATTACAGAATAGACACTTGATGACACTGTTTTTGTGTTGAAGACATGTAGACAGTTTCTACCCTTAAAAGATGTCTGGTGGTTACACTACAGTGAAACCACGGGGGGCTTTTGATGCATCACAATCAATAGAGCTGATGCTTCAACATGCAGACATTTTTCTTACAAAGAAAGTCACAGTACTAGATCAGTGGCTCGCTTTAAGACCTGTGAACATCATTCAGGATTCTAAATATAGTAATCCTTTTGTCACTGATTTTTTTTTAAGAAAAAAAATTTAATATTTGGAAAACTTTTGCCAGTTGAAATAAATAGCAGGAATTGTAAATGAACTAAACTTCTCTGTTAGGTCATGTAGGTTTTGTCATCAAAGGCTAGTAAAGAATAAGGCTTGTAATATTGTGTAATTCTGTTATTATCCACAAATACTGCCCAAAGACCGAAATTAATTGTGTGCTAGCAACTAGCTAGTCTCTCAGTAATATCCAAGGGTCTACTTCTTAGCCATGCCCCTTCATTTGTACTGAAAACCTGCGTCTTAGATCACTCCATGAATACATTTGTTCATTTAATGAAAAAAACACTGTATATAACAGCTGTATTGTAATAATAAAACAAATGGTGCCCACTGAAAGAATGCAGTCTTTCTGCACTGTAAAAAGGAAAAACTCTGACATTCACACAGTTTCTAATGAATGACAAGTTGTTTCTTCATGCAAAATAGATTTGTGGTTTAAAATGACATCAAGTTGCTTTATTTTTGATCTTTAGTGAGGGTGGGTCATTTTCTACCCAGAGGACAAGGGATGTATAGTGAAAATGAAGACAACAGGAGGGTTAAAATTTATTAAAATTATTATTATTTTTTTTTTTATTTAGCTAGTGTTATAAGTAAATATTGTGTGTGTTTGGGACTATAGTATTTGCAGTGGCTGTTTTGCTGATCAGGACCACATATAGACTATGTGGCATTGGCTTAATTAAATTACAGCAACCACATTCATATAACTGACACAACATAGCACCCACTGTAAAGTGTGACTCACCTTAGGTTTTTTTGGACTCTGACTAGATTGAGACAATTTTAGTTTCATGCTTTGTTCCTCCTACTTGTGGAATTGAACATTACGCTGTGCATGTGTGCTGTTTTGCAAATAGGATAACAGAAAAAACATTTCACTCTAACATGCATTAGAAGTATATTACAACATTTATCTAAATTGTGTAATCAGTTGCTTAGTATTCAAGTTCAGTCATTTCATCAGCAGCATTGCAGTAGGCTTATCGAGAGTGGTCCAACTGGATGCCTGCATCTCTCAAGTGAATAGATGGTAATAGCTCGCCAAGTAACAAGACAATGGGAAACCACAGTGCCAGCATTGCAGCGCAGCACTCCTAAAGATTTGTTGTAAGTTGTATTTTCAGAGAGCAGTTGTTAGTTAGGACAAGACATGCAAGAAAAGCATGTTGTTCCAGTTATAAATGAGGAAATTAATACCAATAACATGAGTTCATGACCCAGTTTAGTGCAATCTCATTTGCACCTTTGAGGTAGAAAGACTAATTGAAGATCATTATTATTTTTATGTTAATGCAAAAATGTAGAGAGCTGATTTTAACCCCAGGTCCCATTTCTGGGCTTTAATTATAACATTAAATAATAGCCTTTGTAGTGAAATGCCTTAGGGGATATAATGACACTCCCACATGTATCAGATGTCTACCTTACAGCATGCTTCACCCTGTGTTGCCTCATTTCTTTTTACTCTGGTTTAGGCATTGTGTTCCTTTTGCTCAGTGATCTGTGTGAGCCAAAATTAAAGTGATGTTAATAGATTTTATTATGATTCAGTGAAGAACAATTATTAAATATATCCTTTAAAAACACTTCTTTAGTTACTGATAAGTCTTTCACAGTGGCTTATAATTGCCCTGTATAATCAGATGTATTTTGTATATATAATGGTGCTGAATATTGTATATTTTCATTAACACTGGCTTTTAATGAAGCCTATTTGAGTATTGCAGAACAAAGAGGTACAGCCGAGGTTAACCCACAGTTTATCAAGTCACCTGTCTTTGTAGCTAATTAGAGTGTAGAGCAGTATATACTGTATATCTGGACTTGCTGGGCTCACACCACTGACTTGAATGAAGCCACAGAGTGCTTCTCCAGAAAGCGTTGCCGTTATGACAAGCTCGCATAACCTTAATGTCGGGAGAGGCCCAGTTCAAAGTCTTTTCATTTGCTGAATGTTGATGAGGCTTGAGTAAAAATATCTCTGTCCTGTTTCAGTTACATTTATTCAAGACCTGTTGGGGAGGAGGAGCAATCATTTTGGAAATGCTTATTGAGATTTATGGGTTAATGTGTCCACTATTTACGCCTTTGAGACCCATAAATTTCTTCATTTTTCAAGTGAAACATCTGCCATTGTGATGCTTCTTGGCACTTTCTTGTTCTTTGGCTCCTGGAATCTGAATAGAAGCCAGCCTTATCTCCTGCTCCGAGAACCCCGCTGTTTCCTTTCCCCTGTGTAAGCTGCTGGTAAATGAGTGGGCTGGTCATCTCACACCCTGGGGCTCTACCGCAGGCTCTTCAGACCACCAGCTGTTGTCTTTAGAACTGACTCATGCACCAGTTAACATGATGAATCCAGATCATAAATGGAACCTCACCATATGTTTTTTCCTCTACTGTCCTAGCCTGAAATATTAAGAATTTGTGATGAAGTGTACTGAACATTTTGAAACACAATACAGTAGTATGATAGTTTTTAACACAATAAAGACAAGTGTGAGCAGCACTTCTGAACCCTGCATTTTTACAGATACCACTGATTAATTGTTATCAGGATTTTGACTGACCGTGAACATGTGCGCATAGTTGGAAATTATGACTCCTGATGCATCGGGTTCTACCATGTGAGTGTCGTTAGCTCCTGGACATTCGCCCAACTTCCGTACAGTTGGGACAACTGCACCACATGAATCATGAACAATCATGATCGCAGGCAGTGCTTGAGTGGTTTTCATGAGTGCTGGGAAGTTTTTCTGGTTTTCAGCATGCACATATGGTGGTATTGAGTGGAAGTTAATCTGTTTACACTTCATTATCCTTCAAAAACATTACATAATCACATTAGCACATACAGCTGACAACTTAGGAAATCACTTTTCCTAAATTACTTTTGTTGGTCTAGTAAGTGTGTTGGTTCTACTTGTATAATATTTGTTTGATACAGCACAATGTGTACATGTTGTCATTACAAATTCTATGTACAGTATATTGTATCATGACAGAATGATTTAGCTTAAACCATGTGCTTTAGTGAGTTTGTAATACTGCTTAAAGTGGTTCATATAAGCAGCTAGTAGTTTAGTATATAAACAAAGTAGTCGGTCAATGTATTTCCTGGAAGCAGTGCAAACTAATATAGACCTAGACAACCTACACAACAAGTGTCTGATGAAAGGTCAACTTCCCAAATGACAGATTTAGAAAAGTTAGAGATAAGATTAAGATATTGCTTTAAATGACATGTTTAAAGCTTGAGTCCTCTTTATCAGTTTGCTGTGGAACAGGGTTAGCAATATCTGGAGGTGGTATTATCCAAGTTGATCAGATCAATCTAATAAACAAATTCCTTGTACAGAGAACTAATCATGAATTGAACAGTCAAGCCAGTTAGTGATTTTATATATTTAAATTTGAGTTTGATACAACAGTAATGTACGTGACCTCTTATCTCTGCAAGATTTTCAACATAAGGGTAAAAATAAGCTCTTAACAGCTAGGGATTTATTTAGAAACAACTTGTGAGTCTGCGTGTAATACCTCTTCCCGTGGGTGTGATTTGGAAATTCTGTTGCCGTTATGTTCTTATTTCCTCATACAGGGTTCAACAGAGAACAGAGGTGTAAAATCTGCTTGGATTGGTTGCAGGCATCACTCATGACCTAAGCATGAAGCTATTTAATGTATTTTAGGTCTACTCTTATCGACTAGATGCATGACTGGCTCTGAAGGCCATAAGCTCCATGCAAGTGTTGTTAATTTTGTCAGCTTTTTTAAGATTTAAGACACAACATACTACCTAGTCCAAAAAGTCCAAAGAAGAAGATTTAGTCCTTGTTCTGAGATTAAAATGTCCATGTATTTACCTAATTTAATCCTTTTGAATTTCAGACCCTGTTGTAATGTTTAGTTTTTGCAACTCAGAACATTTTATTCTTGTTTTAGTCAAAGTAAACAAACATTTAGTCCACTTTTAATTGAGACCAAGAAAGAGCATTTCTGCGAGTCTTCAGCAAACTGACTTTAGGCTAAAAGAAAATTAATATAAAAATATATTTAATGCAATTTCAGCTTTGCACAGAAGATGTCTGGTGTCTTTTGTTATGTTTGTTTACACAATACATCCAGATTTGACAAAGGATAAAATAATAAAATAAAAAATCTGCAAAGATGAAACAACATTAGCATATCTAGTGCAAGCAGTTTTCTGAAATATCAGTCAATCATTGCAGCAGTACTTGACCTTAACTTTCTGCTTGAACAGCAAGAATAAAGAAAACTAAGTGAAAAGAACAATATACAACAGTTTTGCAATAAATCTGCAATTTTGCACAGCTACAAATTTGTTGATTGTATTCTGTAATGTTGTAGGCCTTGCATGTAGGCAAATACATCGTATTTATGAAGTAAGTTTTTATAATAGGTTATACACTACCATTTGAATGAATAGGAAAAGAAAATCTTCAAAACATCTGTGTACAATGCAGCCAAGTACTAAACAGCTGTTAACAGCCCAACAGACTTTAACCAAACTGAAGCCAAACTTCTACATAACATAGTGTTCATTTTAATAATCCACCAGTGAGTGTGAACATAACTGACTACATTTTTGATCAAGTTTTTCAACAAAAGTTTTTTCCTTTTACTCAGCTTAAAGAATTCAGTATAACTGTGCTAAAGCTAATCTAGCTACCCCTCGATGTGTTTAAGAAAATGTTACTTGTGCAACAGTAGTTTTTTCCCCATCTGACTCCAGATCAGACTTTGGATCATAGTAATGGCTGCAGCTGGAGACTGTAATGTTTTCAGCTTAATATATGTAAAAAGCTTGTGTAACCTCTTGCTGGAGGACAGAGAAGAATCTAGTCTGGTTGTTTTACCAGCCCCATACAGTAACATTAGGTGCCCTGAGGTGTCTGTTCAGGTTCAGGTTTGTGGTTTTCTTCCCAACAGTTTTGTAACTGCAGGACTTCTCCCCTGGCAAAACACAATCACCTTTTCTATCTTATACTGTATGTGAAGTGGGTCCTAATGTCAATGTGTATATTCTAGCCAAGCCTTAGTGTTGCTGTCACTGTATGTTATTCCCTCTGCAACTAAGTTTCTTCTTATCTTCATCTTGTGTCCATTGTTGGAAATAGGATTTTTTATAAAAACTACTAAAATTCATGATGGTCCATGAGGACACACAGGCCTCTACTTCTGGTATAGTCAAGTAATTGCAGAAATACTCTCTAAAGCAATAATGTGTGTATAATGTAAACTAATATTCTGTTAAATTAGTCAGCTGATGAGGTACATGGGAGAACAGCTTTGAAAAAACCTTAACAAGAGTGCTTCAACCTGTAAATCGAAGGAAGTGAGTGCAGAAGATTTTCCTGGTCTGATAGTGTATTTAAACTTATCTATTTGAGACAGAATAGACAATATTTACCACCCTAATTCATAAATATCACGCAAAGCAGTGTGAACTTAGAAGATTGAATATGTGTTTGTACTGTATTATTACTGAAACGTCTAAAAAACGAACAAATTTAATGTCACAACAAAGTCATTCAATGTAAATAAGTATTATGTTGTTAATGCCTTGTTATAACCCTCACTCAACCAACACTGCAATCATACAGGGAGTGTTTATTGTTAACGCTCATGCCATTCTACCATCCATCCAAGATGGTATGAGAACAGCAGGAGGCTTTGACATCTGTTTTCCACCTTTACTAAATTGCTCACAATGTTGATTTTTATGCTCTAGCATACAGTTATTTATTGCCTTGGAAAATATTCTTTATTTAGATTTGTACATTTTTTGAAAGAGGGTAGTAGCTTGAAATACATTCTTTCTATTTTCCATGCATGCCAATGACATGATGTTCCCATGATTTAGAATAAGCTTTTCATTTCATATATTGGAATCATGGTCTGCCTAAAATGAAGTATTGCCTTTTCATATTTCCAACTCAGTAATAGCTTCTCATTTGGCCCAACTGGTTTTTCAGTACAGAACCTGGCTGCTGCAATTTTGTCATTGTGCGAAATGGAACGCCTCCAGCACTTATCATCTTTGGGGAAATTCAGCAAAAGATGTTTGGAGAAAAATAGAGAAAAAAACAACTATTTTTTTATTTGGGATTGCAACCCAAACAAAACATCAGTACTGTATACCCTCTGTAATACTGCAATACTATATACATCCACACAATATGATTTCCTCTTTGATTACAGACTTACTGAACACACTGTAAATGTGATTAACCGTTTAAAAAATCCATCCTCTTTTTGTCTATTTGCTGTGCTGTCAGTTTAAATTGATGGAAGCAAGAGCAGATAATTGTAAGCAAAACAGTCTGCACACTGTGTTATACGTTACATGAAAGTGTTACCACCTACACAGCTGTCATGTTTCAAGCACATAGGCTGTTCATCAGACAAAAAAGAAGGCAGAGTTGACATCAGATTGGCAAGAATTCCATCAAATTCTGAATTTGAAGAAATGTCTGATTTTATCTAGGGCTTTAAACCTTACCTTCCTGCTTCACACCACACTTTGAACCGTATATTTATCTGTCCATTACAGTCATGTAATTTTCCAACTCTGAAAGTTATTTGAAAGTTAGAAAATCTTTTAGCAGACTCCAAGTGCAGTAACATATGGTTGGAGCGATTGTGGGAATTATCTGTGTCATCTTGTTTGGACATATTCAATTTGGGTCTCAAGCCCCAGTGGAAATGGTTGAAAGTGGGTGATTTGGGTGATGGAGTGGAGATCCAGATGGCAGAGCAGCAGTAAGATCAATCGAGCTTGATGCATTTTTCCCACTTCAACATGCAGACAGATGTGATTTAACACTGTAATTGGGTTTACTTCCAGTTCATGGAATTCTGTTGACAACTAAAACACCTTGGAAAGCATGTACCAACTTGCTTGTAAAAACTCTTAAACATTCGTTGTCAATTGATTGTAACACTTATCATTAGCCACCTTTTGTAGTGTGTAATAGGCCGTTGAAGGAAATTTGTATATGGTTAATAAACAAAACAGTTTGACAGATTTGATTAACCAACCACTAGTGTCACTTCTAATAAATACACTTGGTCAATCAGCTTGGAACCTGATAACATTAAATAACACATCACTCACTGAGTGTTAATGAATAAATTATTCAAGTTGAAAATCTTTACTAATGTACATTGTACAATATAATTTGTTTAGAATGAAATGACATAATGGACAATAGCAGAGTCATTAACCCCTCAGAGCAAAATCCAAGTAAAAATTTTAAATCACAGGATCGTTGATAGTTGCATGAATATCATCATGGCAACTAATAATGTGACTCAGAAGGGTGTATGTTCCCCCCATGCCTGTAGGCACTTCAGCCCTGTTCAGCTTTCTGGTGTAATGGCCAGTTATCTTGTTTTTCTTCCATGCTCTGAGACTGTACTGGGAGACACAACAACTTTTAACTTTAA
The DNA here is from genome assembly GCA_034779795.1 of Ctenopoma multispine. Taxonomy (NCBI): domain Eukaryota; kingdom Metazoa; phylum Chordata; class Actinopteri; order Anabantiformes; family Anabantidae; genus Ctenopoma; species Ctenopoma multispine. The sequence goes on from JAUYWH010000018.1 coordinate 10,584,755, forward strand.
GTTTGGATCTGCCGTCTTGGAGAAGCCCAGCTACCTGCGCTACCTGATTAAGCTGCAGGCACTGCCCTGTGCTACTAGTCATGACAAGGACACTAGTAGAACACAACTCTTGAGAATAATCCGTCAGGAAAGATGAGGTGAAAGCATTTGTCTGTGACCTCCATATACAAAACCTTTAGAAGCTTGTCTTACTTTTGCCTCTTTGTTGCACCTGATGTCACTTTAATTTGTGCTTCCTAAATGGACAGATTGATATCCCTAAAGTTTAGCTGGCTTGGTGTTGTACTGTTATGATTAAGTGCTCCCTTAATTCTTATTTCATATTCTTTATTTAATTAATTGTGTTTATGGCAGTGTTTTCTGTGTTATCAATGACACATTTGTCAAAAGAAACAACACATTTCTGAAGTTCATCATTAACATGATGTAGTTTTAAAATTTAACAAGATGTAGTTTTAAAAATATAGTGCCTATGATTAACCACATAAATTAGCTAAAGTCAGTTCTAAACCAGCACTGTTATAATTTTGCAGTAAATCGTGTGAGGTTAGAAGTAATTTTATACCAGCATTTTTTTTTATTTCTGGGGTAAAATGTTTTGAGTAGAATGATGTAGGAGGTGATAAAAGATATGATGTACTGCATTTTACAAGCAAGGAAACGCACCCTGAGAATTGTCTGACAGTTGGCAGCCTACTTTTGCTTTGCATTTTAAATACAACTCAGATGTGTTTAGAGGAAGCTGTTGTCCCATTACATTCAGAATGCCTTTGATTGCAGGAATCCTTCATTATTCTGATTTGGAAAGTTAACATTTAAGCAGAACATATCATCTGGTGTATTAAGCAGACGACACCTCTTGATTTTACCTTATTTTGCTCAAAGCTGTTTTCCCTTTTCATATACCATCACAGTATATTCATACAGTCTTCCGTCATTCAACAACCTTTAATTCTGAGCGAGGCAATGATTGAGCTCCCTTTTGCCCCTTAATCTAGGTCTTGTCAGCTGAATAAAGAGCCCTTTAAATGTGCCGCAGCCCAAATAAAGAAAGGACAGTCATGGCCCAGATGTGCGAGGGTATCAGAGCTGTACCTGAGTCAATAGATCTCAGCGATAGAGGTGTCAACCTTTCACAGGGAGCTGAGGCTCAGCCAGCCTTTTAGCTTTTACTGTCCAATGTGCTGAGCTTGGCTGAGCCATTCAGTCCAAAGAGAGTAGAGAAAAAGAGAAAGCGAAAAGACAAAGACCAGCACTGTCATTTAGAGAAACCCATGACATTGCCCATCTTCTCCTGGTCAGATAAGTCCAGTTATCTTTAACTAGGGCTTTGTTGCAGTGTTTTTGTATAAACTTTTAAAGTCCTGTAGTTTTTTTCTACTTTTTAATGGCTTACATGCAACCAAAATCTAGGAAACTCAAACGGTGACATGTTTTTTCAGGAGAATACTAACAAAGAAATAAGTTTTTCAAAGTGTAACAAAGACACATAATTCACACGAATAGTAAATGGATATTAGCGCATTGTAACATTTCTTCCATAGTATAAAAAGATCTATATTGTAAAGGAAGTGATGGATTTTGGATAGATTCAATGCTAAAAAAGTTGAATGAATTGAATTGTGAATATCGTAGGAGACTGAATTGAAATGTCAAGCACACAGATGTGTTTCTACATGCCTCTGTCCTCATTTGAAGGCAGTGAGTCTCTGTGCACATTACTGCTCTCTGGCAGCTGGACTATGAGTGTAGAGAGGAGGAAATATTCCAGAGGCAGACTGTAGCTAGAATCTGGTGGTAGATCAATGACAATAAATGTGATTCATTCAAGATGGCACGTCCCTGTTATTGAGTTTGGCTCTGCTGTGTTGTGAAAATCCCATTAACAGGCACCAGTTTAAGACATCCCTGGAACCAGATAAAAACATATCCTGGTTCGGTCAGGTGCTATGCAAGTAATGTAAGTTACACTCTGCTTATTTAGGGTCTTTTTTTTAGTAAGTTGTTTTCTAGGGGACAAACTTGGAATAAAACTCACCCACTCAGAATACAATAGATAATATTGAGCTGAGCAGAAATTAATTTCATTTAATGCACCAGTAAACCTTTTTATGAATTTTCAGCTTGGGTTATTAATACATTTTTCTCTCTTGACTTCATGATCTGTTGGCTTGTTTGGCATAAAGCTCTGGTGAGAATGTCCTTACTTTATAAATGCTGGCAAGAGTGGTCAAGGGATGTACCAGATGGCATGGCCCATATGCAGTTTGCCCTTTGGCCAGGTAGACTAATGAATCCTTTTGGGAGTTAATCACACTGTCTGGCATCAGACCCTCCATGGGCACAGCTTCCCTGAAATATTCTGGCGCTTTCACATTTTCCTGTAACATATGTTTATACTTATGGGCATAAAATTGGAAATAAAGGCTCTTTAGCACTTTAAATCACAGAAGTAGAAGATTATAGAGCATTCATACCATTGCATGGTGTGTATCTGTAGATTATGGGCCCTTTTGAATCAGTTATTTTCCTGAGTGATGGTTTGACCTCCACAGTATGAATGTTACAGTGCTGTGTGGAGTAGGTAATTATGCACAAGAATTACTTGGAATTTCTTGTACTATGATCTGAAAAAAATAAATTGTTAAAAACTGGATTCACATGATGCCACATGAAAGTGGAATTTGATCCAGGAAACGGTACTAACATGAGATGCGTGAGGTGGAGGCTCACTATCAAGTCCTTGTAGACAGATCGCTCACTCTGTATTCGTCCCTGGTTGGCTCTTTGTTGACATGCTGCTCAGAATGGAATCGAAATATGAGGATTTAATGGGTAAAATTGCTGATAACAGTAGATAGTCAAGCCTTTTTAACATATAACTGATTTTATAGAAAGATTTTTGGTAAGTTACATCCTTACACCAACTAGCCTTTTTAATAGTTTTTATTTATTTCTGAAAAGTTCTACGATTTATGCATTATCAAACATATATAAAATTTAGTAATATACACTGGCAGTCCAAAAAAAGTTACCACCAAAAAAAAAGTAACACACTCTAATGTTTTGTTAGACCGCCTTTAGCTTTGATTACAGCACGCATTCGCTGCGGCATTGACATGGAATAACCTGGTCATTCAGTATATTCTGGTAGTCAGCTGACTTCATTCTTGTAGCACTGTTGCTCCAGGAGGTTCGTACCTATTTGCTTAGATCCAAGTGACGACCCAGCCAAAAAAAAGGTCGCCTTTTTTTTTTTTGGTGGCGACTTTTTTTTTTATGGGCAGTGTAATAATAAATAATTCTAGTAAATAATAAATACATAATTTAATTATTTTATTAACTTTTTATTATCTGTGTCTCTTTTATTATAAACCATGTCCTGGTGGTGGTTGCTAAACATACTTTATTGGTATTAGACCAGTGAAACATTTATTTATTATAACATTTATCAACTTTCAGAGAAAAACTTTAATTATGACAAAGATGTGTGCAAGTGACAGGGGGTTACACTCTTTATTTTTGCATTTGATTATTTCATCAAATCTTCACTTAATCTGTCATGTTCAAGTGGAAGCCTTAGGATCTCCTAATCATCAGCTTTGAAGGTTTATCCTCACTTTTTCCTTTGAAGCCTTATCGTGAGTTGGCAAAGAGACCAATTGGAAATTAACTCTCCAGTTGGTGACCATTGAGATGTTACACACTGTAACACAACTGCACAATTTTGACCCACCTGCTAGCAGCCATTTAGCAGATGACCAACGAAAACAATTATTAAGCAAACAAAAGTTAGGGTTGCAGGTCCAGCTATCTGCAGATATTTATTTATGAACGAACAATGCATTTGCTTGCAATTGAGTCAGTTTGAGTTTGCTTTTCTTTTCTTCTCTGTAAACCAAGCACTTGAAAAATCTGCATTGTGTTTTTGTCTGAATGTTACATTCTTCATTATTGACCCACTATTACTCCCATTATTACCTTGTTACTGTTAGAAATGCAAAAAGTGTGCTTATAATTCTTGGAATTATATTACATTTTTCTGCAATACTTAACCTTAGTACATTATGTTACTTACAGTGGATATGAGTTCTAGTAATTAGCTACACAATAGTAGTAACATGTGTTGCTTCTCATGAAGATTATGACATCAACTAAAATATGCCCTTTCATCAAGGAAATGACAAAATAATGTTCTGATAGTGGCTACTACATGTCCTCAAAACCTCAAAACATTGAGCTACTAACAGAGCTTCATTTGGGTCTGTCTAGAGTTTGTTTGCACTAATGAAAAAACTGTTGCACATAGTTTGCTGTGAAGAATAATTGTATTTGCTCTGAATTTATTACCTTGGCTTGCTAATTAAAAATCATGAAATCACTAGATACAGGGGAAAAATACAGGCAAAAAATCTCAGTAGCATGTGCTCAACCTTAGCGCATCTGAGGAATTTCTAAACTGTAAATCTGTTGCCTGTCACTAGAGCATCTGCTTCAATTGTTGAGCTGTAACATTACATGGCTGCCTAGCAAACTGTAGGGTCTGCTGCCAATTTTAATGAACCACTTTGAGGATAAAAAATGGGCCATCCTGTATGCCCGTAAAACATGATTGCAGCGTATGCCTACATATGAAACCTCAAACATGCAGAGTACATGCTTCTTGAATATCAAGGGACATGAAGCTAAAGGGAACCGTAACCAAATCCAAGGCAACTGTGAAATAACCCGTAATATGTGAAGTTTCTTCTTTATCTGCATGATCCATCCTGCTTCATCCCCTTCCTCCTAATGACCTATATATCAATATTGTCTAGTTGGTTAAATATGTGCATCACACATAGTAATCTTAAAGTAACATTTATAATTGGTTGGAAAACTTTAAATTCTGTGAATAGGGTTGTGTCTGTGTGGCTTACTGCGTGTGTCAAACGTACATTGTCTCACTGTCTTTTCTCCAGTCATTCAGCAGCACTGAGACGGCCTGTGTGAACGTTGACTGTGACTGTACTCAGCAATTTTAAATAATTACAATGCTACACTTCAATCATGTTTTGCAGCTTGTGAAGATAGTGATCCAGAGGAGCAAAATACATCTGCGCATCAAAGAAACTGAACAAAACAACTAATGTTTGATTGCATTTGTAAGCAAATGAACAATATTTCTTATGCCTCACTTCCTTTTGATCAGCAAGTGTTTGAGCTAATGCCAGAACATTTCACTGTTAAATCCCCAAAGAAGATTAGCATTGGTCCTTAATTATCTTGCCTTCTGTAATTACATACATTTAAATCTCTGATCAGCTCCTTCTGAAAGATATGTAGCAGTGCCTTTTGACATCTGTGCTTGAGGCAGCTGCAAGGACAGAGTGGTACAATAGCAAGCTGAACTGGGTTAAGCATTTTCAGTTAGGCCCATAAAAAATGGAACAAAAATTTGTGGGATTTTGTCCATTGTATACCACCACATTGAATTTGAAATGAAATGCTCAACGTGTGAGCAAAGCCAAGACTATTAGCTTTAATTCAAGGGGTTTGACAGATGTGCGGATTTAACCATTGAGGAATTATTTTTATACACACACTGCCATAATTAGGCTCATAAATAATTGAACAAATTAACATAATTACAAACGAAAGGACTAATTTTATTACTTGGATAAAAATCATTACAAATGCCTTAAGTCTGGAACCCATGGACATGACCAATTGCTTAGTTCATTTTCCATGAGATACTTTTCCTTTACTGGTCTTTACTGCAGCTGCCTTCAGTCTTGTCTTCAGTAAGAGAAAAGCATGCTCTGTCGCGTTGAGATCAAGTTACTCATTTAACCAGTGAAGAATATCCCATTTATTTTCCTTTAGAAACTATTGCTGTACGTTTTGGGTTATTATCCATCTGCATTATAAAGTGGTGCCATTTTTGCAGTATTTGTCTGGATCTGAGCAGAGACTATAGCCCATACACATCAGAATTCATCCTGATACTTTTATCAGCAGTCAGTTCATCAATAAACACCAGTGATCGGGTTCCATTGGCAGCCATACATGGTCATGGTGTAACACTGCCACCACCATGTTTGACAGATGATGTGGTATGCTTTTGGTCATTAGCTGTTCCCTTTCTTGTCCATACTTTTCTCTTCCCATCATTCTGGTGCAAGTTAATCATGGTTTCATCAGTCCAAAGAATTCCATTCCAGAACTGGTCAGGCTTTTTTTTTAAGTATTTTTTGGCAAGGTCTAATCTAGCCCCTCTGTTGTGCTGTTGCTGAGTTTGCCAGTTAATTCCTTTATTAGGAATGTTCAAAAATATTGTATTGGCTAGTCCCACTGTTTTTGCTGTCTCTGTGGTGGACTTGTGTTTGTTCAGAATGATGTTGGCCTCCTTCACTTGCACAGATACCTCTTTGGACCTTGTGTTGAGAATTCTAATGAATAGCTAACCAAATGCAAATGTAACACTCAGAACCACGTTCGGGCCTTTTATCTGCCTGATTAGTCACGGAGCAACAGGGGAACAGGCCACCTGCTTGTCAGCAATTTTTCCATTATTTATGAGCCCCCCAAAAGAACTAGTATGTGTAAAAATGACTGTAACTCCAGTTTTATATGTTTGTTACATTATTAATGGACCTAACTGTAAGTGAAGGCCTTTATCTGCAAATTTCTGACTATTTGCTTGTAAGTCATAGATAAACCTGTGAGTAAATAATGTATTATTTATCTGTGTAAGCTTGTCTGTCTTGTGTGTGCTGATCCATGAATTTGTCATCAGACTAGGAGCGTAATGAATCATGAATGTGGGTGGATGTGCCAGACTTAAAGCTTAAGATAAGATGTGTTGTTTTACATCTAAGTGGTAGCAGGCTCCTCTCTGTGTGGAAAAACTGCTGTGACACGTGTATCTTTTTCAGTATATTAACACTTCTGTCAGTGTTGTCACCCTAGGCTTACATACAGTATGTGTTTCTCTGCTGCTCACTCGGTTAAATCAAACTTTACACTCTCACTTTCACCCTTTGCCTGTTCTTTTGTCAGAAATATAGGCTGACAGACAAAACACATTACCAAAATAGGTATAACTTAAAAGTGTCAACCCGCTTTTAAATAAATGTGCCAAAGTTTCAGCAGCAGTGAAAGATTTGGTTGCAGAACTGATTTGGCAAGCTATTTTAACAGATGCCTTGTACGTGCTCTGGGACTGCACCCAACCTCTTGCCCCGCTTCACCTGCAGCTATTGCTAATACTAGGAGCAAAACACCCTTCTGTGCCCCACTTGCTAACAAGTCCTGCTTTGTCAAAAATCTCTTAATGGGGAGAAAAGGAATTACATGTGACAAACTCAAGGCTTTGTTAATTTACGCAGCTGTGCTCTGCTGTATATACAGTAGAACTACGCTATATAAAATCTCATTTATCATTCTATCTTCCAACAAGTGAATTGATCTGAACTGTCGGCTATTTAATTTCTACATGAATTCCAACAGTTTGATTTTTTTTTTTTTTTGATTTTGAATCCGTTGGCTGTTGACCCTTCACAAATACATTCACATTGTAAATGTGTTTTTATACCAACAGGATTGATTTTCTGATATCTACTTTGTCTACCCCAATGTTTCCATTTTTGTTGGCACTGTTGATATTGAGACTTTCAAGTTAAAGTCAGCCTGACAGTCTGAGCACAACTGTGATCTTGCAAGCGTACAGTGTATTGACAGCTTGGTTTTAAATTCCATCTTGGGTGCAAATCAACTGACTAGAACAGGACAGATATGGTCTAGTGAGCCAAAATCCCATCTAGGCTTAGGGATGATTAGTCCTGAAGTTGACTAACGTAGCCATTTATGTTTGTGTTCTTTTGAAACAGAGTTTACAATATGCAGAAAGGTTTTATGTGTAAAAATGTCAAATAGTTGGTCTGTAAAAGTAATGCCTGTATTATTTTGGCATTACTGTTATTTATATTCTGCGATATGTTTTGGTATCTGTATTATGGAAAGAAGCTAGAAACACAGACAAGTGAGAAAAGGAATAACATGTGACAAACTCAAAGTCACAACATCATAAATATGCAGCTCACACTTCTGCCTGCTGCTCGCAAGCCCTATTTTGTGTCAGCAGCATCACAGTTTTCAAAATGGTGAAAGTAGCTGGATATGTCAAATTATGTGGTTAAAAAAACAAGACTGAAAGATGAATAGAGTAGTGCACAACCTATGAAAGCTAAAAGCACCATTTTTTCCTTTCAGCTGTCATTTACACTTAAGGACAGTTCTGCCCTTCATTGATTTTTCTCTTTTTTCCAACCTTGGCCAACACTGGTATTCCACCTACTTTGACAAGTTAAGTCGATTTATTCCATCAACAGAACATTCAAATTGGAATTGACTTATTTCAGAGTTACAGGGTTTCTTAATGCAGCAGGAAAATGCCATTTTCTATAGTTATCCATCATTATGACAATAAACTATTTGCTCTTGTGCCAGAGTATTACTCAGACATTGTTTCAAACACTTTACATCTTGGGAAACATGGTCCACAAGGCTGAAATGAGGTGTTTTCTTTTACATTTGCCAGCCATCTGATGCATGCCATTAGAAACTGAACCCAAGTCAGTCCCTGCACTGTTCACTGTGATCGTCTTCCTCCAAAAACAAAATGTGATTGACCATGTTGTATTACAGTGATACTTTAATGATGTTGAGTTTCAATGGGTGGGAGCTTTTGTGTAAGCAAAACTGATACAACATAAACATTGGCTGACAAAAATAAACAGCAGACATTTCTGTAACCTGAAATATTGTAAATTAGATTATGAAAAATAAGATAATGAAATTCTACCAGTATGCTACACTTACCTCAAACTCTGCAGAGTATTGTTTTCTCTGCAGGCATGTGTTAAACTGATCACAGCTTGGAATAAGTGTTGCATCTCCACTCACTGGAAATAATGTGTGACAGCTGAACAATGCTGTTGCATTGCTAAAAGATTACAGCATTGTTGTTTATTAGGAAAAACAAGAGCCTTAAAGAATCACCAAATTTAACTTCTGCATTTCACCTTATTTTGTTGTTTCAGAGATTGTCTCTGTGACCAGGAGGCTTGTGTATTACTTAGGAGACAATGGGTTTGTGTTGAACTGTTAATGGTGCACCTCATTACTATAGCTTGGTGCCTCTCTAAGGACTAATCAAGGATTAAGCACATTTGAGAGTACCAGCACGTATGTACTGCATCCTTCGTGTTTGATTATCCATGCACGGCTCCTTTATTCTATAGCCTACTGTATTTGTATGCAGAACACCAATGTCTGCATTGTATAGGATCCATCAAAAATGTCCCACAATATGAGTCTATTCTGCACCAATCTCCCACTAGTGCAGCAGCCAATTTAACTTTACCTTTCTCAAATGTTAATGGGTAGAAGTAGAATAAATAACTCAAAAAACTGAAGTCTGGTGTCTGATGCTGTCAGATGCTGTCAGACATAGAGCAGCAGGGGACAGATAAAATAGCAAGTACGCAGAAAATGTGGTGCTTGCTAATTGATTTATTTGTACGTATCAGTAATGAGTTCAACACTTGGAATTATTACCCAGAGAATTTGCAAAATTTCTGTCTTCTTTGGCAACTACTTGACCAGTTTCACAGATGTTACTGCACAGGAAGACAAAGTATGCGTTATGACCAGGCTTTTTTCCAGTGTTGTACAGCAACCACAGCTTCACAGCATGTCTACATAGAAAGCGTTTCAGCTGCATGTTTAGTTTTATGTGTTATGCAACACTCTTTTTTTTTTTTTTTTTTTTTAATCAATGCAGCTGTCTACACAGCCCATGTGTAACCTTTCAAAACGCAGAATGCCTGAACGCCTGTGTAGACATACACACCTTACCAAAGTGGCTGCTGTTGCTCTAACATGCTGCACAGGCTATGCTTTCTGTCTTTATACAGTCTTTTGTTTGTTACTTTAGTCTTGCTGATTTAGAAGCTTAAGGACCTTTTATCAGAAATAACAACAAAGTGAACCCGAAAATGAAAATAATATTTATCACAAGAAGGGCATCTCTGAAATTAATTTGTAAATGGGCGTATTTTAGCAACAGGGTTCTGTGACAATTCATTTTTTAGCCTTATTTGTGTTCTTTTATCTCTGGTTGTTGTGAATATTCACTTGATTTCAATTTCTGAACTCAACAAGTTAGAATATTGTGAAAGTGTTTTAAGTAAAACTGATATTTGAGATTCATTAAACATGAATTGAAATAAATCAAGCTCTTTTCTTTTTTGTTTTAATTTTGAAGTGCAGTTTACAGATGCAGTAGTTTGTGTTAAACAAGCCCTGACCAAGTGTACTGAATGCATAAATGAACATATTTCTCAGAGGTTGTATTGTAAATCCTTTTTGCATTGGGATTATAAAGTATTCCAACATTTCTAATATTGAGATATTCTAATGAACCTGCTTTTTTAACTGGGTCCCAGCCAGATGTTCTATGTTGGCTTCTATCTGCCGGTTCAGTTAGTTTGAGTTCGACCCTGTATACTTTCATCATTAAAACTTATGCTCCATAAAAATCTGTTTTCTCAGTTCACACCCATTTATTGTTTTCATTTACCAGAGCTGTCACAAGCAAATCGGATTGAAGCAGTGAGGAGACATGGAGAGGAGCACCTGACAGACTCCCAAATGCAAATGGTTACTTCCAAATGAGAATATTTTGGACTATTTTAGAATGGAAAAATATATTTTTTTTTAAATTGGCCAATTGTTTAGGCATGGTAGGGGGTGTGTGCCATATTAGGAGAAACAGTGATCTTTATTGGCGATAAATTGTATTGTTCCAAAAATAACAAATCACTGCCAGTCACAAAATATTAATACACCAAAGTATATGTGATGCAATACTTTGAAAACAGAAAATAATGTTAGCAAAAAGAAAATTTTTTATGCCTAGATGGATATATTTTTTTTTTGCTCATAAAACTGGTATAATATAAAAATGTTAAATCCTTTTCAACTTTCTGACTTAATCAAATTAATTATGGTTGATTAGCACTGAAAATATCACACAAAATAAAAACCATTTGAGCAGCAGCTTTTTGAATATTTTGTGTATAAATGTCATGCCTTGGATTAAGCATTTTATTACATGCATCCTTGCAGATTTTGTCAAGCTTGGTCAAGTTGAGTCACTATTAACTGTGAGGTCGCTCAGTGCGAGTCACTGCACAAATCAGATACTCTGTTTAAGTTGCACAGCACCAAAGGTTGAGTCACTCACAGCCTCTTTCAGTCTTGTCCTAAAAAGGTCTTGGTGTTTGGACATAGCTGTCTTTAGGCCTTCAGGACTCTTCCTGTGATAGCTCTGGGAATCTGTATGTATCTGGCACAGATCAGTGTACCTCTAATCTCACGTCTCTCAGCCCCTGATACTAAAAAGTGCATAACCTGCCTGGTGATGCTGTCATCACCATGCACAGAGACAGAAATTGTGTTAAATGCATGATGGGTTGAGCCTGGTTTCTGACAGATAGTGATGTGCATTATCGCTGTAAAGTTAAATTTCATTTAATCTGAATCTTTTTCCCTCCTTCCTTTATTTAATTCATGCCTTTTTAGTAACCCCATCTCGCAAGCAAGCAAGGTTGGCAAAAATTTCAATACCATCCCCGGGGCCAATACTTGTGTTTCTGAACAAGTATTGGACTTTTGTTTGCTCAAATTTACACTCACATATACACATTTTTGAGAACTAATGGATAATTAATTCTTCAGTCAAATCAATTTAATTGCCCTCAACATATAGAAACCTTTCAAAGACACTGAAAGGCTTTTTTCTCTACTCCTCTAGAATGAACCCTATCTTCACTAATTCACCAGAAACAGATTTGTGTTTTGAATAGAGGTTTCAACATCACAGCATCAAAAGATATGGACAACAAACTAACAACCTTTTTTCAGTTTCTGAAAGCAACCATTTGTCTAAATGACAAATATATTCCTCACTCACCCCTAGTCTTACCTGACCATTCTGATAATAATGGTCTCCTTTTTCCCAAACTAAGAGTATTACTACAAGTGGTAGTACACTAGTGTTGAGCTGTGATGTTGAAAATTATTCTGACATTTAAATATTCCTGGCTTAAAGCTGCAAGAGTCTTTTCTTTTTCTCTATCAACGATGCATCAAATGAGACTGTAAGCTGAAAAGGAACATCACATAGATGTTTGGATACGTAAACAGCAATTTTTAGAAAATGACATATTTCTGAATGCACTGCCATCCATTTGATGTACATAATACTGATGTACATGAGCTCAGTGGCCATTATTGTGGAGCTTTGAACTGTGATTTAAAGAAAATCCTGCGTGAGGTGCATGTGCTGCTGTATCAAAGTTGCTCTCTGTTTCACACGATAGCAGGTTACCGACAAATATTATCCTTCCCCATTTGGTATGGTCTGTTTCTCTTTGATAGCTTCAGTGATGAGAGTCCCAAAATCACAGGAGAATTTCGATCAAAGACTCAGCGCAGCCTTTTGAAAAACCGAATCCTGTGGCAGTGATGTGTGTAAAACATTCACTCTATGCCTCGCTCTATGTCTCTGTCCCCCTCAGGTGAGCACCTGCGTGTCTGTCCTCAGGGATACACCTGCTGCACGTCCGAGATGGAGGACAAACTCAACCAGCAAAGCAAACTGGAGTTTGAAAACTTGGTCGAGGAGAGCAGCCACAATATGAGGGTGACATTTGTCTCGAGGCATAAAAAGTTTGATGGTAAGTCACATGGATTTTCTATATGTTTATCACACATAATGTACTGCTTTTCTAGACAGCATCACAAATGTAGTCTAGAAAAGTACTGTGAGGCTTGTAAACATGATTAATAATTACTACAACTGTTATTAATAAGATATGATTCTTCAGTACAGTACAGTACAGTACTAGAGTTCTGTTATGTGCCATTCACAAGACTCCCTTACTTACACATACACTGTACATTGCTTTAAGAAAAATCAGTACTAGACAGTTGAAGTTAGTGAATTGTTGTTCTTCAGAGACCTCATATGTACAATAAAAGATCAAGGAGCTGCAGAATCATGATGTCACTTATACAATTAGGTACTGTAGCTATCGTCTTGTAATGAATTGGTTGTCTAATTTAAAATTTATTTTTTTGTATGAACCTGAAGTCTGTCAGGTTCATATAAAGTTAAGTGAATAAAATCAAAGTGTCTGGTTTCATCCAGCAAAACGTTTACCTTGACCATAAATACCAAATTTAATATATACTTAATATATACCGTTGAAAAAAGATCAACAAATTGCAACTGTGACCTCATGCACAGTAACTGAAAAATCTATGAGCTTCTTTGCTTATACTTCACATCTAAACTGCACATCTCATATTTTTGTGCACTAGGAGAGTGAAAGCAGAGCCTTGAAAAAAGAGACACTAATGAATCTTGAATCAAGAAATCGTCTGTGCTTCTAGGTAAAGCACATAAACTCTATACCAGCATCAGAAGGGCTCTAGCTGAAATAACAAAGATGGATGTTTCACCTGGCCAAAAGCCATAAAGAATAGTTTATTTGCCATTTGTCACTGCTGAGTGTTAAATGATCCATCTGTCAGGTTGGCAGTCAACTGAGGACAATACCTGGATGCTGGAACTACAGTAGAGTAGGTATTCAATTGTTATTGTTTTAATAGTCAGGATTAGGATAATTGAAGAGCTGGTACTCTAAGAAATGGTTTTCAGTGCTTGAGTGAATCCTCCAATTCATAGATAATAGACTAAAGAGCAAATACCTATATTTAGATGCCATGAAAATGAGCAATTTGAATCACAAAAGCATTCATTATTTTTCCTGCTTTTATACAACAACCTTTGAATTACATATGCTTGTCAGAAGCACTGATCTAAGAGTTGTTTTTAATTCTTGTCTCTTGCACCTGAGTGAAATAAGAGATATGTAGATTGATGATCATTGCTGTCAGCGTTGCAGATGCAAGGTCACTAGAAATCCAATCTAAAGGATCAGTGTTGTGATGAATCAGTATGGCTAAGATGAAGTTCATCCAATTCCAATGCAACTTTTTCTTTTCTGAACTCTGTACTGCATTTTGTCTAAATCAGCCTGTTAGTGTTGCTATGCTTTTTTTTAGCATGTGTAAGTTACAATGAAATGTGTTAATGTGAAAAGTTATTTGCGCTCAGTGGTGCGGCAGACACTTCAGAAACAGCTTGTTAAAAGACTGATTTGCTAAACTCTGACACTAATGATCTAGTTCTTATTAAAGCTAAGTGTACAAAACATTCATGTAGCTACTTCTGCATTTGGACGAGTAAAGTCACCAATGATATGCGGATGTTCTCTTTGTCAATCATTGATACCGATGTACAGTTCTTTCAACGCCTCTGTTGTGTAGGCTGTTAAAGTGATAAACCACTTTGGCAGATAATACAGCAAACACAACATGAGTATATGTTTGATATAAACACCACAGGTTTTACTGGACAACAATGACTCTCCTTTCTACCTCAATGGCCATGTTGGTGTGATGTTTTTGTGAAAACAAATAGCAGCTACTGAAAGCTGTAGCTATCATGCTCAAAATGCAAGGAGGTATGCTCAATTGCAGAAGACGTCTTTATAAACGAATAATGGGCAAGAGAAGCAGGAGCACACTGACAGTTCTGTAGTGTAGAGTTCAGCGATGTTTAGATCGATCAGCCACCAATCATTATTGGCCGATTTCCGTGAAAAAGTATATCACAAAAGCTGCTCACCTGTAGCTCATATTTTGCAGCCTGCAGAGACCCTGTGTCTAGTGTAGCCTTCCTCTCCCCCTTTCCCTCACACTGCGCAGGCACGCACGGAGGCAAATCATAAACAAACACGTCTGCCGTCTGATGTAAAGTTTACATCCCGCAACACATGCAATGAAAAAAATACCTTGCGGGTGAAGCTCGTTAAAATGCTTCAACACAACAGATACATTTGTAGTAGTTTCTTTTGCTTAAGCTCTATAGATCCAGAGAACATCCCATGCATGCCTGTAATTTTTATCATACAATCAGAAAGAAGGACAAGGCCAAAAATAATCAGTGTAATTAGGAGACAACAATCATCAGTGGGACATTTTGATACATAGTAGCTATAAGCAATAAACATAGATATGCCATTAATCTATGCCTGGTCTCATTCTGGAGCATTATGATATAATACCTTACATAACACATCAATCTTCTACCTATAATAAATTGGAAAATTTACAGCCAATTAATGTGCTCAGTATCGGAATGTGCAGCAAAAGAACTGATCGGAGCATCCCTAGTAGAGTTTATTCCAACAGCTGATCTTTCAGCGTCAATGTGCCTTCCTCGGAGCTTAAAAAAAAAACAGGTCACACTGTATATAGAGGCTCAGGGTCACTAGAAGTACACAAATTAGAAAAACTAAATCAGAAATCATTTTTACACTAAAATTCAATTATACAGATGCTCAATATACAGGTCAAAATCAAAATAAAGTGTGCAACGTAAAATTCATAGGATAGTCAACTCTACATACAGAATAAAAATACATAGACAAACTGGTTGGCCTTAGCACAAATCCATTAGTTAGTTTAGCTATACTGTAGGTGTACAGGGGAACAGAAAATGTGAACTCAAATGCACTGAATGTATGGGTGGGAGTTTTTAATTTCAGCTCATATCCTTCAAGTAATATACCTCACATTTTTGTCACTGGAACTAAAACGGAATCAGCACATTAAAAAATGTGCATGTATGAAGTCTAACAAAAGAGAAATATTTAAAATTGAGTGGCGGCATGATAAAATGTGTAATTACAGCTTTCTTTGCAGGTTCTGCAGCTTCTTTTTAATATATGCAATTTATAAACTTTATGTCCTCGTGCTGATTCCATGAGATAATAATAAATGTGTCACCTTCAGACACATGTACAATAAACTTTAGACAATCCAGAGTTGTAAAACTTTTCTGAGAAGTAGATGTTATACATGGGAGCATACAGAACATAAAAAAGTTCAGCTCTGCTTCTGTAAATCTGTTAATTGGTAGCCATAGGTTATGCAAGTATTGCCAGATTGTTGAAAATTTACAGTGAAATACTCTAAAGGCTAGAGTGTATTTCTGCATTAACAGCACCATTTCACAGACAGTGTACGTATATCTGAACTGTTATATTGGAACACTGGTGACACAAATCACTTATGCAGTTCCACCTTGTGCACACCTGTGTCACACCAGGCCACTCAACATCACATTTCTGTTACTTGTGTTAAACTCCCTCTACCTCATGGGGTTTGAATCATCCTTCATCAATTTTACATGCCCTCATTTCTGTCCCCAGTTATTTATAGGGCCCTATTATGAAAACCTTAACTTACTTTTTGATTACTGACTGAGTGCCCTGGAGGCCTCTGGGTTTTGATGCGTTATTGAGCAATCCTTAAGCCATAAATGACTGTTGCACACAGGAATTAAGGTTTGGGTATTCTGAATGTCCAGTCATCCAGCTGAGGAATCTTTTCTACAAATTCTCAGTATGTGTAATATTCTCCAAGAGAGTGATCATATTCCAGCAGATGTACAATACTAAGAAAGAAACTTGTAATGTTTGGCTCAGCCTTGCTCTTAGTTTTTTTTTTTTTTTTTAGTTTCTGGAAGCATCGTGTTCTTCGTTAGTACAGTACGTGCCTATAGGTGACTTGAATTAAGGGAAATAAATCAAATTTGTTTGTGAGAGTGAAAGCTGGACAGGCAAAAATTAAGACAGACTGCAAGACTGGTATGGTATGTATGGGCAGAAGAGAGTTACAACACATCTGTTAAAGACTAATTACAGAGGATAAACCATAATAAAAGGTAGCTCACACTAAGCCAAGTGACTTAAGAGTGTAACCACTGTACAGAGTGGTTTGTGGCCACTAAAGCTGTCATATTACGAAATTTATTTCTTGTTGAATTTTAATCGTTTAATAAATATTTAAAATGTCACAGTTTTAAGGAAAATTTTAGACATGGTGAATCAGTCTGATAGAACATCCCTCATATTTAGAAGAGGAGGGTTAGGCTTATGCCTGTGGAAGGTATCATAGATTCTTTTGTTCTGGAATATGCAGCTCTCCATTTTCTTAAAGGTCAGCACTGTCCTAAGCATTTGTTTTTTCAATTTCATGGTTTCAAAGATGATCTCAATGCATAAAATTAGGACAGATTTGCCTTACTATCAAAATTACCTAAGAATGTTTTTAAATGCTAGTGTGTATGGGACACTGGGGCGCAACCCTTGGTTTAGTTGTTACCATCAAGGGTGACAGAGCCAGTTACTAAGTTTAGGGGGCAATTACTCTTTTACATAGGACCAGGCAGGTTTTGATTACTTTTTTCCTTAATAAATGAAATTATAATTTAAAAACTGCATTTTGTGGGCGGCACGGTGGTGTGGTGGTTAGCATGGTCGACTCACAGCTAGAAGGACCCGGGTTCGATTCCCGGGGTCGGGAAGCAGCTTCCCGGGGTCGGCCGGGTGCCTTTCTGTGTGGAGTTTGCATGTTCTCCCCGTGTCTGCGTGGGTTTCCTCCGGG
>JAUYWH010000018.1:10602478-10713741 GCA_034779795.1 Ctenopoma multispine
CGAAGATAGCTGGGATAGGCTCCAGCACCCCCCGCGACCCGAAATGGATTAAGCGGTAGATAATGGATGGATGGAAACTGCATTTTGTATTTACTCTTTACTAAAAATTAGTTGGATGATCTAAGTCATTTAAGAGGGACAAATATGCAAAGAATAAAATGAGGAAAGAGGGAAAATCCTTTTTCACACCACTGTACTTAGATGAGTAGTAGAATGTTTAGACCTGACAAGAAGGTAGTCCATTTACCATCTTTCCGATTAATACAGCATTCATCAACACAACTGACACAGTGAACAGGTGGAAGGTGCGTTTGCTTCATAATTTGTGCAGCTTTTATGGGTGTTCAGCTGATTTGGTGTCACTCCATTATTCCGTAGTAGTGTCACGGCACAGCTGAATGTCAAAGCTAACCAAATGCATAATCTGAGAGAACATTATATGTTGTGATACTATTGTGCATACTTTTGTAGTATTACATGTATTACTAGTATTACTACTGCAATGATTTCTTATTTACTATATAATTATTAATTTTTAACTTTATTCGTGCAAACCAGCAGCAACGTTGGTGTTTTTTAATACTAGTTCATGTTCTGTGATAGTTTAAGAGGTTAATGGACAGTTGTCATTTGTTTTTGTTGTATGGTAGAAGCTCATTAGACTTAGTTTTGTTGAAGCCTTTCGGTTCTCTCACGAGACCTTAGAAAGAGATTAGTGTGTGTGGTTGGTTGACTAAAGTCTGGGTTGAGCAGCAGCCTTGGTTGACTGAGTTCTTTGATCCTGCCCCAGTAGAGCTTCCCGGCTCAACATTGAGAGCGGCAATGCCCCTCATTCACTCCAGCAATCCCTTATTTAAACCCGACTTAAACCAAGACTCAAACACAATACCCATTTCTTTCTAATCTGTGGTCTTTACAAATTCATAAGCTCTGAGTGAACTGTGCTAGTCAGCTAATACACAGGGCAAGAGCACTACCTGTGTTATTGCATTTGACAAATTTGTCTTGATAGGTTTTAACAAAAAAATTAAGAATCCATCTTTAGAAACGAGCGGAACAACTGACACCATTTTTCTTGGACTCATTATTAAATTATGTCTTGGTAATTTAACATTAACTGTCTATTGCGTTAAAATTGTTTGTGCAACACAGAATACTAAATCAAAAATCTGGAGAATAAATTTGAGCAAAGTATATTATTAAAATATTCTCATAATTTTGTCTTACTTATTCTTGATGTAAGACGTGCATCAGTCTCGCAAGACATTGCACCTTGTCATGAGAGAAGACAGCTGTGCATAAAAACAGGCTATAAACACAGACAGAGGAAGCAATAATGCTCTTGGGTTAGTTTATTTTAAGAGTTTGCTTTTATGTTAGCATGTATGTCCTGTAGCACTTCTGCTGATGAAAAGTTCAGTGATTTAGAGCCTCTGTTTCCATCACAGAGCTCCAGAGAAGATTGTCGGCAGCAGTTCTGGAGTTAGTTACTATATGTTGCTTTTAGCTGATTTAATTCTGTCAGTGGTAACGGGAGAAAGTGTGTCAAGTGTGTCAAGAGTTACAATTCATTGGATTATTCAGAAAGAAGACCCAGTGTACAGTAAAATGTACAGTAATAGAATAGTAAGGCACAGACCAGTAGTAAAAAAAAGGAAACCCCTACCAGCTACCACCAAAACAGCTACCACAATATAAATTCTTGCTTCCAAAGGTAAGATTGATGCTTGATACATACCAAATACTTAATGACCCACTCTACTCAAAAAATTTGTTTCTCTTATGTATATGTTCTAATGTCCTAAATTGCCTGGCTTCTACTATACTGAGCGGTGTGTGTGCAGAGTTGGTCACTAACAGGGTGTTTTCACATTGTTCTTCTGAAGGTGGCTGGTATAGGTTCACTTCTTGAAAAAACAGATTTCAAAATTAGGTGGAGAACACAAGATTATCTACGTTAAAAGTCCCATCCAGGCAGAATGACAGAAATAACTTTCAGTTGACAGTAAATATGCTGGGGTGTGCAGTTTTTGGATGTAAACCAGAACCTGGAGCTTCTTTCCACTGTCTACCAAAAGATTCCATCCTGCAGTAGCAATGGCTATAATCTATAGATGTATCTATAGACACACCTAAGGATGTTAAAAGATGCTGAATCCACAGCACACATTTTGGCCAGGACTCTTTCCTCAACTACATGCAAAAGTCACAGGGTGACAGTTTTGCTAAGAGACAAATTTTGAGTATTAAGTATTTATGTTGGGAAACCTACAGCCACCAGAGTCAGCATGTAAGTATTTTTTTTTACATATTCAAAATGCTTTCTAAAATCAACCTTTTTTGAAACTGTGGTGTAAGTACACCTGTATTAAAAGTAGCATGCTTACCACTCTGAAATGGAAAATGAAAAACAGACTCAAACATGATATGTTCCCTATCATATTGTTGTGCACAGTTCTTTAACCAGTGTACTTTGGTTGAAGTGGCAGTGATAGGTGGAGCCATGGGGCTGGATTCATTTGCATATAATGAATATTCATAATTTTTATATATGACTTAAAATGTGACTGAAGTGGGACTTTAAGTATAAATCATTTTTAAGTTTGCATATGTTATAACTTTGCATAATGTCCTTTTGTACACCAGGGGTATATA
Organism: Ctenopoma multispine; assembly: GCA_034779795.1. NCBI lineage: Eukaryota > Metazoa > Chordata > Actinopteri > Anabantiformes > Anabantidae > Ctenopoma > Ctenopoma multispine. Next base: position 10,605,134 of record JAUYWH010000018.1, read on the forward strand.
TTCCAGGTGTGCATATGTTCATATTGTGGAGGTGCAAAAATGTTGTGTTGCTGTAAATTTGGCTTCCTTTAGTTAGATGTAATTTTTACACAGCAAAATATTTGACTCTTCCTAATCCACACATTAGTTTTGTTCATAATGTTGTGGCTTCTTTAGACAAAGGTGAAAAAAGCAAATATATATATGTAATTGATGAGTCACAGTCAACAGTGCACTTTAAAGTCTATTGCATTAAAACAACAAAGGGAGGATGAGGGTCTGTTAACCTGTTATAACCTATTACCTTAAAAAAAAAAAGTCTCGTGGACTTGAAAACAAAATGTAGAATAATTGTAGACTGCCTTTGTTCAGTTCAAATCAAATGCTTTAAACCTTCAGCTTCAACTATGCAAGTTGCGTCTAAACTTCCAATCCAACAAGCAACTGACTACAGCAGAATGCCGTAATGATCTTCTGATTCGTTGTGCCCTGCACAGAATAAAGGTACCCTGTCCCTGCAGAAAACCAACTCCATAACATAAAAGAGCCTACTCCATGTTTCACAGTGGAGCGACTTTTCTTGAAAGCTTCATTTTACATTCTCCCAGAAGCACAGTGGCTTGTCAGTACACATTTTAGCAAAACCCAGTTGGACATTTTATGTTTCACTTTCACAACGGAGGGCATCATGGGTCTTCCTCTGTGGAGTGCAATTTCATTCAAAAAGTGAAAGTGAAGCTGGACACTGTTGTGATCTTTGAGGTCATCTTATGTTGGTTTTTATGTTTCTTTGGTTATTTTTACAATTTTCAAAGTATTTTTCTATTCAATTTGGGCTCACTTTACCTCTGTTCACTTCATGCATATGTTGTATTTTATTAGTTTTTTTTTAGTTTACCCCAGATATTTGTAATGTTCCGTCAGAATGTTTTACTGTTGTCCTTTGCAGGGCTCCCACCTCTTCCGAAAGTTCTAGGCGTCTCCTGTGTCTGAAAGTAACACCACCTCATCGAAAGCTCTGGTGCATTGTGGCTGCAAGATGCCGATGGGCAATACAGAGTCTAGGCCTATATAGATATACTGTATATGCGGAATAGTTGTGATAATTAGACAAAATTGGCAGGTTGCAAAAATTTGCAGAGATTGGATGACTTTTTTTTTCTTGCAGATTCAATGAACTGATCATTGAATGCTAGTCTAGGAAACTAGAAGAATATTATAACTTCCTAATACCTAGCTTAACCTGAAAAAGGTCTGCTTGAATTATCCATGCAATCCACTTATTGGACGGTGGGAGGAAACCGGAGTACCCGAAGGAAACCCACGCAGACACGGGGAGAACATGCAAACTCCACACAGAAAGGCCCCCCATATATATATATATATATATATATATATATATATAAAATCTCTGTAATCTACTAACTTCCCCAAACTTCATAAACTCATAGCCATACTCAGTCCTTACATTTATTATTCATGTTTGACATTCATTGAAGTATTTTCCAAGTAAAAATTTGAAAATCCCACAATTCATGGCTGACATCAAATGGTTACATCAGAACAGCATCTCAAAGGTCCTCATTACTCCCTCCAGTTCAACTCTGAAGTTATGGACTAGAATCACAATTACAAGTTGTTATTTTTCATAATGAACATTATAATCCTTTTAAGAAAGTAAATGATATGTTCACTTGAAATGTTGATAGATCATCCTTAATATCCTCAGTGTAAGAAATTATGTCTGTTTTTCTTCTGCAAACTTGAATGATAGCTTGAACACATTTAATTACGCCATGCACAGGCTCTACTGTTGTAGATAGAGTACTAGAGTTTGTGGACTGATTTGTTATTCCCATTATCCTTTGTGCATAATATAATAACCAACATGATTAATTTATAATATGAATAAATTGAATAAGGAGGTTACACTTGATACACAGTGCAATATTCTGATGAGATTTGGCCCCATTTAGACTTTACATTGTGGTTAAAAGTTTGGCTTCTATGGCCAACTGGGCACAAATTTGGCAGGGGTAAACTTGCTAAATTGCAGTTGTTTATTTTTGGGAATTCACTGGGCAGCATGTGCCTGACAAGCTTTAAAAATGTAAAGCTTATTTTGCTTATCCCGTAGTGGTTTTCAATTTTATCAGTGCTTTCCAGTTATTGCACTGAATGCACCGTACCACCTGGGAACAATTACATGTTCATTTAAGTGTCCGCAATGCCATATGTATATCATCTGAGGATATGGTTGGTTTTTGTTGTGACAGGACATTATCGATGTAATGAGGGATTTTCCTCTGGGACGTCTCCAGTCAAATCAAATTGACTAAAAATCACTGAGTAGCTTCAAATGGCTTAATGATCTTCATAATAGACACATGGTTTCGAGTCACAGTTTTGTTCAGCTCCTGACTTTCTTTTCAAAGACTTTTCTTTTGTCTTTTGACTTGAAGTCTCAACACCACTTCCTGTCTGTGAGCACTCTACCCCCGGTCTCTCTCCCCACCCACTCTGGCCAATCAAATTCATCCCTCTCACCTGTGCACCGAGTATATAGCCTGCCAGATGCACTGCTCAATTAACCTGATTGTCTGCTCTCCATTCTGAACTTGGCTGGTTGGAACCTCCGCCTGAACCAATTTAAGCTGAACTGTAAATTTTGGTTCTGTTTATCTGTTTTTGGCTGTCTTTGTAAACTTATACCTACCTCTAGTCACCATCTTTTGCCTGTCTCTCTGTTTTGGACCTCTGATGTTTCTCGATTTTGGATTGAGGATTCTTGAATTGTGGTTTTGGATTATCTGCATCTTTGCTCCAACTGTGTTTTTGGAAAGGAGGCTACCTACTTTTTTTCAGGATTTTTGTACTGGGGATTAATTGTTGCTGCTCTGTCAATCTTCTGATTAGCAGGAGGTTTACAAGAGTGTCAGTGCCTGACTGTGTGTGTGTGTGTTTTAGTCTCACTCTGTTCCCTCCAGTGATTAGCTGAAGATGCCAACCCTGGGGGTGTCCATCTTGTCAAATCTCGCCGGTCTGCAATCTTGTGTTCACCTCCTTCTTGACTTGCCTGTTCTAAGAAGCCCGAACCACAGCTTCTCTCTCCATCTGTGAAGAGAGTCTTAAACCAACCTCTACCAGTAATTACTTGTTATATGAAGGTACCCATTGGAACCTTCTTGTAAACACAATCTTTAGATCAGTGGAACAGTGTGACACACCTCACACTGGAAGCCAAGTGCGTTTTTTCACCTGTGTGCATATAAAATAGATGATCCATGTTGATTCATTTGGCAGACAAAATGGGCACTCACTTACAAACACTGATCTATTAAATCTTCAAAACTCATTTGGACATGTCTGCCTTCCTTCTCTTGTGAAGTAAACAGATTTTTGTTTGAAAACATGCATGTCATCAAAACAATTGTATTCATATGTGAATTCCAAAGTTAGAAATCACAAATGTGTCTCAAGTGGATTTATTTGTACAGATTGTGACACCAACTGTTCTTTAGACCTTTTATTTGTATAAGGAAACCCACCCCCAAACAACTTTTGATAGGAAAAATAAAACAGAAGCAGTCATGACATTGAGCCAGATACCTTGTAGTACAGGACGCATTACGCAGGACATAGAACAAATGTATAGGCCACAAAGGACACCTCAGGACTTGGTAACCATCTGATGGTACAAGACCTTCATTACACAGGAGATCACACTAAATTACACACAGGGCAGGACATTGGTGAGGAGAGGGCATATACTGATTTAACCCCTAGAGTTCCTTACTGAACTCTAGGGGTTAAATGAAAACCTCTGACAGTTGCATGTGCATTTCAGATGAAATCTAAAACCATGTGGACACACGGTTCCTGGAAGTGTTCATAAATAAATAACCTCTGTTTTGGTGTCCCTGTGTCATCCTAAGTGAATGTCAGGAAGACTGTAATTCTCTAAGGGCCGTGGCAATGGAGTCTGTCCAGCAGTGCTTTAGCTGAGAGTTGGTGGCAGCCTCCATCATCTGGCACAGGCTGCAGCTTGGTGTCACTTTTGTACTTCAGGATGGATGGCTCTGTAAGGCCTGGACACTGTTAACTCTGTCCCACTAGTGAGCTTCAAGGAGAGGTTATACATTAGGAGGCATACCTTTCCAGAAGCTGCTGTGGCAAAAGGGTCTGGTGCAGTGTGATTTTTCTTTTCAATATATTTATTAAATTTAAACTTTGTGTCAGAAATTGAAACACATACACTGTGAAAACTCACTTACAAAAAATCCCATCCTCGGGATATTGAGTTTGCTTAGGCTACAGCTGAGATTGTGACTTCTATTGAGACAGACGGAAAATATGAGAAATGTTACCCCCCTCCTGCAAAGGTGCTGATATGCTTCCCTCACAGATCCCCACTGTTCCATCTCCTTTTGATTTTCATCCATCATTTAAAATTGACTGAATGTGGTGACCGTGAGGTTGGCATAATTTTTAGTTTAGCTTTCACTTGAGATGTGACAGTGAGTAATTGGTATGTCATACCTTACGTATAAATTGCGTCAGGGGAGATTTGACATCAGTGTCTTAAAGAGTGTTAAAGGAAAAGGCAGTGATTGTTCTTGCATTGCAGACCAAACCACATATTACCTCTGCTTGAAATATGGTTTGCTGCAATGTCTACTTATCTGTTCAGCTGGTGGACATATTATTTTATTAAATTTGTCATGAATTTTGTTGTGTACTTTTTATAGTTGTTTTTGTGATACGTATTGTATGTGAATTTTAAGACCAGATTATGAGATTTGAAAACTATCTGTGTACTCTACATATATGCACTGTGCTATCTATAGCAACATTTTGACCTACACATTTATAAAACAATAGGAATGTTGTGATTGGCTTGTCTTTTTATGTCTACAGCTGTGAAGAATTTTTCATTGTCAGAAGGGTTACTGATTCGTTTTGTGGGCCACATTAAGTAGTGAAAATATTGTAGGATATGTCTGTTAACATTTATACTCAAAGAAATTCAGTTCGCTCAATTGAAATTAAAATGAAATTTGTCACTATGCATATGCTTCATGAAGCTCTTTAACACTTAAATGTAGACTGTAAGGTGGACATTAGTTTGGTCATCAGATGCCTGTGAAGATTCTTAGTCATCCAGGTTATGGTTATCCCAAAACAGGTTATTCAGATGCAACTGGACGTTTCACCCTTCATTCCAGAGGGTTTTCTCAATCCAGAATTTAGTTCTCCGACATTATTAGAAGGTAGTTGTCATACGATAAGATTATTGTTAAGTAAAAGGCACTTATACTTAATGTTACTAAACATTATCAATTTTCCAGGGGCTTAAAAGTAACTTTCAATAATTGTTGGTACAGTACGTTAAGTACAAAATACTTTTCTGTACTGCATATTTGCTCATATTAAGCCCATGGCTAATTTACAGCTCAAAATAGTATAGTTGAGAAGTAAAGCTACAAAAATGTACATATGTAAATGTTTGCATGTAAATTAAATACAAAAAGACTGAGTTTTAGATAATTACCATTAGATTCTTCAAAATTAGATTTTTTTAAAAACATTATTACACATCTTTATGTTTGAAGAAACATATTCTTGACCAACAGTTAAAATTATCAAAACAAGTAAACAGAAATCCCTAGTTGCCCGCTTCTTCTGAAATATTTGCACAATATTTCTGACGTTGCCTCATTTCAAGAACACAAAATAAATTCTTGCACCTCTGCCCTCATTTCGTTGACAGGGTTGCAGTTATACACAATAGCATTGTTATAAGGCAGACAGCAGGCTGAAGTTGCAGTAGTCTCATAGAACATCCTCGAGTGAGTGAATGGTGACCACTACTACGTAGTGTTTGTCCATATGTAGTCCTGCTCTTGCTTACACAAAGCTAAACTTTCATTTAGAAATGACACAGTAACAAGGACAGGAATAAATAATATGAAGGCTGTTTTTCTTCTTTTTAGATCCTTAGTATCCTCTCTCCAGATACACAGGAAACACTCTGTAGGATGGATTAGTCTGACAAAGCTCTGCATGGAAGCTTTCATGGGGAGAGGCACTCCAACAGCCAGGTTGAGACAAAGCTGCTTATCCACAGGGTCACAGTAATGTAATGGTGTATGCAGCCAATTTGCTCCTTGCTATTGAACGGGTGTGAATATCATCCATGGGAAGAAATCACTTTCATTTTCTGAGTATTGTTAATTGACTACTCCAGTAGCTCTCAACACTGAACTCCGTGTCAGATCTTGCAAGTCATGGAGATGCCCTCAGCAAAGGTGTTTTTGTTAATATATTTAACTGAACAGACTGCTGCTACAGTAGCTCAAATTTTTGGTAACTACTTCATATTTTACTCAAAATTGATTACATTACAACTTTTCATGCAGCGTCATGGGATTGCAAGGCCAGTACATGTTGCCTTTGGCAAAACTCCTTGTCAGGCATCATGTTATAGAATGATTTTTTTCCTAATATGTTCAGCATTTAAAAATACTGTGATATATTATGAAAGCAAAGCATTATATTACAATCACCAGGTTTTCAGGCAGTATTTTATAGTGAAGTTGATTAATTTAAATTAAATGGCTAAAATCAGAATGTTTTATAAAACATTTTATTTGGCTTAAAGCTTAAAATGATTACCCCACCACTTTAATATTGCACTTAGACTCACAAAGTACAGTTTTAATAATTTTCAAAATGCTGCAGCAAATATGTCCGAACATTTGTTTTCCTTGTTAAAACTTGACTCCTATACATTACCCACAATGCAGTCCAACCAATGACAGTTCAGTCTCAGTTTTGTGTGTTGAACTAGTGGCACTTAATGGTACTTAAAACAGCTTGTCTCAAGCAGAGATAAGTGGCAGGGTACAGAGGCCTGATAAGTGCACTTCTTCCAAACTCCAGATATAGATTTTTTTTTATTTTCAATTGTATAGTCTTCATCCTCAACCAACAGTGATTTAGTAGATTTCACATATTTCCACTTAGAATGAAAAAAATGCAGTCTTGTCTTGAAATCAACACTAAAGGTTAGAAAAAGTGCTTGGGGAAATGTTATCATAATCGTAGAGTAAGTTAAGGTAGATTAACGAATAATTATAATTGGTTATTTCTTATGAATATTTCTAATATTCAAAAGAGTAATCGTTGTAATAATGTCAGCATGTAATATCATGTTTTGCTAGACAATAATCAGTTTTGTCTGAATTAATTTAGAGATTTATGAAGAAGTCATTATCCATAAATGAAGCAAATACAGTAGGTCTTTGCCTTATTACAGCAATTGTGCAATAATAGTAGAGCTTGTAATGCTAACACAAACTGAAGGGCAACAAGCCAACAGGATTAATCTCTTACCACTCTTATGCAAGTTGGTACATCTGTTGATTTGTCGGTACTCTCAGTATCTTGAGTTACATACTGTACTCCAGTTTTGTCTGTCCATTTACAGTAGAGCTTGTTACTGCACCTTTACAATGAGTGGGTGTTCTTCAAAAATTAACAGAGCATGCAAGGCCTTAATCAAGACAAGTAAAATAAGAGCGATGAGAGTGGTTGGTTATGAGCCCTAGTTCTTACACAATCAAAGATTGGCCACAGCCTTCAAGAAAGGTTACCAACTTGTAAGGACCCTATCCAAATCTGAACTCTGACCCACTCATTTGCCACCTTTACCTTCATATTGAAAACTCCTAAATGTTCTATCAGCACAACACAGATCGATTGCTGTCACAATTATCATTTCACAAGCTGTTTTGCTGTTAGATTAGCAGCTTCTCTGAGTCATTGTTCTGTGTTTTCACTAACAAATGTGTTTCTATTCCCTCTTTTCTTTTTTTTTCTTTGTTTAGTGTTTACTGTATGTGAACATAATATTAGTAATTAATGTGCATAAAATTAAACTTCAAATGTACATACATTACAATGAACATACCATGAACATACATTTCCTTTTCTCATATTCTGACATGTTTGTGGAATCTTTAATCCCTACTACTCTTCCTTCCATTTCTATTCACTTTCTATACCTTATCCTGTTGAAGTTTGTGCAGACTTGAGGCTCTGAATGCATTAAGCAAGAGATGGGGAACACCCTTTATTAATATTAAATGTACATCTTAAATTTCTCCTGGCTTCATGTTTTTGCCCTGCAGCATTTATTTCAATATCCAGATATGCAAACTGTATCTCATTAAATCTGAAGCAAAGTATGACCTTGTGCTGCATTAGAACAGTGTCCATTTCTCACTGCAAAAGTGAGGTGTGAGAATATGATCTACTTTTCTCATTCCTAAAACTCTTCAGGCCTCATTAACTACAAAAACAAGCCAACTAGCTGCTGTGAATGGTTTGTAGCATTTGCTTGAGCCAAGAAAAGACAGTATCACACCGAGGGAGACTGAGACCCTGCTGGAGAAGGCAATCACTGAAGCAGGCAATAATGGGAAAACTTTCATGTTTTATGTGATGTATCGTGCTGAATGGTATAGTTTATAGTTCACTACAGTGTAAGCAGTGAAAGTATATGGCATGTTTTAAGATCTGAACCAAAGATTTTCGTAATTTTAAATAACAGTTATAAAAATATATAATGTTTTAAGCCTTTTTAATCTGAACTCTACAAAACAAAGACTAAAACCTTTTTTACACTGCCCATTCAAGGTAGGTTTACCACGCCAATACGCCAACTCGCTGTGCTGTATAAAATCTTACAATCAAAAGTGGGGGTCCATGCTGAACCTCATTTGAGCCACTTTGAGAGAGAGCAGAGGCACGTAAGTGTCTATATTAAAGGCCTGAGGCAGCACCATGTTGTCATACATTGTGCCCTGTATGTTAACGATTACATTACATTCAGTTTCAATTGAGCTGCGTGTTTACGTGATCAGACATAACTCTATAATCGAGAATTGATTACTGAGGACCTCTACAATGTGCAATGAGAGGTTATGAATGTGTGTACAAAACTTCATGGTAATCCTTTTATTAGCTGTCAAGACATTTAGCTCAGAAACTAAATTGTTAACCTAATGCTTGTGCAAGTGGAAAATGCAGGACCACCAGTGTCAATTTGTGTAGATTAGTTTGTGTAAATGCTGAAAATCTATACAAAGACTAATGCATACTCTAGATGTTCTTTGAAATTTTTGTCAACAAACTGTCTAAGCCAAGGAGGTGGACCAGTAGACTGATGAAATGACCCAGGAGCCATGCTGCGTGTAAGAAAAAGTATTTTAAAAACTACATTAAAGTCTTTTGCAATTGTTGGCTAACTTATCTCTTGAATTCAGCACTTCTTACTTGGCTGTTGACAATGACTCAACTTCAAATTGATAAACAAGTGCTGCTCTCACGCAATCTCATATATACACAAACACATCAAGCTAAAAAAAAAAAAAAGGTTCCTTGCCAGACATCACCACATTTTGTACTTCTAAAAAACATTTATCCCTATCCCTAAACAAAGTAATTCATACTTAAATGTCCAAATCAGACAGAAATGGATCTTAGAGAGCAGGCTAACAACTCTTGGTCTGAGCTCAACCAACAGTGCTTTCTTTGCCAGAAAGCTTATCCGTCTCCTCTCTCCAAGGGGTTAGGGGCTTATATCATATTTACAGCCTGTAGCCTTGTATAAGATGAGAAAATTAAAATCCATTGCTCACTTTGGTTGTGTGTGATACTAACATGCATAACAAAACAAAACAGTCCACTTATGCTTTTTATTTCTGTCTTTAAACTACAGTGAATTTACATTCTTCTGTGCTATTCAGCTGTATTGATGAGTTTGTGATTCCTAGTGCTGTTATCTAGGGGGTATAGATAGTTTGGTATGAAATCATAAAAATCACATTTGGTGGTATAGGGAATGAAAAATAGGTCTGCATGAATAAGATGTAATGCACAAGAAAAATGAAACTCACCAAAGGTTAAACAGGCCAAAGAAATGTCATCAAAATGCCACTTAAACATGATTTGGCCTTTTGGATTCTTTCATCGCATCAAACTTTGTGCCAGCATTGTGGCATGAATATTAGAGAAAATGCAGCATGGTTCTATGAAAAGGTCGATCAAGATGGGTTTCAAAATAAAACCTATACTTTAAAATATTTAACACTTGAATATATTTTATGTATCAGGAAGGGTGTTAATTGAAAAGATCTTTTGTAATTTCGAAATGCAAATCAATTAATAATTATTTATAAATTCTCCAAGATGTGCGTATCATGTTTCATAAAAATAATGTCATTAAAGGATGCTGTTTACTGTAATTATAAGTATGTACATCTTTATGTCTAAACGATTTCAAAACTACAAAGTGCTGCATTGTTAACACACTAACCTAAAATCACATAATAAATAATGAAGTCAAGTAATCAAGTAGTTTCTGTTAGACAAACTTTAACTTAACGTCTGATTAGTGACCTACCACCTATATTAGGATCAATGTTGCTCAGTGATTACAAAAGGCAAACATTCACAACTTTGGAATTCTATTCGTGGTTTACTGCTCGTTGTACATGCACGTACTTTTAGTTAGCAATTTCCCCAAGGGATTTCCCAAGGGGATCAATAAAGTACCAATTCTATTCTATTCTATTCTATTCTATATACAGTGTGTATTAGTTATAATTGGTTGTTCTTTGTTTAAGGAGAGCAACATCTACTTCTCTTTTCTCATCTGGAAAAAGTGGATGCATAGAATAATCTCTTAAGATAAACTTTAGTGAATTAATCAAACTGAAACTGTAAAAGTTAATGTTTGGGTGTATTTGTCACTCACATCAGCAGTTGCCACATTATCTGCCAACACAACTGGTCACCAAAAACTAATACCCTACAAGCTACTAACAGCTGTAAGTGTTACAAACTTTAGCTCAACTAATGTTCTCCTATCCAACACAGTGCACACTAATTAGTTCATGCCTGGCAGTCGTCTCCTCGCCAGCGGCCACTGTGGTGGCTATACCTCACTTCATTTCCCCTCAGGTGTTAGACACAACAGTCAGTGAAAGTGGATGATTTCACCTCTCTTTTCTTGAGCATGAGATTGACGGGCCCTATTCACAGCAAATAAAAGGATCAAACTGAAATGGGTGTGGGTGCAGTGCAGTCACTCAGTACGTTAGAATGGAAAAAGTGTCTATCAGACTGTTTTCTGCCAGGCTGAAAAAAAATTCTAGAAGCAGTTCAGTTTGGCTGGGCAATTTCAAGTGCTATTAAAAGTAGCACCCTGTTTTATTCACCTCTCTTCTTATATCTAAAAAATACCAATGTACATGGTTGTTTCGGAGATGAACATGCGTGATTATCTGAGCAGTCTTTGTCATGATGGTGCTGCAGGTGTTGTAGTTATGTAGCAATGTGGAAGGACCAATACTTATGTATTATCTGGCAACATTTCATCATCAAACTGGTCTGAACAAGAAGTGCTGATTAACATTATATCTTAGGATTCAACATAAGTGTTTGTAAACATCCATCAATTCATCCTAACTGCTTGTCCTCTTAAGGATCACGGATGTGCTGGAGACTATGCCACTGGGCAAGAGGCAGGTTACACCCTGGAGAAACCAACAGTCTATCACAGGGCTGACATGCACAGACAAAGAACCATTCACATCTATGGACAATTTGAGTAACCAATTAACCTAACTGCATGTCTTTGGACTGCGGGAGTAGCCAGAGAACCCAAGCAGACACAGAGAGAACATGCGAACTCCACCGGTCCTAACCAACTTGTGTATTCAAACCTGTGAGGCGATAGTGCTAACAGCTACACCACCATGCCGCCTGTGTTGGGAAACAATAAAGGTAGATTTTATAAATATGCTTTGACAATTACCTTTAATAACAAAATAAATTCCCACATCCTTCATAGTCTTATCTTAATTGAAGTGTAATACAGTTAGCTGTGCAAAGTCATGGTGAAAAGTGCTTCTTGTTTTGAAACTACTAATGCAAAACGTTTTCTTGCCTGAGAAAATGGATTCTGTATTTTTCAATTTTGGCAAAAAAAAGGAACACAAAAAATAATTTGTTAAATTTTCCTGTAGCCAAAGATAGTGTGCTTTCACCAACTTGGATTGACCCACCAATTCCACTGACTTTACTAAAATGAAAGACGAGTGAGATCACAGTGCTTCAGTTTTCATTAACTCTAAATCACTTTCCACATTCAGTGCAACAGTGCACAAAGGTAATTAATTTCCTCAAGGACAATTATTTTAGTGCTTTGAGATAATGACAAGAATTCCTCCAAGTTCAATCTTGTTAGATATACTGTGGGTGGTTTTGAAGGAAAATTCCCCCCAAAGGCCTTATTTAAAGTGAGTATTGTGTAATCTCTGATGACAAAGTTAATTCACCATGCATTTTATTCACATAGACATACTTGTCACAATAAAAACATTTTCATATAGCACTTCAAAATATAAGTGTTGTGCTTGATGTACTTGAAAAAATGCTTGATTAGTATTTGCTGAACATTGTCAGATAGATACCTAAATCTAATTTCTCTGTCCCTGTACAAATTGGATATATTGCATAAAGAACTAAAACATTTAGCATTTTAGTCTTTTATAATTTTAATAATTACATGTTTACCATGAGCAATAAATTTTTTTTCCTATTTTTAGTAGGAAAAAAAATGTTAAGCTTCAAAGTTCAGACTTAAACATGTCATACATAGATACATACGTACATTGTAGTATCTTTGTCCTTAAATTTCTCTTTCTTTTCAAGAGTCTTGTTATCATAAATCAGGTGCACATAATGTGAAGCACAGTGAATGACACACATGCACCCAAGACAGCATGATTATAGTTATTTTTGAAGACATATCTTTATCTTTTTATATTTAAAGGCACATCTCACCCGCAGTGTAGGTGGGAGTGGGTTGGGGTTAGGAAGAATACATTATCAGTGGGTGTGTTGGGGTCTAGCATCAATTGTGGTTTATCTGTCCTTCTCTTTCCTGTGAAAAAGCAGAAAACTCTGCTGGTGTCCCATTAGCTTTGCAATGGAGAGTGGAGTTAAGGCTGGATTTTCCCAAGAGAAAACAAATGTCATTGCCTGGGAGTTGCAAAAAGCAAATATATTGCATTTCAGACCTGCCCCAAATGTCCCTTTCACATTTGTGAAGGTATTAAAATTCCCCGTCACTGTTTTCAATGTATAAAAATGTGGACCAGCAGTTTCAGGTTGGGTCAGCATTTGACCACCAACTAAAGATGACTAGGCACATGCCAGAAAACTAAAGCCTTCCATTAAACCTAATTCAAATTTTCCAAATGATGAGTTGATTATATTTCAACAATGTTATGAAAGATGGTAGTTGAAATTATTAAAATTAAATAGATACTTTATGATATTATTTTATCTGCTGATTCTCCAGTGGTTTACAATGACAGGCTTGTATAAAGAGCATGAAAGGCTTTTTGCATCCAGTCATACAGGCCACTGGTGGTTAGAATGATGAATGCAGGAAATGCCACTTTCTTTACAGAACATGCGTGCTGTTAATGCAGCTGAGACTTGTTGGTTTTGACACAGATAAAGGAAAAAGATTCAAGCTAGCAGAGTATGTAGGCTATCCTGGTCAGAAATCCAAACCACTTAAAAGTCATTATTTTGTGTGCCATCCTCCCTCCGTGTGCCTGTGTTAATAATGCTGGTCAGTACTTGTATTGTACTATGTCAGTTTGTTGGACCACCCTTTCTGATGAGTTTGTCAGAAAGTGTTGATGCTCTGGCACTTCAGCTGGCTTAGACAATGTGTTAGTTACATAGTGGAAAGATGATGCACAAGACATTAAAAAACAATCACACAATTTCTAATTCTGTCATTGTGTTTTATAGATCTGCCAAGAGTTTGTCTTTAAATTCTAACATTTAATGTCAAACAAATCTCTTCTAGAAGTGTTAAATATGTTGTCTTGCCTTGCACAAAAAATAACAAATATTGTTTTTATCATATGATGGCTGTACTGGAGAACTACTTTATGTGAATGTGGTAATAAGTAGAAGAGAAGATTGCCTTCTTTCCTCACACAGGATGAAAGATCAGTCAGGAAGACTATTTCCTTCTCTCTCTTCTTATTTCATTACAGTGCCTAAGCCATGCCTTTTGGCTTTATTCTTCTCATAGAATTTACCACCATCCTTTATTTAAAAGGCATCTCTCCCCTGGTTCATGCCATCATTCAACAGGTCTTAAACTATCACTGCCCTGTCCTATCCACACCAGAGGCAATTACAAATCGCTATTCTTTTTAAAAGATTTAGTTGATCTTTTATCAAGCTGCCTGCTGGTGTCAACATCACACCATACATCTGGGTTCAGAGAATTAGCTCATAAATGAACCAGGATGAAATTTATAAGAGCAGAGGTGTATGTATATACATATAAAGAAATATGCTCTACAAATATATTTGCCTTCCCTTTCTTAATATTGTAGCCAACTGTTGTAAAACAAATTTATATACTGCTGTAGATTTATTTTATATCTTATCTAAAATTAACAATTATATCTGTCAAATTAAAAGTACAATGTTTCACACTGAAATGTAGTGGAGTAGAAGTATATCCATCCATCCATCCATTCGTCCATCTCCCTTATCCTGTTATGGGTTGCTCCTTTCACCCGATGACAGCTGATCCCTGTCATGTGTCAGGTTGCCAGTCACTCAGGGCTCACATGTAGAGACCTACATAGACAGACAACCATTTACACTCACACAATTAAGGCAATTTAGACTCACGATTAGATCTAACTGCATTCACTCTCTTTGAACTGTGTGAAGAATCCAGAGAAAACTCATGCAATCACAGATGTAACTATAATGTAACTGTTTTACAAATATTCTTGCTTCTCTGAGCAGAGAATTTCTAACCAATCAGATTTTTAAGGATTTCTGCCTAATGTGTAAGTTTTTTAGAATTTTGAATTGTTATAATTTGATAATGACTAATACCTGGAGGATTGATTAGACCATGGTCACGGGGGGTGGAACATGGTGTTAGAAAACCATATCTTAATATGGAGAAAGAGTGGGCTGGGTGAAGCAGAGTGGATTAAGTTAGAAACTCATGCTACCGCTATCTTACGTAAGTTACATATAGTAGAATTTTGAAAATAAATGAGTAAATTTAATAATAAAAAATTTAACTAATATCTGACCAAAAACAATTAATTACAAGTATCTATTAACCCAAGTACCATAATGTAATAATAATACTTTATGTAAAGACTTTTATTTGACTTTTATAGGAACAGATATTACATGTATTAAATCACTATACATGTTTCAAACTAAGTTGAAGACTGAACAGGAAACAGGATGTAATTGGGGACAAATCATGCACTGGTGCTGGAAGTGTCACTGTAATCACTAATCATTGCCTGCCTTCAGGGAGCCTGTTCAAAATACAGTACCAGTTATTTCTATCATGTGGCTTCTCTGCATCTCTCACAACAACAGATACAGTAAAGTAAACAGGCTCTTATTTATTTATTTTTGTGATTTGTCATGTCACTGAGGCATTTCTCCTTCTCCTGTGTAGTGTATTACAGTTTCATGCTGGAATATAAATTCAAAGTACAAGGCAAGAGACTTTAATGACAGCAGTTCTTCATGTAAGAATTGCCGATGTGTGTGTGACTTTAGTGTGATTTGACCAGGGTATGCATCTTTTCTGCTCATGTGGATAGATGAACCAATTTAACGTGAAAGAGCGTCTTCAGGGAGAAATAATGAATTGTTATCCTGGAATTTTTCAGGTAGACTAGATTAGGTACTTGATGTAACCTAATTTATTATGCTTTGAATTCATGCTCTAAAACCTCAGATAATCCCAGTTCATGATGTAAGTAATGTTGTTAACTGGAGCAATCATGATCATCAGTCCTCATCACTGAGCCACAATAGCATGGGATGGCGCCTTTGTTATCTTCAGCTAGTACTGGGATTTTCATCTTTTTTCACTAATATGTACAGTATTTGGCAAAATGGAAGTGTGGCTGCATCAGATCTTTATTGGTTACAAATTATCTCTCAACAAACTTACAAATCTGCAGAAGAAACTGGCAGGGATATCTACTCATCCTTTATTTACAGAGCCAGATGGTACGTTTGGACACAATCAAGCGTCTTTTAATACAACAGATGCTGAATTGCAAAATTTCTCAGTTTTGGCTTGCTGGCTTTGTATCATTACATCTATAAAGCCCACTATCTAAGGCAAATGTGTGACCCTCCTCTCCGCTGCTATCAGAGAGCATCAAGTACAGCCAAAGTTATTTCTTTGAGAACAGAGAACAGACTCCTTCTCAATTCAGTCTGTCAGCTCTCTGCATAAAAGTCTTCTACACTCAACCTTTCTCCGAGAGATTTCAGCAGAGATTCACTTAGCTGTCAGAAAACAATTGCTCTTTGTAAAAGGCGGTGGCTGGTGCAGCTTTAATTTTAAAGATGTTTCAAATGAGCTGCCACCGTGTGATTGATGGGCTGTGAGAAACGTTCCTCCTGTTCCTCTATATCCTACAACAGAGGGCTTTAATTATGAGCCCTTTGTATTGATGCTGTCAGCTCCGGTGTGATATGCATCATGTACAGTATGTGTGGAGAATGGATTTTGCCACCTGGTTGCCAGCACTGTGGAGTATCAGTTCCTTTGCTATTCAAATATTCACTCATCTGTTAAAGTGAATTTGATTGTGATTGATGGCTAATCATACATGAACTGACCTACCATTTAATTAATATCTTCTCTATGTTTATCTATTTTTCATGCAAACAATTAATTTAAAACTCGTCTTATGGAAGAAATATTTAAGCGATAGGAAGACAAATTTGGATAGCTTTCAAATGTCAGAGCTGAGTATCTGTTATCCATTTAAAGTATTAAAATGCCAGTAAAGACACTGCTTGCTGGATAGAGTAACTGTGAAATGTTAGAGAGTTGCAACCACATGTTCTTACCTTTAGATCACCAACATTTGAACAAATTAATTTTCTTAATATTTTACAATAAATATTAAAAAAATGCTTATGTAAAATTAGCTAGTATACTGTGTTTCAGTGACATAACAGATATGCGTATATGTTTATAACAGAGCAGTAACAAAACATTTGAATGTTTTGTAAGACAAAAGTTTAAACTTATTATTTAAGAATCTAGCCATTTCCAGCCATGTTATTTGCACAGTTAGTAAATTTAATTAAAATTTAAGGACCAATTACTAGAAGCATGACACTGACACTAAGAAAGTATGTCAATTAACTATCAAATGTAAACCATGGACATTCTGCTGTGTTGGTTCTAGTGCTTTCATTGCATATTTCATCGCAGTTGTGTGAAATTCATTAACCTTGTCCTGATTATTTTTTCTTTTTGCTTGGTTGGCTGCTTGCTGGGAGTGCACTAGCTATAGAAGTTGTGGAAAACTACACGTTGAAAACTACTTTGTCATACAGTCATCAATTAAATAACTCACTGATGTTTTGCACTTAACGTCACCTGAAGTTAAACTCATCGCTGCACTGCTGCACATCACAGAATTTGACAGGTAACAGAATGCGACATAACACTGGTGAAATCAAACACTCACCCTTCTCAAGTTCTCAGAACTGCCTGAAGTTGTCACTTTAATATGTCATATGTTGTTCTGACTTTTGCATGCAGACAACACCGTTTCTGAGATATAAGCATTTTTTTTTTATATTATATTATTTCTTTATTTTTTTTTTTCTTGCTGATGTTCTGATGAGACTAAACTAAACAGAGGGCATTTTACCAGCTTCTGAGACATTAAAATATAAAAATATAACTTGTTTCTTAAACAACAGTACCAATGAACCCGATGTTAAAGCTAATGTTTGGATGAATTAATGTTTCCCACCATATAAAACCTGTAATAAAATCCGGGTGCCGCAAAACCAGCTGATCCCTAAAATGGAGAAAACAACACATATCAGCCTTGTCTCCTAATAATTCAGTTCGTATACAACTAAACTGCAATTCAGATTACGATTTTGTAGAGAACGTAATTACGACCTGATTACGTTTTTTCTTAACATGAAATGATTATATGTTCACGGTTAACATATTTTTGCCAAAATATCCCATCTGCATCTGGTTTTCTGTCAGCTAAAATATCCGACATTACACTTCAACATCCAGACACGAGAGTATAGCGATACATCTGAAAAAACTAACAATATCTGAAAGAGGAAAAAAAGATTTTCCTCACTTTTTTATATTTGGGTTTTACAGGGTTAAAGTGTTTCATGGTTGGAAGAGACATAACAGCAGTGGGTTAGAGTCAGACTGTAGGTTTCACACACACAACGTCTGCAGTAAAATTTTCTAACCCTAACCTTAGTACTTATCTTGCCTAAACCCAACCTAATGGGGGACTTAAGTGTCGAATTTAGGTCTCCAACATGTCAATCCTACACAGTAAACGCCCTCTATCCACCCCAATCACCTGCTTGCAAATAGATTTGCATTAATAAATGTAGCACGTCATTCGTTCTTTACAAAAACATAATTGGGGATTGCAGTTAAGTTGTATACGAATGTATAGATTATGTGTGGATTTTTAGCGTATATAGTTTCTTTACAGTAATAGGATGTTGTAGACCGGAAAGCCACGGGAGCCACGGCAAAGGGGTGAAAGAACTGCATGCAGCTCCAGAGCCGCGGGTTGCCGACCCCTGGTTCAACCCTAATACCCAAATTATTTTTAAATTAATAGAGGAGGAAACAGAACCCAAACATTTTCAAGGACTGCTTGTCCACTCACTTTGCACGGATAAGAAACAGAACAGAAGGCACATATGCTAACTTGTATATGCCACTTATAACTGCTTTAACTACAGTATAAAGAGGATAGGATGGGACCTATATTTTATGTTATGTAACCTATGTATGTTAGTATACAAATGCACCAATTTTCAAGTAAATAAATACTGTAATTGCAGAATAGCTTTGAGGTTAATTGTTATTTATTAAGGAAGGCTATAAAAAATTCTTTATAGTCTTGTTTGTTCATAATGTGTACAGTATATCATCATCTTTTAACTTTTCTTTCAAAATTCCATCACAAATGGAAAGAATCTGAAGAAAAGCATATGACTGCTGGCTTTGACAGCAAAGGAGATGCAGCTGGTGACAGGATGGAAAAACATATTACAGTCTGAACATCTAAGGCGTATTGTCCACATTGTGTGTTGTGTGTGTAAAGTTGTGAGCATTCTCCAACATCAAAGGTAAACATCAGGTGTTGGTGTCAGTTCCTTACAATCAAAGGCAAAGTGCTTTTTCTAGAATACCAATTTCTCCTCTAGGAGTGGCCTCAACAAACCACAGTGCAACATAACGTGTTATTTCAGTGACAGGTACCACTGCTACAACCTGAAGAGGAAATACAAAACATTATTAATATATTTATGATTTCTGGACCACTGCATTCAGCATTTTGTTGGGATATCTACAATTTTAACTAATACAAAAAATATTTTACTCATGTTCATGTTCAGTTCAAGAACACAAACACACAACTGTGAATGAAATGTTACACTTTTGTCTTCAACGTGGGAAATATGGCATGCAAGCTATTCTGTAAGACGATCAGGATCACCGTACTGAAAAGGTCAGAGATGTGGTTACGTGCTTCTCCCGCATTTACCTTCAGGTGACCAGTACATTCCTAGTTTAAATGATACTGACAAATCTGATCAGAATCGTTCCTGATTTTTTATTGAAACATGACTAAAGCTGCTGTATGATTCTTCAGCACTGCTTGTCAGATGGTCAGCTAGTTTCAAAATACCCTTAGTGCACGATGATGATGTATTGGGGAAGGCCATGTCTAACTGTAACTAACTGATAATTAGATATTCCCACCCAGTTCATGCTTGTCAGAGTATGTACAGAGAGAAAAAAGCAAGGGTTTCATCTTCTCTCTCTATAGCTCCCTCTTTGTTCATTCTTCACACAACAGTTTCTGTCACTCAGCAAACACACTACAACACTAGAAATGTCTTACTTGACTCCATATTTAATCATCAACAGTAATAGCATTTCTCTCTATGATTGTCATTATTTCACTCTGCCTCTGAAACTATCATGGTAACATGCGCACAGTGAAAATGGTACTTTTCCATGTATGATGTGTGCACGTTCACCATCTACAAGTTTAGGTGCATTAGCTACAGAATTTTCCTGTCATATATTTCCTTTTTATTATATTATTAACTTGCTCTACCTTTGTGTTTCTGGACTGAGAAAACAGCATTAGTCACTGAAATGAGTGAAATAATGAATAGCAGTTTAGTTATCAGTTTACAGTATCATTGACTTGCGGTTTCATTTTTGTTTTTGTTTTTGGTTCATATATGTAAGACTTTTTTTTTTTTCCACTTTCCTCTTTGAGCAAAATAAAACTTTCAAAACCTTACCCCTAACTTCAAAATAATAATTGGAGCTGTCAGCAAGCTCTAGAACATAAAATTAAGCTCAATGTCAAACATAACATTGGTCAATATTGTATTCATTATCAACCGGGTTCACAGTTATTTCAGTAAAATAGACTGTATATTAAAATTAATTAATTTCTGTTATTATTTTGTATATAAGGAGCCAGCTTATCACTTAATATTCTCTGGTCAGTAGGCAGTGTGGTGTCCATGCTAAGCTTTAACTGCCCCATGTCATTTAAGACTGCTGGACCATTAATTGAAATTTAGGCTTAATTAGCCATACTAAGACATCTCATTGTTTGAGCAAGTGAGTTTTCAAATCATGTGAGGTATAATTAATGGATGAGCCCAGGGTTTTCTTTCTCTGAAGAAAGTGTTATTATCAGAGTAACAGAAAGGTCACCTTTATTAATGATAATAATTATTTACAGTAATTAGGCCAGATATCAAAGGAGCACTTTGTACTGCTCTCATAGAAAATGGATTCTTCACACTCAGAATTACTTCAGGGGCATTATCATGTTGCATATTTTGTATGCTATATGAAAATGACAAATTCCAACCTCAATTAAGACTGGCACTATGCAGTGGTTCACGTTACCACATTCATATTCTGATCATCAGGTCTTTCACTTGTGCTACCCACTAGAAGAAAAACTAAAGTTGACAAGATGAAAAATAATAATAATAATAATGATGATGATCTTAAGTGATATTCCTTTGGAGGGTTTAAGTAACAAACCTTTTGATGCTCTTTAAAGAATATTTTGATTTATCTGTTTTGTAGAGCTCAGAAACTGAAGTGCTTCCAGGTTTCTTGGCATGTTTTTTTCCATATTTTTCACTACATTAATATAACTTTTTTCAACTTTTTTAGATTTTTACAATGTTCATTCATTTGGATGTGGGATGATTCTTGTGTCAGTAAGCATACATCCATGTATCAACAACTTTCCAAGTTTTAAGACCCTAAAGACCAGATAGCTGATTGTTATCCAAGGTCAGTAACTCTCAATGATTATTCCCTCGACAAGTATGTACTTTGGCCAACAGAGAACAATTTGCTGTTATGGGCTGTGGTTCACTGTGAGATCCACCCTTTTTCCCAACAACACATAGATAACATTTGATAACTGGCCATGACATATATTGGGTGGGCGGAATTTTCATTTTTCATGATTTGGGGAGGGTGTAATCCTGGTCCCCTGTAGCCATTGCACACCTGTTCATAACTGTTATCTCAAAATATTCCTTAAAATATTTTTGAAAATAAAGTGTCTGTAAAAGTAATAAAAACTTATATGGCTAAGAAAGAGACTCCTAAAAAGAAACATATCCATTGTTGCAGAAATCTATCATAATGGTATAAGGCTGCAAAAATGCTGATGCTACATACAGTACTGCGCAAAAGTCTTAGGCCACCATTAGATTTGTTGTTGTGGCAGTGCCGTTTTGAGCATATATATATTTAATTTCCATTTTTGTATTAGAATAAAACTGGAAAATATAGAAAATATGTGCACAATATTTAAAAGTGCAGAAATATTTTTAAAAAAGCTTCTTTAGGCTAAAGTGACAAATATTGAGTGTGATCTCTGTAGCTGAAACTGGAGAGATCAAGATCAAAAATAGTGGAGTGGAAAACCTCTCAAAAGCTAAGCTATGAAGTTTCTCAAAGTTTCTTCTTTGAAAAACCAGCAAGGACCTGACTTGTTGATTATTCAATAGCCCCCAAAAAGACCTGATCAGGAATGGTTTTTTTTGTTTCTAGTTGTTCTAATGTAAAAACTGATAAATGTATATGGATGCTAGATATCATAGCATTGCTATAAAAGTAACTCAATAGTGAGGCTTTTGCACAGTACTGTATATTTATGGTGTTTAAATGTTTTTCTGTTCATAAAGACCACTGAAGCCATTTAAAATAATTTTCAATGGGTATCAATAACCACAGTCCAACAGTATTACCACATTAAGCCATTTATCTAGTTTAGATCGCTTGATTATTTCTTTGAGGTGGGTATATATCTTATTATATAATTATTATGTATTGTCAGTATTTTGCAGCAACTTAATTTAATGTCACACTGTTGCTCAGAATAGTTTCTTCTCGTTCAGTTATTTTTTATTAACAGTGTAGACATATCACAAATTTCCAAAATATTTTCCCCAACATTTAGATAACATAGACATAAAGAGGAGGATTTTTTTTTATGGAAGAAGTATATATACGAGACAAATTACTGCTGCTTTGGAGTATGTTTGTTAGTAATAATCTGTCTGTTGTGTGGATATAGCATAACTAAATGTTAACTTATATTCTCAAATGTGTGAAAGCAAGTGCAGAAAAGAGCATGCTATAGATGCTTCAACTCTTGCAAAATATTCAGAATGTTTTTTGAAATTCTGATATAAATTTTAAATACTAATATAAATAATTTTGTAAATTA
Source organism: Ctenopoma multispine (assembly GCA_034779795.1). Classification (NCBI taxonomy): domain Eukaryota; kingdom Metazoa; phylum Chordata; class Actinopteri; order Anabantiformes; family Anabantidae; genus Ctenopoma; species Ctenopoma multispine. The sequence goes on from JAUYWH010000018.1 coordinate 10,628,089, forward strand.
CTATTTTGAATGACAAGATCTCACATATTGCCACGTATTTAATACCCATCTTCACAGAGTTTAAATGTTAACACTGCTATATTATTGCATGCACAATACACAGGGGCATACATGTCCTCGATTCAGGTGTGGTAGGAAAAATGGAATGAAAAGGCCCTGCAGGCTCTTAATATTTAAACAAATGTTGGTGTAATGGCAGGTCATTCGGTCGAAAAAAACCTAGAATGAGTGACTGGGGATTGGTCTCCTACCTGTTAGGCTTAGGGTTAGGGGTTAATAGCACAGCACATACAAGCCATTTCAATAGAAAGACATCATGTATGGCTAACGAAAATTAATTAAAACCCTCACCAATCCAAGGAAGTATTGGGCAACCAAACCTCTGATAACATTAGCATGTAAGCCAGAGGATATGCAGATATACGGTAACTTTCTCAGGCACACACACGCTAAGGAACACTGCATTACTATTCAAGTATCTGCATTTTTTTCACTGATATCTAACTATTCAGACGTTCACTGTACTCATCTTCAGTATGATTGTATTATTCCACTTAACATAGTCAGTAGTTTATTTAAACTTTGAGCTTTGCCACCAATATAAAGCAGTTTACACTTTGCTAAAATGACTCACAAGAACTGCTTCATTGCGCCCTGTGGTTTAGTCATATTACAGAAGGGAAATTTTATTATTAGAACTCGATGTGGCCACCATGTGGGGGTGACTGCTATCATTAACAATGCATAGAAATGTTGGTCACGCAGGATACTTAACCAGGAGAGGAGCCTCTGAATGGTTTATTAGGAAGCATGGCACATGAAATGTATGCAGCATGTATGTTTACAGTGAAGGGTGGACACTTGTCCACAGAGAGTGTGTGTGTTATGATCTCCTCAGCATTTCCGCCTGTGCACAGGAACATGGGATCCCATTAGCTAGGCTTCAGTGAGACTCATCACCTAATTCTGCTTTCTTCTGTTTTTCTCTTTGTTGACTGAGTTAATGCTCAAGAGATCAAGTGTGCACATGGAAGAAAGCCAGTTGGGTAAATGACAAAGAAATTATAATTTAATTGCTGTGAATGGTAAAAATGAATTTTGTTGTCGCTCTGAATTTTTATGTCTACATTTAAAATTATTTACAGTGTAAAACAGCACACACAGAAGTTAACGTCGAATTGCAGTTAAGATATCAGCATGTATGGTATATATTTGATGTATTTTTGACTGATGTACTTATTTGGACAAAGCTGCAGTGACAAAATAATTCAAAAGCCTTATTTAATTTGAAGCAATGACAGTGACTCCGTGAGTGAGTCCACAAAGCATCTGTATAGGCAAGCGCTCACTGTAAATTTTGTTGCATGAGCAGTTTAGGTTGTGAGCTGACATTAGAGTTTTTTTGTTTTTTGTTTTTTTAGTTCCATCTGTGAGCTGAACACTACATTATTTTGGATTGTCTTTTGATGGTCACAATGCTATCTGTTTCTGTGAGTGTGGTCACCACATCTGGATGCATTAAACACAGCAAATGCTAGCTAAACCCCATTATTTGTATAGTGTATGACAAGTACAACACTGAGTGTAGAGGGGTAGCTGATAATTCAGTAATTATCAGCTTAGGTTCCATCCTCAAAATTTTATGATCGGTAGAACATATATATGTTACGTTGTATATATGTTTTATTACTTGTAGATAACTCAGTTGCTTCAATAATTGTAGACTATAACTCTGCTCAGCTCCTGAATGTGTGTTTCGCTGTCATCTGATTGCTAATATAGTACTGTAGGGTTGATCATCTGAAGCTTTAGATTTATATTTGTACTGTATTTGCAGAGTGACAAGATGTCTTTATTAATCAACCCTTACCCTGGTGAGCTGTGATAAACTTTTGGCTCTAGCAGCAGCTGACAATACATCACAAGAGTAGGCACTTGATTATTCACAATGAAGTAGGTTTTGGGAGAGACCCAACATAAGTGGAAAGAAAGATACAAAAGTAATCAATGTTAACAAGCCATGCTAACTAACTAGCAGAATAACAGGAGATTCATTCTGCACAATAGCAGGAGAATTATTATAGTATAATTTGTCCTTGAAAAGTAAGAAGATTAAGACACTTCATATGCAGTTTTATTTTTGAAAGGCAAATAGGCAGTGTAGGGTGTGTACTGAATCAATGACAGATATATAGTATAATAATAGAAATTGTATAGATGTGCCTGTCTCATGGTGAAATTTTGTACCTTACATTTACTCTTCAAATAATTTGAAGCAAATGACGCTTCTTTCAATATACTGTAACACAATATTCAATTATAGGCTCACAGGCCAGTGGCCTCGGTGGACAAATAAATTGTTTCAGTGAGAAACTAATGTGTCTGGGAATAATAGTGGGTGCTCAGGATGATAATGTATACGTGTGTGTGCGTGTGTGTGTGTAAAACTTATGAATATTTTGTTACAGTATGCAATCAGAACCTTTACATTAATCATTCATAGTCCTTGTGGCCCATTATTTCTGCTTTTAAATTATTAATGTTTTGGACAGACTTTCTTCACATAATCAAGCACCTATTGATGGTTGCTATACATTGCACTTGTATGTGAATACAGGGACATAAGACAATGACTTGCAGTATATACAACAGCAGTACTTGAAATAGATTTTAGTTTTGTTCTTATTCTTCTGAATCATTTTGTCTGCTTTACATTATAGAACATAAACATCCAATACTGTAAAGGTCTGCATAATGACCTAGCTGTATGTTCTTTCTTTCCCTTACTCCTCTCCCCAAACCATCCATTCATCTAGAGTTTTTCTTGGAGCTGCTGGACAATTCTGAGAAATCACTCAACAGTATGTTCACACGGACATACGGGAAGCTGTATATGCAGAACTCAGAGGTGTTCCAGGATCTATTCACTGAGTTAAAGCGCTACTACACAGGAGGCAATGTCAACCTGGAGGAGATGCTGAATGACTTCTGGTCCAGGCTGCTGGAGCGCATGTTCCAGTTACTCAACTCCCAGTACCACTTCACAGAAGACTACTTGGAGTGTGTTAGTAAATACACAGATCAGCTAAAGCCTTTCGGAGATGTGCCCAGGAAACTGAAGGCCCAGGTCACCAGGGCCTTCATTGCTGCACGGACATTTGTCCAGGGGCTAATGGTGGGCCGGGAGGTTGCCAACAGGGTCGCAAAGGTGAGTTTAATTGGTTTTCTCTCATACAGTGACTATGTTGACCATCGTTGTGTTCCTTGGTTGTTAAGTGATCCTGACCTACTGAGCTGTGTTGCATTTTGCTTTAAGATAAAGTGATATTCATTGCGAATGACCTCTAAGATTTTAACTATTTCCAGTGTTACTGTATGTCTTTTCTGAAACACTAGGTTGTTTTCACGAGGTTAAAGATTCTTGAGCCCATTCTGCGTTACACACAAGAGAAAGAGAAATATTTACACAATTAATACTTTTACATCTTGTGAAGTCTTCTTCATGCATGGATTATACATCATAGTCCTTTGGAATTAGATTGCATCTTATCTGAATTGTTCATTAAAGGCTCAGAAATAAATTACAGACATTTTGATTCCATATGAAGATCTTTATCGAATGCTCTTGATCCCCTGGTGTGGGAGCTAGTATGAGACTTTTTTTTATTCGACTAATGGAGTACACAGTACACTGTATGTTCCACATTTCAGTAGAATTGCCCGCAGAGAGTAAAGCTTACCAAAAGAGAGAAGATTAAAGCGTATTTCCCTCGGGGTTTCCGATGTGGCTTTGTTTTCAGCATCACTCTTTGCTATTCTTGTTTGTTTGTATTTTTTTAGACTGTATATCAGTAAAATTCATGTCACTTTTAATACTGACAGATAATTTGATAATATTAACTTAATGTGTTTTTTTCTTTTGTTTTTGTGAGGCTAGTTGATTAGATCCTAAAAAAATAAAATGTTGAATATTTTCATACATGGGCAATTAGATATGCATTTTCAAAAGCTTTAGTCAATGTGTTTTTTACATCTGTGTTTAAGTTATGCAACATCTAAACTGTTTTATAATTTTAAATTATGTAACCAAAGCTGTTTGCACTTGGTACATTGCATAGCTCTACTTTTTGAAAGAGAAACACTTGCAGGAATGACAAACTTAGCATTACTTATTATTTACATTGAAATTTAATCATATTATTTCCATTAAGGTTTAACACAGTGAACAAAAAGATGATGGTGTAAAAAACTTTAGTTTAAGAGAAAATACTTTAAGGGCTATGAGCTTTGGTTTGTCTTTAAAATAGACTTAGACTTAATATTCTCCTAATTTAATTCAATTACTTATACATCAGAATGCCATTTTCAGTCTGACAGATGCTGACTTTACTAAAATCAATATTCTTCACCTGAAATTAGCCTTAAATTATTTGAAATTTTATTTTTTCTCAAGTTCAAAAATCTATTTTAAAATTTCTTCAGAGTTCAGCAGTGATGTGATTTCTTTTTATCTTCTTTTTGGCTTGAAGCTCACTGTCCCTGTCAGTTCAGTAGGGGAGACAAATTGAAAAGGAAGGAGAAAGAAAGTAGGAGCAAGAGTGAGAGGGCAAAAAAATAAATGAGATGTATTCAGTTTGAGAAAAAACTTTAATCATTCTTAAGTTGGAGGCTTAACCAACTCCCTGTGTTAAGCACTAGCCTCAAGAGACAGATGATAGAACTGTGTTGATGGTGAACATACAGTAACTGAATTGAAGTTGTTATATAAGAATTTAGATATAGGACTCCATATGAATAAGAAATCACATTTTTAACAAAATCAACCAAATGACCAGTAAATCCCTTTGTAAGCTACTTATGGATAGATTCACTGGTCATTTTAAATATTAATTGCTTTAGTCTATAGATCAGTGTTTCCAAATATCTTGATAATTTTTGTTGACATGCAGTGTTATTTATGGAAATGAGCAAGAAAAGAAACATAACAAAAGAATTTAAAAGCAAGAAAGAATAGAAGCTTTATAAAATCAGAGTAATTATCAAATCATGTTTCTCTTTATTAGACCAGTTATTTAAAGTATTGCCAGCTTTTATTACTCTTGTTTCTAAAACTGAGCCATCAACTTGATGTATTATCATCCTTCTCCTGTATCCACTGTACTCACATAATTATGGAGGATTGTGGAAATTAGCATCATGATAGCATTCAGAGATTAAAGTCTATATCCTCCCGGCTAAACCGAGCTTCCGTATATCATCTCTAAGAGTCAGACATTCTAAGCAGTTTTTCATTGTCTTTCACCTTTTCACTTATCTAGCTTTCTACTAGTCCTCAGTGGGACACAGCCAAATCAGACGAAGACTTAAAATGAGCATCTCTATACATCTGTCTTAGACTTAAAAGGCACCATCATTCTGGATCAAATCCCATATTCCCAGCGTCCTCATCAATTATGAAGTGGAGCCAGGAAACAGTGCGGCATTGCTGAGGGCTGTCAGGCTGGAGAACAACCATAGAACATCAGGTGAAAAGTTGCATGATGTGACAAATCACCTTGACCTAAGAATCACCCTCAGCATTTACTGCTTTCAGTGACAAAAGCCGCTAGCATCTCCTTACCAAAGACTCTTAGAGCACATACCAATTTTCGTTGGTATGTGCTACGTTAGCACATTAAAATATACGAGGCACTTTTTCTTTAGTTTTGTAAACTATCAGCAAACAACAAAGGTGTATCTGTTTTATAGTAGAATGCCACATTTATGTGGTATTTCAGTGATTCATGTACTTTTAGAAATGATTTGCTTTGTTTCATTTAGCAGTTTGTGGTATGAGATATGTGAAAAACACCTCACTCAAGAAAAAGTAAAGTAAAAGTAAAAATTATGGATTTACAGAAAATGTATCTACTGTAGGTATCAAAAGTGAATACTTAAATACTGCAGATTTTTTGTTCTCAATGTAGTGCTCCAAGGAAGGATTTTTATTATTATTTGTATTAGGCTACGTACAGTACATAGTCATGCATAGGTATTTCGCTTACAGAGAAAATCCAACAGCACCTTCCTGCCTGAGTATTCTACTCCAGGTATGCAATCCCTCGTGCCCACAGCGATCTGGCAACAAATGGTGTCTGGTCCCTGCACAACACAGAAAAAGATCCCAAGCAAAGCTTTTCAGCTCAGTGGTCCCACAGTGATGGAGGAGTTACCTCTTCTTGCTCAATAGTCAGACTCCCCATATTAAAAAAACTGCTGAGGGCAGAACTACTTGACAACTTCCTATTCACTTAACAAAAAATAACTTTCTTTTCTGTCTGGCACTTAGATTTCATCAAAACAAATGAATAAATGAATGTCTTCTACCTGACTTAGATGTGTTGCTTGCTATGTACATAACTTAGTAGGTTGCTGCCAAATGACTAAATATAAATGTAAATGATACATTGTTGTATCTAGCCAATATCAATGTTCTAGCTTAAATAACAAAATCTGTTGTGAATTTCACAAAACCTGAGGTTTTTCTGACAAAGCATGCCTTTTAATATGACATGGCTGCTTTCCATCCGTCTGTTCAATTTTCCATGTTACGTTAACACAAGATGATGCAGTGACCGTGATGAGCCATACATAATTACTGCTAACAGAAAGTCAGATATCACTCCATAATACAAGATCACCCTCGACTTGCACAGAACAGTTTTCTAGACCGCGATCCTGGATTAAGAGCAGGATCTTTCTGGATTACAGTTTATGATGACCATTAAGAGTTTTATCCTGGGAGTACTTAAAACACAGTCCAACCACATTAAGACCTGCTCAAAGAAGATTGCAGGGATTTGGGCCTTTTGAACGGTTTAAAGTTCAAGCATTTAGAGCACTTATCACTCACTCTGCATACACATGGGAAGCTGGCCTAGTCCATGGTGCATATTTACTCATGATGATGGAAAGAAGTGGGGTATTTTGTACTGAGGGATTTGTTTTTCCTGATGGCTTATATGGTCATGTTGATCTCATTATACACTCATTTCCTACCAAGAACTCTCAGATAATTTAACATTAAGCTCCAATGCAGTTTCTGATCTTTACACAACATTTACCTTAGATTAATGCTCTGCCAGATTACTGAGCCTATGCTGACATGAGAAATACCAACAGCATCATGTTGGGTGTTTTTTTTCTACTTTATGTACTTGCTGTCATGCATCAGTTTAGCCTCTCACTATCAAGAAAAAATAAACAGAACATTGCGTTCCGCATTTTGTAGTACAAGCTCTGACAAAATTATACTTTATTTTACAGGATGACAGTATATGGCTAATACAGTACATGTGTGCTATTTTTAATTCATTTAAACAAAACAAAACCTTAAATTTCACTTTGTAATGTAAACTTTTTTATATATATATATATATATATATATTCACTTTTATTGTATAAGTATAATAAGAGTCATTGCAAAAAATATTATGTGAACTGGACTTATGAACTATGAACCATAATAATTTTCATAGAGTAGTTAACAGTTTTTGCATTTGGTATGAGAAAAACAATGAATACTACTGGCCATGAACTTCAGAAAGAGAAAATTTAAAAATGTTTTCTTTTTGTAGATGTTTCATCATGCAGTTTATTTTATTTCCAATGCAGTGTGTGTGCAGCTCATCTGTATCCTTTGTGCTGTGGATTGTAGGAAAACTGCATCCATCAAAAGCTCTCAAAACCCAAGTAGTTTTTTGTATACATGCTAACTTTTTGGGTGGACTGGACTTTATGCAAGGCCTCGCCTTAAAAACTTCTTGATTTTACTTTTTTCAGAATTCTCAAATTATTATTATCGTAATTCCTTAATGAAGATACATATTGTATTATATTGTAGCTTTAAATAATTCATTTTGATAACTGAGTAATATTTTTTGCAGAAATTATAAACAGTCTCTGGTTTCAGCATTTTAAGATTTGCTTGATTGTGTTAAATAGCTTTATAAAGTGATTATATTTGTGTTTTGGACTATTGTTCAATAATATCTACAGTACTATTGGTGTCTGGAATGTCTGATTAACTGATGATGTCACCGCTGACTCTAACTGGGTTGGATATTTTTTTATACTTTTTGACATTTTTATAGATGAAACTGAATAAATTGATGATAAAATGTTTGGCAGGTTAATCATTATTGGTAATATAGTAATTATTAGATGTCCTAAATTATAGCTTAGCAAAATGAAATAATGAGAATTCCAAATGCCCAAAGTTGGTAATTAACTAACGTACTAATTAAAGACATTATTACTTCCTTTGAAGAGAGACAAAGGAAGTGTCTGTTTAATCAGGGAAGTGTCCAGTATGTAGAGTAAAGTGTCCTTTGTCTGATCCAGCAGAATAACTTGAATGATCATTGTCTATATTGTTTCACTGCTACATAGTGGTCTAGAGCAATTTGACAGCAGATTCTGCTCTGGACAGATTAAGTGACCTCCTCCATGTGAGAGTATGGTCCATCCATGTTTCTCAGCTGAGGCCCACTTCTACAGATGCACTGGAAACTTCTCTCTCTCCTCTCTCTCTCTGTTTCTCTCTGGCTGTCTGTCTCCTTCTCTCTTGCTGGCTCACAGCTCACACAGCTTGCTGGGGATAAGGCCTCAGCCACAGTGCTGTGACGGCAGATGGCAACTGGCTCAAAAAGGTTGGCACGTCATTGGGAAATGTGCTGCACCAAAGATGTCCTTTTTAATTAAAAGATTTTGATCTGTGGTGAATTGCAGAATGTTGGAAAAATGAGAGACAGCATGTGGTCTCAAATACAATGACATGATATGAAAGGATAATAAAAATATATATACTGTATACTCCTCTCTACAGTATATGTTCTATTTTATACAGAAAAACCCTGAAAGATACATATGTAGTAAGCCTCATACTGAGTGGAAGGACACATAGAACAAAATATGAAAGGATAGAAAATTACCAAAAAAAAAATATATCTATACACACACATATATATGTGTGTGTGTGTGTGTATATATATATATATATATATATATATATATACACACACATATATATATGTGTGTGTGTGTGTATATATATATATATATATATATATACACATATGTATCTATCAAAATTTCAAGACATTTTCATGATAAAAAACTTTTATCCATCTGTCTTATCCAACATTTAGTGGAAGTATGTCACATCATCTGTACCAATCCAGATTGCTTTTTGTGACTCCTTTTTGCACCTTGATTTAAAGTGTATGGCACATGTTTATTTAACAAGCAGTTAGAGGAGGTTGTCAGCACCGATGTTGTGACATTTGTCTTGAGGTTTCTTGGCAGCCACAACAGACCTGTTTGCCCCTGACATTCAGAGTCAGATGGACACAGGGTGAGTGCTGCACTTTAATCCACAAGGCACCACGACAGATGGATAACAATATAGTGTATGCAGGTCTTGTACCCACTAGAGATAGTGAATGGCTTGTGGTATGCTGTGCCTAGTCATCTAGCAGTGTGGGTTTGGCTTTTAACATGTTTGCACTTGTCTTGGTAAATTAAAGAAACAGTCCCAACTGCTGCTCCAGACATGCCACATAACATGGAATATGTCAGGGCAGATCAATGGGCATCCCATGCCTCACCAAAGACAGACACTTGAGCTGACTTGTGTGGGTCACACAGGCCCACCAAGCACCAATGTGTATTTTTATGGAGGCACAGCTACTCACATGTGGATTATTCTGTCAGTCTCAGACATTCATGAATTTGACAGCGACTGATTTTAGTGCAGCCTCTGTGGATTTCTCTTCAGCTCTATCTTACATTTAACATGTTGAGTGGAGGGAGATTCGGAGAAAGGAGAAGTGATTAGTGAAAAGTACAAAGTGCTGCAGACCGTGTTTTATTTTCAATGACAACCTCAGCCTGCACTGTTGTATTGTTCTGTCTGAGACTGTATGTACTAAAGGATTAATACTCATCTCATTTGCTTATTTGTACTACACTGTCGGTCTCCTAATGTATTCATGGGTGAATGAGAATAAGTGAATTAGCATGTTTGCAGTTTAACAACAGTATATATTTGTGAACCTTCATCTATTTGTGTAATCGTTGTGACGCTTTCCTCACCACGACATACACAAGTGGAGTTCAGCTGAACTGAAACATAGCACTGGTTTCCAAATATCTAAAGAGCCATCTCTTAAATTCACATTTGAAATATAGCTATATATTCACTTACTTATAAATATCTGTACATTTGGAAATGAACAGCAGAGTCCAAAAAATTGACATACATCTACAACAACAAATGAGGGCGTTTGTCATCACCTTGTGATAAAAATGTGACTATGTTTAGGCGACTAAAACAACATAGTTAGGGTCAGATCACCTTCATGGTTAAAGGAAAGCAATACTTTCCAGTAGAGGACAATTTTTACAAGGCATTACAATAGAGCTCATTTATCACAACAGTCATTCCCATGTTCCCAAACCTCCTTTTGTTGCCTCTTTGACCAGTTAGTTCTTCCAAGGACTCAGTGTGCCCAAGCATTATTCATGTTCTTTTATTATGTATTGTTTGTCAAATGATGTTCTTTCAATTAGTAAAATCAGCAAGACTTGGAGAGGTCTCGTGATTGGATAACCATTCAACAAATAGTTTTTAGCATGGCATAGAAATGAAAAAGCAAAAATTGTGCTTATGGTGCTTGATGAGTTTTTCTTTTTGTCTGCTTACGAATGTTAAAACGTGTTAATACTACAAGTGCTTATCTAACTTTATATAAAATCCAAATATGCAAGCATGTCTACAGTATTAAGGGTAAGAAGAAATAAGACCTGAAGTGAAGTTTTTACACAGATGTTTGTGCTTCTTATGGTAGCAGATGGTTGTCTGATGTAGTCTGATTTACACAGTGGCAGATCACTTATATTGCCATTGACACTAATGGCTATAGAATTGAATGGGGACACTGGGGCAGCAATGCAGTCTTACATCCATGTCCAATCAGTGCGGAGCATCGCAACTTGTCACAATAATTATGACAGAACTATCGAGACAATTTTTTGGCGACAGTCTCACTGTCCCACTAGTGTTCTCCTTGATTGGCCTTGGTAGCTTGCAAAGTCATTGTCATTTCTCACAACTTCATTACTTGGTGGCACAAAGCAATTTCCATCGTCTGTGCTCTTCCCACTCTGTTACCTCTAAAGGGAGTTCACGCCATATGTGCATGACAACACCCTGTCGTATAGACAAGGTGTTGCCTTCTTAGATTTCTCTCACATTATAATAGTGAGCATTGTCTTTTTTTTATTGCAATGATTCAGTTATCTTGGATATGTCATATGTCTGATATTGAACTCATGTGAGTGTAATGCTCCAGACTGTGACCTTTTATAAAATATAATTAGAAATGGCTTGCTTTATTATTTCTCAGGCTCATTGCAGTTTTAATCCTACATTGCTAATCCGTAATAAAATAAATACTAGTCAAAATCGCTGACTGCATCTTTAGGCTGCTCTTTTGAATCAGCAGGCCATGAGTAGGCTGATCTCTGTGCCTCACCCAACGCTCATTTCACAGGTACTGTACTTAGTACTATACAACAATTTGACAAAACTTTCATAAAATGTTCTAAATAAATTAGACAAACAAGTAACAAAAATATTTACATGAAAATTAAAAAAAATAAAAGTATTATACAGATTTGTCCCTTAAGTACAAGTGACCTTTAATTCACTAAATTTTTATAATTTAATCCCACTTCACCACTGTAATGCAGAAGCAAATATTGCATTACTACATACTACTACAAATATTACTACATTTTAATTCACTGCATTTATTTAAAAGCATAAAATTACTTAAGTGAAAGACTCATGGAAAATGATGCTTTAATTTAGCATGGATTACCCAATGTTACATTTAAACCGTTTCCTTTGCTCAACCTTAACCATCTACAACTTTAAAAAGCTAATAATATTATAAATAATAATAATAATAAATAGTGTAGTTACCATTTTTCTACACTAGTAGTAACTTTTCAAATTTTACAATATTGGTATTTTTATGTAAGTAATTTTTTAAATTCAAAATTGTACGTGCAGTTGGGTATTTTTATATTGCAGTACTGATACTTCTTTTTAGGTAAAGGATCAGAGTCCTCCACCGCTGCAAACCTCGTACAAGACTCACACACAAACACATGCTCCCCATGCAGTGCTATTATAGCACTTAAACATCAGATGAGTAGATTAGTGTTTTAATCTCTCTCTGGATCTGACGCATCTCGCTCCCCAGTCCTACCCTCAGCCTGCTGTGAAATATTCCATCCACTCAACTGTAAATAAGTGCTAACAAGATTATCAGATTACGCTTCATCCAGGGCACCCAGTGACTGCTGGGCACAGTAACAGCAGTGATATAAAAACCCCTGTAAGATAATTGTGTTAGGTGGCACCATTTTGATGCAGATTTTTTTGAAGCCTCACAAAGCTCAAAGGCAGCTTAAAACACTTTCCCTGTTTGCAGTATGAAATATAATTATTTGGTTGCCACAAAAAAGCCACACTGAAAATAAAGAGTATAGTTAGAAAGGGTCTCTAGTTAAGAAAATTCTTCATGGCTCTTAAAGAGGCTGTCTTGAAACTGGGCCAAATTTAATTGAATTGACAGAAACTGATTAATCCCAGAACTTATTTAAATTATTTAATATTCTTATTAATAAAAACTATATGTTATTGTACAAGTTGGAAGAAAGAATGTGAAGGTATTAAACTATTCAAAAATACATTTGCAATGGTTTGCTGATGTTGAGTAGATGATACAATTCAGTGGACTATATTGTCATTAGGCTTCTCTGTACTGCTACTGTTTTTACAAAGGCTATGGGACAGTTCATTTATTAAGTGACGATAGTCATGCTGTCAACTAGTTTTGTTTTATGATCATGGTTTAGGAAGGATTTAATGTCATTTGCCAGGTACAGTGACTGAGCCAACAAAGAAAACAAAAGGGGCAAGATCTCTCAATGTCTTCCCTCCTATCACCATAGCCTAGCATAACATATTTATATGCAAATTAGCCTGTGAAATAAAATTATTTAAATAGCTTGATAGGAAAATGTTATATTTAATCTGTGAGGTTTGAGTCACTGCTGAGGGAGAGGGGGAGAGAGATTGCTAGAGATGTATGGAGATGCAGGTGGAAGTGTCTCAGTTACAGTATACTGGTGAATTGTATGTAGCAATCAGATTTGACTTGTGGATTTATATGTGTGATATTCATTTTTCTCCACAAAGACGGTAAAATGAAGGCCGAGTATGACTAGACTGAGATCTAAAGGTTAGAGCTGCATGAGGGCTGCCACTGGAGACTGTTAAGTAATGTACAAGCTCTGTGGTAAGTCAGTAAATGAATAAATAGAAGACCAAACCTTAAAATGGAGATGGTATTTAAAATCTACCACATTATTGCATATACTTAAAAGAAACGCATAATTATAGAAATAATTACTTGTGTGTACATATAAGTAAAACTAAAGGATGGTCTCTCCAAAGCAAACACTGTGATTGGCATGTACTTGGTTGTGTTTCTCCGTCCAAATGTGGTGATAGCACCTGCCTGTTCCTTCTGTTTGTCTGCTAGTGTCTTGTCCGGTTTTCTCTCCGTCTGTTTCATCTGTATCTGCCTCTCAGTTTCCTTGGTGTTTGTTTCTTTCTGTTTGGCAGCGTCTCTGGCTTTCTCCAAAGCCTGTTCTTTCTCTGTTTGCTCTCATTTTTTCTTTTTTTTGTTGTTGTTCTGCCTCCAGCTCTGCTTGTGAATGAGAAAACGTATAAATCAAGTTCTAGTTAATGTACTACTTTAAGTCTATTAGGATCCGTCAGGCTGAAAGCAGACACGTATAGAACACCAATAATATACATAGATATGCAAGTGTTGATGCGCATAATGTTCAGCAACATTTTGCTTCCTCTGTTTAGCATTCATTGACATCATATAAGCATTTAATAAGTAGTTTATAGCATACAAATGTACCTGCAAGGAGACATGTTTGTTAATGTTAATTTGTTGACAATGATAACATCTACTATGCACACACGCTAGTGCAGGCTGGTGTTTAAACAGAAGATGTTTGATAATGATGTAAAAATATATTTATAATAGTATATATCTTCATAGGAGATGTAATTGTTGATAAATAATTTACATAAGTAACAAAAATGTCCCTATAGCTTAGTACAGTGACATTATAGTGTGTTTATATGCTGATAAGAAGTACGAAACAGCGAGTTTAAAAGTAATAACAGATTTGTTTTCCCAATAGACTGGCAGGGTAACTAGAAAAGTATCTTCTTTATACATTTATGACATACATGTCTGTCCTGGAAAAGAGAATGTTGCGCTCACTGAATGATTTATCTAAACTAAGGGTGCAAGGTTAGAGGGTGTGGGAAGGAGTTTTCATTTTGGGCAATATAAATAAAACTGACTTGACTCGATCTGAAAAAAACAACAGCAGTACTTTGTTTTTTTTACTTTGATGGATGAACATCACATTACTCTAGAATCTGATTTTTTTTTCCATTAGATCAAATATTTTTTGTCTATGATGAGTAGATTGGTTGAAGATAGTTGCCAGTTGTGTGGTCCTGACCAATCTGCCAACCATCCCAGCACACACACGCTGACACAAACACCAGCAGTCTCCAGAGTGTGGGCTGGACAAAATCTAAAGTCAAGCATGAATACAGAGGCTGACAGGCCAATTATCAGATGTACTCTTCGTTCTGCATCCCCACCTCTGAAGGGAAGCAGATGTGAAAATCCTGTCGCTTTCACTCAAGCCAGTACAATGACATGACCCAACAACAAAAGGCACAGCCTTCACAAAGAATCAAGATGGACAGAGTTGTAAACCTTGTCTTGTCATTCAGTTTTATCTGGTGGGTTTTCACATTTCAAGCTTCAGAAGACGTGATGTAGTGTGAAGATGTTTGTCAAAGGTTGAAACGTGTCTGCACTGAAATGATTTAATTTCACTTCCAATGGTTTCTGTGGAAACATCATGATGTTTTGTGAAAATATGAAAATGTTATCTGAGACCTGCAACATTACTCTGTGTTTATGTTGTGAATTTTGCATGCTGTGAAACAATGACTGAGCTTTAATGAACTAGAGAAGATTTGACATAATTGAAGAACGTCTCTTTGCTTTATAGGTGAATGTAGTTCCAGCATGTGTCAGAGCCTTGACCAAGATGCTGTACTGTCCTTACTGTCGCGGCATGCCTGGGCTGAAACCATGTCACAACTACTGTCACAACGTTATGAGGGGCTGCCTAGCAAACCAGGCAGACCTAGATGCTGAATGGAACCTTTTTATTGGTAAGAAAAAAATATTCTGATTCAAATTGAATGCCCTTGCACCTGTAGGTTTTTGTGTGTTATCTGTCTGTCTGCGCACATACTTCAGCATGTACTTCTAAGTCTGCATGTTACTTTTCTGAGGTCTTTGAATAGTCTCTGTGGGAATTCAGTAAGATGGGCTGTGTTAGATTCAGCTTTAAAGGATTTACAGAGACAAAACTGAAATCTTATTTGTGCGTCCATTCCTTCTTTTTTCTGTCTGAAATGTTTGCTATTGCTGGAACCCTGGCATAGTGCTTAAAGCTCTGGTCCCTGCTGTTTGGGATTGATAAAGGAGAGCAGATCCTAGGCAAACACATTTTCCATAGTGTTTCCAGCTGAGCTCGGTGAGTAATATAGCACTTCAGTTAGGCTGTAAGTAGCTGGCTGCTGTAAGCCCTCCTGTTAAATGGATACCAAGGAGGCACATAGAGTGTTCCCTCTGGATTTTTTGTAGGCCGATGCTTTATTTGTTATGTACCCCAGACCCATCCTCCCACCCTCAGATTTCTTAAAAATGGGGCGACGTTATTATTATTATTTTTTTTAAGAGACATCCCTGAGGACTGTGTGTCAAGTGAACTGCACTTCTAAGCTTTTGGCTGTTTTGTGACAGGCCTGCCGTTTGAGAAACCATCAGATGACGCACCGCTTGTTCTCTCCAGTGACACGTCTGAAGTCTCAGATCAACACAGGCCCCTATGCACTGAATGAGATGTCTCACAGCTTTATGACATGTGTTAAAAAGTTAGTGTCTTGTTCGGTTGTGAAGAGGCAAATCTATTGCCGCAAAGGGACGCTGTGCTTGACAGTAATGGGAAAAGCTGTTGTTGCAACAGAATGATGAATCTGGTTAGACAAAAACACCCAAGAGGTGTAGAAAAAGTGGATTTTTAATTTTGAACCAGCTTTTGTGCAGACATTGTTTTTTGCTTTGTGAAGTCGGTGTTGTTGAGGGTATTATAATTAGAAATTTAGAACCCAAGGGATGCTTGTTTTCACTATGAAAGACTTATTTTTGATGCCTAGTGACATTTTGTATTCATTATCTGTTTCTAAAGAATTTCAATTTGCTTACTATGCAGCTCACAAGAAATATCGATTTGCCTTTCAGTGACAACTGAAAATGTATCACAGGTCAGTTCTCGCCACTGGAGCACATCTTTGCATTATAGAAATTTATGGATTGAGCCCATGCACAGTCTGTCACTGTCATCCTTTCAAATGATCACTTATTAGAGAAGGTTAGATTAGAAGCACAGCATTCAATGACATTTATCTGTGGACTTTGTTCATGCTTAAATGTCACTATTGACACCATTGATCAGTAAGACTACAGGAAAAAGGAGACTAATTGATTTTTATTTAGTTTAAGACTTCCACAGCAAGTGAGAAAAATACAGATTTTTTTTTCTTCGTTCTGAAAGAACAAAACGAAGAAACGAAATCTATCTAAATCAGGTACAATTAAGTAATAAACATTTTCTTCCCTGCTTTTATTTAGAAAAGAACAGAATGCCAAGTTGGTCCTGCTCCAGAACAAGTGAAAACTAAAACCAGATGACGTTCTCTATGCTTGCCTCTCTCTCTCTCTGTGTGTCTCTCTGTCTGTGATGTACAAAGTTAAGCTTACCCTCATTCTTACATTAGTGGAACAAATCAAAACTGTAACGGCTATAACAACATTTGTTGTTGACAGATTATTAATAATGTAAATTGTGAATGTTTTGAAATTTCAGTGAATGTGATGATAACAAAGAATCTTGAGTTAATTAGCAGTAATTAAAATACAGTAGCTTTTCACAGCATTTCTACTTAATATTGGCATTTCTTCTTTCTGGTTTTTAACCAAATGTTTACACATGAGAGTATCAAACGGATAAAAAAAATTGTGTTAACTAACTATCTGCCAAAACAATGTGACGGTGTGTTTCATGATCTCTGGATAAATGATAATGTCAGTAGAACACTCCTACAAGGTTACAAAAATAAACTTTATAACAAAGTTTATTAAATCAGAATTTAAAAAAATAATGAAATTAAATCAGATAGTAGGAACAAGGACAAAAACCAAAATTGAATACTACCTGCTACTGTTCATTCTAATTCTAAATAAAAAATAGTTTCCAATTAATAATCAGTCAATGAATAAAGTCATGTCTGTAGTTTAATAACACTACAGTATACAACTGTTCTGACTGACAGATACATTTTTAAAATCAGTCTTCATAAATCACAGAATGGAGCACTACAGCACTGTATGAATTTTAGTCTTCCTCTTAAACAAACATAGACATGGCTTGTGCATGTTCACTGATTCCCAGAATGCAAAACACACAAACACTCAAAAGAAACACTTTTCTGTCTGTAGACAACAAGTTTTGGCAAGTGCAGAACAATATGTGGAGCACGCCTTTTCTTTTGTCTTTTTCTCTCTCTCTCTCTTTCAACGCATGAAAGTCACATCACATGGCTGATTTTCAATTTTGCAGGAAAAATGAAGATCAGGATTTATCTGTCATCATTTTGCCACAGAAAATAACTTCTGATGAAATGAAGCAGAAGACAGATTGTGTTTTCATGTCTTTGCTGAAAATGTGGAACAGGAAACTCTAGTAGAAATAACTAAGTAGGTGTATTTATTTGTGATGCTGGTATAGGTATAGGTCATACCGGCTTCCCTTATATATATAAGCATAAAGTAATTAAATTACCAAGTACAGTAAATGTATTAAACAACACAATTGTGAAATATGTAATTTATGACTTTATAGGTCATTTCTAACAGTTTGCCAAATTTTACATAATTCTACATGATGTAGTATTTGGCATAGGAGATTGGAGTTCAAGTGATAAAACGACCTTCCATTGGTGTTAATATACATTTTATACACTTGTGAAGTGAAGGCAGTAATTGTTAAGGCAAACATTCAACATTTTTACCAACCTCAACCATTTTTATTTAGTGCATAAACCTCATACAGATGTGTTTGAGCTTGAACCCAACTAAACTGCTTAGTTTGCAGATTTGTACATTTTTAAGGCATAAACATTAATTTTTACTAATTGTAGTCCTGAAGATTTTAATGTCTAAAACTAACCCACATGTCAACCAATATAGGGGTTAAATTTTGAGGAATTTTTGGATCACCTTTTAAGAACTAAATGTGACGATCATTAGTAGGGTTAGGTTATTTATTATCCATACTACATGGTGGATTTGTCGTTTGGAATAACAGAACTAGACAGATAAGATGGATGAAAAAGGATGAAAATTAATATAACCTGAATATAACATGATTTTTACAATAAGCATGTTAAGACAGTGAAGCTGATTTTTTCTTCAAGTGCTCTAGATGCTGAACAAGCCATTAAAACGTCACTTAACATAAAGCTTTAACAACACAGAACCAGACGAATTTATGAGACGCACTGTAGCACCAAAGAAATCAGGAAGACTTACAAGCTTGACTTTGAAAGTACATTTTAGGCAATCTGACAAATTAATAGTCCCTAGTGATTTAAATATGCACATATAAACACAAGCAGTTAAGATATTAAGATGTCAGTATCACACTGTGGCTTTTACAAGTACTACTGGAAGGAGCTGAATAAGTGTTCCACTGCTGCGTTTAGTCCTGAAATCTCACCTGTGTAACATTGAAACACTAATGACCTTGGTGAATATTTTGATATACTGTAGCCTACATATCACTAAGCAGAAGAAGAATGATTTGAGCATCCATGCCATACATTTCAAAGTAAAGTAGTTTACAGTTTGTAAAGGTTACTGTAATAACGCTATGCTTTTGCAAATGGAAGACAGTGAACAATGGCCATGGACCTGGGAAGGATGTAATTTACCTGCTTGTACCTGTGCTGGGTGATTTTAGGCATTGTGACTTTTAAGTGTGTGCGTGTGTGTTTGAATGTCTAGGGAAAGAATTCATGGTTTGGTTGATGGATGATACCAGACCACCAGTCAACTGTCATCATGACAAATTTACCAAGCTCTGCATAGTGACAGACACATCATTATCATTTTTCTTGTCACCATATTGTTGTAATACTTTTAGAGAGAGAGAGAGAGACGGACAAAGAGAAAGAGACAGACAAAGCACAGGAAAGAAGACACATGCTGTTATTACCTCACTACTGTAGTTTTTCAGCTGTTTCCACGGTCAACATCTTTTCAACAGGCAAGTGACATCAGTGTAACATAGTAATTCTAGCTACACGTGGCCAAAATCAATGGTATATCTGAATTGACTGTTTGACTGTCAGAATCGCCTCCTCCAATTAAATCTCTGTAACCATAACTAAGCACTGCAGGCCAGACAAGCTTGAGCGAAGGTGTAAGGAATGTTTTTTTCTGCAGTAACATGAGCTTTAATTGTTTGTTGCATAAAAGAACAAAAAAGGCTGCATCTTTAAGCTAAACCTGGGACATTTAGTGCACACACACAGGCACTGAAGGTAGCTGAGGATCAAGCGTGGTGGTCTCAGTAACAGACATGACAAGAACAAACCAGCTACCGGGTTTCATCCTGTCATAGGACTAAAGGCTGGATGACTCACTTAGCCTAGAGGAATTGATCTCCATATCTTCCGCATCATCAAGAATTGGCATATTTTCTTTCTAATTGCTACTAGTTGTGCAGAATCTGCAAGTTGCTATTTTTCTGTGTATGTGGACGGATGCTTACACAGCTGTGCTTTATCTATATCCATATACAAACAGCATATCCTTTTGGGAACATGATGAGCTACTATAGCTGATGGCCATCTATGTTTTATTTAGTCATTATTTTTAATTCTTTTTTCTGCAGGTATAGTTATAGTTTCCACTTATGTATCTGAGTTATTAGAAATTGTATCACATATGAAACTGTCTTCCAGTCCAGTTGATGTCATTCTAGTGTTTAGTTACAGTTAATAAATTGTTTGCGCCCTGTTTGCTTTGATTTCTAACAGGTATATATCTATTGGTTAGATAGATTATTTAACAATTGTTTGTGTGCAACCTCTGTTTAAAAAACAGAGTTTGACCCCACACTCTTTGAAAACTATAGATCCATTCCCCAAAAATATGTGTTTTAGCACCTGTTTGCTTTTCCAGAATGTCAGTCACTAAAATTTTCCTGTTCCCTCCCTTTTGCAGATGTACATTAAGCTCTATAATAGCACAGATAAACATGCATAAGTAACTAACATCTTTATATTAAAGACTTATTTGCACCTACAGATTGTTTAATAAAGTGCCTGAAAAACTAGATTAAAGATAAGATTACCATAAAAAAAACAAAAGTACATCTTCATGTTGCTGTTAGCCTAGCTAGCCTTAAATAAGCTGTAGAGCATGCTTTACCAATTTAAACAAGTCAACCTAACAAAGCATTATCTGAAATTTCAACAGTTCAATCAGCAGGCAGACAAAAAATACTGGACACTGCTAATTTTGGGAGATAAATGTGCACATTACCTTGGCTTAGTTGAACTCCACATAACCAGGACTGTGCTATCCAGAGTCAAGACTTGACTAGACTAGGCACAAGGATGATGGCACATATTTTACCATCTTGACTTGAACGATTCTTATTTTGCTTGCGAAAATCTTAGCACTTGGTTTCACAGTATCTTGAGTTTTTAGCAGCATGTCACAAAGCTTGTGTTTTTATTACCTCAAAAATATCTTTTAAGGACACAGAGATTATTTTACTCGCCTTCATCTCCTCATGCCTTGACTACTACTGTGACAGTTTTTTTTACCTGCTTTAGTCAAATATCCATTAATCGGCTCCAGATTGTACAGAACTCCACTGCAAGACTTGCAGGAGAAATGATTCTATTAAACCTGGTTTAGCCTCTTTGCACTGGCTCCCAGTATGTTTGAGGATCGACCATAAGATTTTACTGCTGACTTTTGAAGCCTTTCATGGCCTCTCCCTGTGCTACATATATGGCTTGTTAGTACTATATGAGCCTGCACATAATCTGAGATCTTCTCACAGAGGTCTTCTTCTGAGGTGCGACTAAAAACTAGAGGTAATAAAGCTTTTGCAGTTAGAGCCCCTAAATTATGGAATTACCTACCTGAGGATATCACATCTGCAGAGTCAGTAACCTCTTTTAAATCTCTTCTTTAAACATATTTTTATCGTAAAGTTATCCCAAGTTTTATTTTGTTATATTTTATCAGCTTGTTGGTAATTTTGTTATGATCTTTTATTGCTTTATGCTGCATTTTATTTATTTGACTTTTGCTATATTCTCTTTATTACTTCTCTTGTTCTTTTTTTATTATTGCTTGTATTTTAGGTTTTTTTTATTTTAGTTTTAGGCCATGTGAAGCACTTTGTAACACAAGTGAACGTTAGGTTAGTTAAGTGCTCTATAAATAAAGATTATTATTACTGTTGAGTATACTATTTAACACAGTTAAACATGTTACTATTATTACATGCCTGTTCAAATTACATATACTTAAATAAATGGTCTGATATTTTGAGAAATGTCCTTATTCATTTTCATGCTGGAGGATGAGAATATTAATAACATTGAAATATGAAGCTACAGCCAACAGCTACTTGGTTTAGCTTAGCATTGACACTGGAGTCAGGGGGATTCAGCTATAATGGCTCTGTTTAAAGACAACTGTCTACCAGCATCTCCGAAGGTCAATAACATGTTTTTCTGTGTTTGTTTATGTGTAAAAAACACATTAGTTTATGGTTATTGTGGTTATTCTAAGCTAAGTTAATCAACTGCTGTTTTATAATATATAACAAACAGGCATGAAAATAATATAAATGTTATCATCTGTTAGTAAGAAAACAAAAGAATTATTTCCCAAAATGTCAAACTGTTCCTTTAGCTTAACCATTTTCCCTGCACTTATTTAATATTTCATAGCAGCATTACCTTTTCATATCGAGAAGCCAAAGGTTTGCAACTTCACTACTATATGACATTCAATTTGGCAGCACAGGAAAATAAACAGCTAGCATCTAAAAGCAGTGACATGAGGGTTCTGACTCATGCACATAAGGTGAACCAGTCACGGTATGTCAAAATTCAGTTGAGCTAAAATGATTCAGACTTAGCATAAAGCTTAGAAAACTTGAAAAAAATATAAAGAAATATTTGTTAGCGCTACTGAGCAACGATCCAGCTCTTTGTGCATGGGAGAATGCCTGTGGAGACTCCCCAAAAACAGACAGAAATATATGTTGGCAAGTTAGTGACTCCTGCAGTTGATTCACCTCTTGCAGCTGCAAACTGGAAAAACTGTTAGAGGAAACTGATGTCTCTTTAGGTTTAAAGCAAGAATGAAAAGGCGATGTTTGCTTCAAGAATGCAAATTGTATCTATCTTGTGAAGAAATGTGATACTTTATCACCCCTGATGGGGCAATGATTGATGGGAACAAGTCAATTTGAAGTTCCCTCCCTTGATTTAATTTCTGTAAGTTTCATTTATAAATTATATGAAACATTTGTAAGTAATTGTGTACTGAGGTATTTAAAATCAAACACAACACATGCTGTACAGTAGAACATATTTGCAGAGTGTTTGTAATCTGTTATTGCGTGCCTGTGTGTTTTCATCCACTGAGACTGAGCCCTTTAAAGAAAGGTCAGAAAGCTCAGAGATCTGCTGGGACAAAAATTAATCCATAGCTTTACCCCTGTTAGTCTGTGTAGGTCACAATTTTAAATGACTGCAGGCCTTCTAATTCTTGTTTAGTTATGATAAAAAGAGTACTCCTCCAATTTAGCTCTGCACTTTGACTCACAATGGACAGTTTTTAAAAATGTACCAAAACCAATGCAGCAGATGTTGTCTGCAAACACAAGTTGAACTCAAGTCAACAATCAATACTTTGTCTCCAATCCATTATTTGCTTCTTTTTGAATTTTGGGATGAAATCCATATCCATGAATTAGGGCAGTGGTTCCGATGCCTGGTCCTCATGGCACAGAGCCCTGCTTGTTTCCCAATTATCTCTTCTCTACCCACTGATGATTACCTGGATCAGGTGTGTTCAGCCTATTAGAAGCTGTAAGTGCAGGGATGGTTGGAAAACAAGCAGGGATAGGAACCACTGAATTAGGGTCATAAATCAAAACCAGACTTTTCACTTGTATTAGATGTTAAGTCATATTGCTGCTGAAAGAAGATACTGTACATTGAACAACACAAAAGGACTATTACCTACATTATTACATTAACTACAACACTTTTTCTATTAAGGACTCAGAAAAACTAAAGAACTAACAAACAAATACACACAGAGAATTTCATAGTGTTCGATGTTCCCTTTTATCCATAATCATCTGGATTTTTTCAATTTCCATTGTACATACTTTCCTGTACTTTGTAGGGTCAAAGTGTCACAGATTCTTTGCTGATGCTCAGTAGCAATTGTATGTTATGGTAAAAAAAAATGAAACTGGAACAACAGCAACAGACAACACAGAAAGCTATACGGTTGTATTTATGTGACAGATTCCCTCTCTGAACAAAGCATGTAAAAAAGGAACAGTGTCCCTGAGCATGTCCAGTGATCACTGATGTCCCTGACATGGTACTAATCTCAGAGTCAAATATGCAGTTGTTAAGTTCTTTTTGTTATTGTTAACTATATACAACCTATACACTGGCTGTTTTCATATCATTCAGAAAAATAATATAGATGCATGCGGAAAACAGAAAAAGATTTAAATTATTGAGGGAATTTGTTGATTAATACAATTAAATATCAAAATCTTTTCCTTTTCCTTTCCTTTTTCACTTTTTTTTTCACATTACATTTTTTTTAATCTTATATGCACAGTTTCACTATGACATGCATTTACAGTTTATAGTATCCAGCCAAAGAAAATTGATTCATGCGCTGTTTCTATAAAACATATGTCAGTTGTCATTTGTCAAATTCCAGCATGTGGAGAAACACCACCATTGGCAATGAACTAATCAGCTGTCACTGAAAATGTATGCAGGGAGTCATCAACTTCTATTGCTGGATACATAGTGTTTGCACACAGATATTTTGTGCACTGGCAGATGGTAAAAGTTACTCTTTCCATTTTCATCATTGTAACTGTGAAGTCATTGTCACACTCATATTTGTCGAAACTGTGTGACAGTTCTCTTTGCATTATGTTCACAACAGAAATATCCCCTGTTTAATCCATATCAACACTGGTAAGTGTAATTACTGTAATAACAAACTACCATTGATGCTCAATGAAGACATACAGCTAAAGCAAGTTCTCTCCAACTAAGTGATTTAAAAATGTATTTCATAGTAAGAGAATCACTTCTTTTTTGTTTTTATTCACATTGCAAATAAAGTATTCAGGAACTCAGTCAATGTGACAGTGGAGCCACCACTTCACATAATTTGTAGAGCGATATGTGTTTAAATCATTAAGACTAAGTTACACAAGATGATTTTGAACATACTCCAAGCCAGACTGGACAATTTGAAGACTTGACATTTGAGTCCTCTCACTGGCTCCAGAGCGGTCATGTAAAGTCCAGTGAGATTTTTTTTCTTTTTGGCTTATGCTTTTGATTTCACTTGGGCAAGTCTGACTCATGTGGTGTGAAATAATCCAAAATTTAAAATCTGAGAGTGATCCTAGGGACAACCAGTAAACAAGAAGAGTTTTATTTATTTAGTTTTCTTTGCTGATTAGATTATCAGCGGATTTTATATCAGAGATTTTATCAGGTATATCATTCATAAACTTTATTTTAAAAATCTTCCAGCCACATTTTCCTCAAGGAAAGTCCAGCCTGGAAGCCTGGATCAGTACTTGTCAGTAAAATTATAAATGAAGTGAAAAATGACACTGTGACTGTCTTTTTGTCAATATTTTAGTTTCTCTGCTGTGGGCCAGAAACCAGAGAGCTGAAATATTATTTTACAGGTATCTGATGAGGATGAGTCCTCTAGTGTGTGACAGAAATTGATCTTACAGTGTATTTATTGAGCACTCCAGCAGCACTCATCACATCAAAATTGTGTTGACTACTACTGTACTGTATAGAGATATGCAGTGACCAAAGCAAAAAATCCCAGTTCGATATACCACAGACTCACATGAAATAAAAATTGCCCCAAATAATTAAAATAATATGTATTTATTTTGTAACATGTTCCCATAAAAAAAGGTGTATTTGTCATTAATTCATACATGAATAACTCTACAGAGATTGTTGGAGTTTCTCCAAAAGAGTTTTCTACTAGAAACACATAACAACTTTAGGAAAAAAAGTTGGCATCAGTTGATAAATGGATTTTAATATAAATCAATTGTTCATTTGTTAATACAAGGCAATTATTTTGCCATTCTGTTAAAACTATTCCAAAACCAATACATTTCACAGTTGTTCAATATCACATAAAGAGGTAAACAGAAAAGTATTTCAAACATTTTTTATGTTACACCATCAGGTCAATAAAGCTCAATCAAATCATATTTAAACTATATGAAAAATAGGTTGTCAGAACTCAGTTGAGGATATTATTTAGGATTTTATAGAATGAATAACATAATTGCCAGTCAATTTCTGTTCTCCTGAAATCCACTGAGGATTTTTCTGCGTTAGCATTAGTGCAGCAGAGTAAAGACTTCACAGGACTCAGGTTGGCCCCCTGTTGTGACCTCCAGCCAGCTCCTGATGGAAAAGCATCACAGCCAATTTAGGACTCCAGGGTAAACAAAGAGGAGTGCTCTTCAAAGACACAACCAGTAACAGACAGAAGAGGAGAGTCTATCACTGTATTCACTCAGTCCATTGTAAAAGCCCAAGACAAGTTATAACATATATACAAAGTTGAAGAAAACACAACATACTACCACTAATACTCAGTACAACATACTGTAAGATGTAGTGACTTTGCCAATATTTTTGAGCTCTAGCTTTGATGGGGGAAGTTCTCCATACTTCCAATGTCACAGCAGAGTTTGAAATTGCCACACTATAGACAGGGTTGTTTCTGGTCATTTTGGTGCCCCAGGCATTCCTCGTATAAAATTTTGACTTATAAATGTCCTTACCATGTTTTATGTGTTATAAAATGTATTTTTATTCAACCTTTTTCTTCATTGCACAACTTAAAGTACACACTATATCTAAAGTGTTCATTAATTGTCATTGGAAGATGAGCTCCATGAAGTCACTTTGCAAATATGAGAGTAGTTTGTCTTAACTGCACATGATTTAAGTTGAGGCCGTACAGTGTGGTTATGTTTGGATGAAACATAACTAACTTATTACTCATGTGATTGTTACACAGCAGTGTGAGAAAATGAACTGTGGGTTCACATAATGAGCAGCAGCCTGCAGGTTAATGTTGCTAAAGCGAGTATAAACCCCCACCAGAGAGCCCACCTACAATCTCTCATCTTCTCATAGTATCTGGTGTGTAGTGCAGTGTCTGCAATGTTTTCTTTTATTCTTCTCAACAACACAAGTGGTGCACCGGACAGCAGATTGTTGAAAGTAGATTTGGCATCTGACATTAATTTTAAAATACTCCTATTCCTTTTCTTTGGCTCTGTCAGAAGCTGGCAGTGCCCTAGGCAACCACTTACTGTAGCTTGCATAGACCTAAAAATGGACCTGCCTGTAGAGTTGAATAAGAGGCCAATGATTGATGAATGACATTTATGATCCACAAATTTATAGAGGCATTTGCCTTTGTGTCAGTCTACCACTGATAAGTGAATGAGGAACAGTGTTTCTGCTGTCTTTCTGCAGTTAGCAGCCACCACAGAGTAAATAAGTTTTCCTAATTGATCTAAATCCTTGCAAATGTCAGTGTACCAACGAGGCCTTCTTGATATCACTGCCTTCCCACCTAAACTGTGATAACAACTCAGAAAAAGCCAGGTTGACTTAATGATAAGATAATTTTTAATGAAAATATAAAGCACATAATTTTTACTGCTGACATCTCCCAGTCTGACACGATCAATAGCACCATACCTCTGCATAAACATATTAATATTATTTTAATGAAAATGAAAAGTGGCATTTGAGTGGCAGTTTTTAGTATTGATTTATGCCAAGAGCTATCCAGAGTGTAAGGTCATCGTCTCTTTGTGACTGATAGAATTTTTGTTTGATAGAATTACAAAATGTTAAGCACTGATTTGCACATATGTAAATCAGAAATAATTGCAAGTATGTTACACAAATGCTTTAATATACTTTCAAAGTTTACAGTTACTAATACAAATGGATGAATAAATCAACAAAATGAATGTTGTTTAACTGGAGCGACTAGCACATAGTGTATGCAGATCACTGGTTTATTTTATTTGTATGCTATATGTATTTAGCACACTTAAATTATATTTATTGATGTCCACATCTGCACACAAACAAGAGTTCTACCTCCTTATCTCTTTCTCCCAGTGTGTGTTTGTATAATTGGAACTGACAGGTTATTTTTGTGTATGTAGTAACTAGCAGTCAATACATTTGGAGAAAGTTTCATTCTTTGTCTTCTTAGGGTTTGTAAACATGTAGCATTTTCCCCTTGGTTCGCTTCTCACAACTCTAGTTTGTCTGTGAATCATTTTTGGACATACAAACTGAATAAACTGTAAAACTCTTCATGTAATCCACTGCCCTCAAATCATGCGATTTATAGCTATTGGTCCTGTATTGGTCCAGTATGATTTCTCACCGGGAGGACCATACCAGACTTCGATAAATGATTTGAATGTAGACTACCTATTTTTAGCGGTTGTTTTGGCACGCACCGAATACGATTAGTGTGTCCGCACCAGACCAAACGAACTGCACCAAGGGGCAAAACAAACTTGAGTTAAATTCAAACGGACCAAAGCCTGTAGGTGTAAAAGAAACCTTACTTGCATCAATGTCATAGACACAAGATAGCAGCTCCCTGAGGATTTTACAATGAGTACTGTCAATGCTCAAAAATGATGTCAGCATATTGATGTGTGTGCACAAACACGTAGTATAATTGTGTGCGAGTGTTTAATATCTCTAAGCTGATGTGTCCTCTGTGTCGTGACAGATGCTATGTTACTGGTAGCAGACAGACTGGAAGGACCTGTCAACATTGAAGCCGTTATAGAGCCAATTGACATCAAGATCTCTGATGCTATCATGATCATGCAGGACAACAGCATGGTAGTGTCAGCCAAGGTATTGTATCCTGACCTAGCTTTTTTGTTTTGTTTTGCATGCTATGCTTTTTATGAAAAAGACCAGTGTGAGTTATATGTCACATTATTTTTGTGTATCAGAAAGACTACAATTCATAACTTTACCCATCACCTATATACTTGATGCTCCATCCCTGCAAGGTTGTGCTTGGTTTATTTCTCTGAGATTACAGTCACATTTTAACCATATGTATTCCTTTCCCAGTCACAAAGCTTTGCAGAATATGCCAGGACCCAATACATTGTACCTTCATTTCTGCAGGGACATGTTTGATTGTGTGATGTACAGGGTAGTGGTATTATAATCATGCTGAAGAATTGATAAATATTAGAGGGAAGAACGCCTCTTGTCATGACAGCCATGCAGCACATCAGAGTGCTCCATCACATACTGAGCTGGGGCCCAGCAGACAGGCCAGAGAGGAATGCTAATGAGGTGTGTTATTTGGGCCCTAAGTGCCTGTAGAGACCAAGCAGTCTGAAAACAATCTATTCTCAAAATGAACCTCTATGAACTACACATTGATTAATATAAGGTTCAAGTAATAATACATCTGCACTTCTATTTTTGACTCAGTATAAACAACAATACATTAGTTTGTATTTTGGGAAACTTTTAATAGCTTTTTTTAATAGAATTTAGTGTTTGTCCAAGAATGATAATAAAAAATCTAATAAAAGTTTATTTTATTTAGATTCACTGTATCACTCAGAAGCCTATGATTAAATAAACAAAACTGAAATCTATATGTTCCTAAGTCACATTTTTCTTTAGTTTGAATGTACTATACCATATTGTAACAGCATATTAAGGGTTAATTCTCTGTGTGTGTTTTCTCACTAATATGACACTTTCTGTAAGAGGAGACTTGGGCACTGATAGACAGCATTGGTTCCAGGCTTCCTCTATATAGTTTCTATCTCAAATCACAGACACACAGAAATGGTGCTGTGAGCAAATTGACAGAGAGTTTTTATGAGAAAAAATGTCAGTGGTGTAGGCAAACTACAACTTTGGGGAGATCAAAATGAATGTCTTCTAAAAAAAAAAAAATACAGTAAACTCAGTCCTGGATCAGATCCTGGAGTTCATGCAGCTTCAGTCTGCTGATAATCTACTTTCTAACTTTTCAGTTCTGTAACAAGAACCTCACATCTCATATTAATGAAGACGTATTGTGTTAATGTTGCAAATCGAGGCAATTTCCTTTAGATACTGTAAAGGAAAACACTTTTTAGACACTGACCAGCCTGTATCTTCTTTCACATTTCTTTTATGCTTGCCCATTCATCTGCGGTAATTTTATCTCTGCTCATTGTTGTTCTCGTTCATTTTAGGTTTTTCAAGGTTGTGGCCAACCAAAACCATCAGGAACAGGCAGGTCTGCACGTGGCATCTCAGATGTTTTTAATACTCGCTTCAGACCCTACACCCCTGAAGAGAGACCTACCACAGCAGCTGGAACAAGCCTGGATAGACTGGTACGTACATGGACAAAATAAGGAGACCAGTATTGTGAACTGTAATTGGAAAAATACATAAATAAATACATTTATATATACTTGATTCAAACAGTTCTGATTAGCAATTATAATTAGTGTTAAATTGTGAAATTTTAATTGTAATAGAAATTGTAATACTGTAGAAGATTGATATTTAAACAAGGGTCTGACTGAAAGGAAAGTAGAACTTGGTTCAGATCTTGAGACAACCAAGACATTGCTAAAATGAATCTCTAATTGTTGGGGTTTCTCTTTAAAAGCAAATACATTATGGTTTAATTAAATAAGCCTGAATTCTACCAGCCAGTGATGCTGAACACCTTCCTATTTCTCACTTTTCCTATTCCTTTCACTCTATATTTTAACAAATCAACTCGTTTTTGTGTGCGAGAATTTTTAAAATATCATTGGTAGAGACAGACTTGGTGGAGGCATGCTGAGCTTAAGGTCAGCTTACCAAGGCTCATGTCCAAAGGCCA
The DNA here is from genome assembly GCA_034779795.1 of Ctenopoma multispine. Classification (NCBI taxonomy): domain Eukaryota; kingdom Metazoa; phylum Chordata; class Actinopteri; order Anabantiformes; family Anabantidae; genus Ctenopoma; species Ctenopoma multispine. The sequence goes on from JAUYWH010000018.1 coordinate 10,658,706, forward strand.
TAAATATAGAAGCCCTCAAAGTTTGCAGGAAAAAAGTCATATGGTATATGACTTGTACTATTGCTGTACTTGGATCTAGAAAAAAAAACTCTTCATAAAGAGTACTCCTGCAGGGAAAGCAGAAATCTTTAGAATACAATGTTTTATTAGAAAATGACCTTAATCAGATAAATGACCTATTCCTTATCCCAGAATCTGTATTATGACAAGAGTCAGTCTTGAAAAGGCTAAAACTAATTCAGCATATACCGGCTACACTTCAATGATGATGACAAACCCGTTGACATTAATTGTGACTATAAAAAGATCTTTTGCACCACCCCATGACACTGAAACACACTGTGAGGGAGGCTGCCTGTGCCAAGCTTTCAGTACATAGCAACACAGAAGCTCTCAAGTTGACAAGATGTTGAACCAGGCCACGAAATCCTACAAGTGTGAATTTTTCCCTTTTGTGCTACAAAATGAGTAGTGCTGTCTCTAGATGCTCACAAGAGAATACTGAATATTAGATTTTAGATATGATATCCTAAAATGTATCTGTTAAAATGAGTAATAAATCCTTTATTAGCTAAGCTTTCTTTCTCAATATCAAACTCTATTATTGTTATGCATTCCAATGAGTTGAAACAACTTAAAATAAAAGCAAACCTCTTTGTATAAGTATTATGAACTATGCTGTTTTACAATCTGTATTGTAAAAATTAACACTATTTATTCTTCCTGATGATAACACATGTGTTTCTAGACAAATGTAGAATAAATATATAATGCTGTATGACATTAGTGTATTTAACAAATAATGCTGACTGGCATTTCAGTGAGATGACTACATTGCTTCAGACCAGGGACTGTATATTATTAAACCATATTTAATATGTTGTCAATTCCTCCTTTGGCTAGTCAATTTATATAATCCTTTGACCAATAGGCAAATCCACCTAATACATACAATATTATTCTTTTAAATAAAAGGTACAGTTGATAATCTTCTGCTGTAGAAGTTGTTTGGCAGGATTAAAATTGAAAATATGCAGGAGCAGAGAGGCAGATTAAAAGCCTACAGAATGTACTACAGTACTGTATGTCTTTATAAGTAGTGTGTACTTCTGCAATTGAAAGAAATACACAGTTGTTATGACCACTATAAAGCCAGATATATTCTTGAATTAGGCCTCATTTATAAAATCTAACCAAACCCTGTCTTTGCTTCATAACACACACTTCAAAAAGGAAGTGATAGCTAAAACATTATTAAAAGGAACTGCACGAGTTTCAGTGTCTTTAATAATTCATCTTTACATGCTCTCAGGACAACTTCTTGTAAAACATGTGAACATTTCTTCTACGAGAAGTGAGTTGGGCTGCTCAGGCTCCTCACTTATCTTACTCTGCATCTGCATTTCCTTGTGTACATTTATGAAAGAGGTTAAGAGACTATACTGAAATATATCTGAGCTAAAAGCTTCATGTAATGCGGCTGTTTGTACACTAATCCAGGGCTTTTCACTGATGTGAATAAAATGGTTTGTGGCACTAAATTTTATAGTAAGATGAACCTGGTGGATGGAATATTTTAGCAGCACCATTCATCATTTAACTTTTTGCTCCACTAACTAATAGACATTCTTTTGCTCTTATTCTCTTCCTCACTCTCTCTTTTTCACCAATGTCCAATTAAATATCTTTCTTCTTCATTTCTCTGTTGCTCTCAGAGGGTTGTCTGGAGGACAATGCAACGCAGTGTAAGCCTTCCATTTCTCCTCCTACTTTCACCAACTCATCTGTCTTGTGGTGTTTTAATCAACCTGCCCATAGAGCCCCATGTCTTTACATTATTCAAACTTGATATTGCTTGCTTGTTTGTGACAGTGCTGTTTATTTGCTTTTTGGGTTTCTTTCTACTCTATAGTTGAACTTTAAGTTGCTGAGGTGAATATTATGCAATTGTTTGTTTCTTATTTTGTCTATAATTATTTAGATTGGCAGCATGTTGGTGGGACTGTTATTGCCATACAGGAAAAAAATGTTTTGTGTTTGAATCTCTGCCATTTTAATTCTGTTTGATTTTTTTCCTTTTCTCCTTATTGTGGTTTCATTCATGTTTATCCACAATTCAAAGACATGCAGCTCAGGTTGATTTGCTTCATCTTAAACTCTTCAAACCATAGAAATCAGAAACAACATTTCTGTGTTGTTCGTTCAATGTACTCACTCACTCTTGATGTAGTTAGTCTGATTTGCTAAGGCAGCAGCTAATTACATAATCCGTGACTGTGGCCAACTTCAGCACACATTCCGTGAGTGAAGAAAAGGTCAAAAGGTGCATTTGACTGGCGAGATTTATTTAAGATTTAATTTGGGTGCGGAATAGCTTCAGGCTCTAAAACAAGGATCAAAAATTTTATGTAATTATGAATGTTATTACCACTAAGCACTGATGTTTCTGGATGACTAAAGCTCACAGTCATCATTACGTATATGTTTAGTCAAGAGCATTTTTCTCTGAAATCCATGTGTAGCATGTCTCAATCTCAGTCTGTTTTTGGATGATTTGTGCTAATGTATCTTTAACATCCCAGTGTGTAATCTGCATCTCAGAGCAGAACTGAATTAGACACAAGTGCTTACATGCTGTCTAATCCACTTTCTTTTCCACTGCTAAATGTTTTAAAACTGAAAGAGGCCCCTCTTTGTGGGTTTGTTATGAGGAATCCTATTATGCATGAGCTTTTATTAGCAGCATGTGGAGAAAATGTACAGTATTTGTAAATAGCAACACTAGACTAAACACTGCATTTGTGCTTTGATTTACAATTGTCTTGGTAAACTTAGCTTTGTCTATGATTCATAATTGAAGTGACAATACAGGACTCTCATACAACTAAATTCAGATTTTCTGTATGATACTGTACAATGCATATTAATAATATGCCCTCACGCTGTTTACAGTCAAATCTGTTCTGTACCATTTAATCCAAAGAAAATTGTATCTTACGGCACCTACAGACTGCAAGATTTCAGCAGTCTTATAAGTTTATTGCAAGTTCACTGTGCAACAACCATATAATAAACTCGGATAAGACATTAATATTCATTTAGACTGTACAATGGTAACACCCACTGAATGACACTGAATGATGGACTATGCCCAAGTCAGTAAAATATCTTCAGTGTGCGGGATCCATCTGCGTCGCTACAATTGTAAACAGTTAATTTCTCGTGTTGCGTTGAAAAAAGAAAAGTTGCCTCTGTACATTTCATATTTCATGTATTAACATATTTATGACTTGTCGATTTACACTAATTGTGAACATGTGGTCATTATGTTAATAAAAAACAATGTTACCACAAAAACATATTTATGATTGCAGTTTAGTCCTATAGAAATACAAGTTTCACGACACTGAATGATATATGACATGACACATTGTTAAGCTAAGTGAGTCAGGTGATCCCCAGACATTTCGTATAGCTTTATAGTCAGCTAAAGTTTTAATTTAACCAATTATTTTGTTTATGACTAAATAATTTATGAATAAACCTAATGACATTCCTCTCTCCGGTGCTCTTCTTTGTGTTTAGTTCTAATTAGCAAATATTAACATGGAAACACAAAAGATGAACATGGTAAACACTGGTTTATAAACTGACATTTATCATATCTAATGCTTTGCCCAAGTGCAGCCTTACAGGGCTTTTAGCATGGCTGCAGACTCTGTACCTCGCTCTACAAAACATCAGAAATTTGACAGCATTTGTCAATATAATTGAAACTTTTTTGTTATTAAAATAAGATGTCTAGTAGTTAAAAGTCACCCATCACAGTGTTCAGTCTCTGCTGAGATAATAAAATATTCAGTACAATATAGGATAGTATACAGTATTGGGGCATATGATCCAATATATGTTCCACATTGAAACTTTTGTGATGGAGTAAAGAAGAGCGTTTTTTGTGTTCTTCATTTATTTTACCAGTGATAAGCAGATGTCTGATGACTCAGTTTTGAGGAAAAATCACTTTGTTCTCTTTTGGCTTAAACTAACATTGCTGACAGGACATTACTGTCAACTTCTTCATTACACAAATGCTCACAAAAAAATGTGATGGATGTCCTCAAGGGATTCCATGATTGATTTATTTGACCAGTTTCTAAATATTTTGAGCCTGACTAATGGGTTGTTTGTTGTTGAGCACTGTTGAAATTGGATGCAGTTGTAAAGAAAGTAAATCAGTCATTAGCAGTGGCGAGGCCTTTCTCCATGCTCTATTTCACGTTGTTTTAGCAGCATGCCAGGGCCAGAAAACAATCTGGCAAAGACCATTTTTCTCAGAAAGGAAACTGAAGGAAAATAAAGTAACTGATAATTTATTTTTATTTCTTCAATCAATCACAGCAATCTCATGTTGATAAGCACCACCTATATACAGTTTGATGTGTATTTGTTTTACACACTATACTGAGAGGACTAAACAGTTTGAGATTTAAGGAAAATGCACTGTGGATTTGAATAAATGGGAAGAAACTCAGAGAGATACCCCTCAAATTCTGAATGGGAACAGGAATCACCCTTCTCACATGAAGGTTTCTTCTTGCCAGAGTAATCAGTCATTGAGAAATCACTCCGCCCATTGCAATTGCATACACAACTGCCAATTATGACCAGTAATAACATGGCCAAATCCATGGCCAAATCCATGGGAAAATCCATGATTCTGCCATAAAATGGATCCAGTTACAGCTCTAATAAAATTCTTGCATGTACTACAAGTCTGTTCTCTACAGTCCTTCTCTTTAATGGCTGCAGTTTCTGTGCAAATCAGCAGGCAAAAAAGTATACTGGGCATGCTGAGCTAATGTTTTAGCAGCAGTAACAACCATGAGGTGCAAGTGCTTTAGGGGTTTTTAAACTCTGTATTACACGCCACTGACAAAGATCTGTAGGGAAAAAGAATTATATACTTTGTGGTCTCAGAATCTGACTACATCTTTAAATAAAAAAACTATTGGACAGTGGATGAATACAGACTAGTCCATCTGAGGACATGGTGCTTATGATAACTATGATTAAATGGGCTATGTGTTCCTACTGAGTTGAGCTCTTTTTTTTAACCTACTGTTTTTGCATGTATTTTAATCATATTGATGTCAGAACTTCATAGTAACATGAAGTTGTTGTTTAGTACTGTCATCCGCAATCTGATTATTTAAGTTTGTCACACATGACTATTATGACATACACAGTTCAGATGCAATTAAGATGCAATTATGAGAGTACCTGAAAACAAAATCATAACACATATTTGACGTGATCACTGTTCAGTTAAATTGAAAGATTTGTCTGCTGTTGGGGCAGTACTTATGTGTAACATTAAGTAACTACTGTACCTTGTTTTACAGACCAGCTTAGGGCTTTTGTTGGCTGGTATTGGCCAGTTTCAAATGTCAAAATGTCCAGTTCACACGTTAAAACCTTTGTACTGCTGGCAGCTTTACTGGCAGTAAGTTAGCGCAGTCGAGAAACAATATTCTGCTAATCTCATCAGAGTTGCTCTGACTGAAAGTTACAGCCTCAGTGGCCCAATATGAAGAGATCATTATGTAATTTTCTGTGGCTAAAATGCCACAAGTCACAACAGTTCTGTGTTTGACATGCGTTAAACGTTACAGTTTTCTTAGCCCATGCTCCTCGTTTTATGGACAACACTTGTATCTCAACGCCATGGACCGTCAATGTTAATGTTAGGATAGTTTACTAAACGCAGGATAACCAATCTAAACCACCACTAAATGTTCAGTGAAAACACCAAAATGGACTGATTTGAGGACACTACGACGATGCAAACCACAGGCACTGACAGTTTATCAGTGTAGAAAATTACTCTCTGCCCTCTGGCTGCAGTCCCCATCATAGCATCGCAGTGGCGTGATGTCATATGAAAACCACCTATATGATCTTTTGGCCTGAGACAAGTAAGAACCAGAGATAGGTGCTGTGCATTAGTTCAGCTTCATTTTTGCAGTACTTTACTGTACTGTACTTACTGTCAGTGACAGGATTTTACAGCACTGCAAAATTATTAGAAATTGAGCTACAAAACATTATTTTTCTGGTATACTTCAAATCTCCATTTGATCCCCATTAGTGATGTATTTGAAATAATGGGATGGTAGTCTCAGTATTCACCTCAATGGCTTAATAGAGGGCAATAAAGGCGTCTATCCAGAGGTGATTCTGACTGTCAAAAGAAATGGAAATCTGACAGAGGCTGATGTGTAATCAGTTGTGCTCACTCAACAAAGACCTGTCTCTGAAAACGAATTAGGATACATGGACGCACACAACAGATCAATGTGGCCACCTTCTAACTTGTCGCAGTGGCAGGCAGCTCCTGCAATTACTTATCATTACATCCATGTCTCACCCCACCCACTTTATTTTCTCACAGTTTATTTGGTGCAGTTTGTTTTTTTACATCCTGTGTGGTTAGAGTTTTATGGTCTGTCTCTTTAGCTCCATAGTCTACCTTTTCTTATTCTAAGCCTAGTCTATACAATTGCTTAACTGTGTGTATACTGTTTGCGTAAAGTCGTATTCCTCTTTTCCAGTACTTTCATGCTTCAAGTGACCATTGCAAGCAGTAAAATATTCTTCATAGATGTAGTTGGCTGGGAGTGTAATATCCCAGTCTCTCACAAAAACACATACTTGAGCAAAACTGCAACTTGGAACCAGACCAGCTCACAGTTCTTAATATCAGTTTGTCTGGATCTGCTGAAAAGGAAAAAAGAAAGCTAGACACCTATTGTGTTGGACAGCTGCTTGAGAGATGCACACAGTGTGGCGCATGCTGCAAGGAGATATGCTGGTAAATTACAAAACCATGGTGATGTTTAGTTGTTTGGTTCTTTCTAGCTGCCTGGTCTCTTTGTAAACTCTTATAGGCTTTTATTACTCACTCTCCTGGGAACTCATCTTTACAAATCTTATACATCAAGAATGCAACATGATTTCACATTAACAAAGTCAACAGTGTTTGAAAATTACGCAAACACTTTTCTGTCAGATTTTCAGTCTTGCACACTCAAACATAGCTTGACACAATAGACGCTGCCAAAAAGCCACAACATATACTGGTACCTTCCTCACTGCCCATCACCAGGCTGTTCAGCTCACTACTGTTTCCCATGATGCAGTATGGTTAGCACATCTGCCTAAAGGTAGAAGGCGTTTACCGTGCTTTAACACAGCGCAGCCTTGTGAACTAAACTCATCTACATGGGTCGCAGGCAAGCTGAAATAAACCACAGTCTGTGCAAGAAAATCCTATTTGGCACTTTATTCAAAGCACTAAATCACAAACTGCAGGGCCATTGTGTCTGAAGTAAGCTAGTCCAATTGCTATGTGCATAACAAGGAACTGACCATTTCCTGCCTCCCTTTGGAGATTTTCCTACTTTTATAAAATCCGTCTTAGCCATGGTTTATATAATTTAAATCCCTCAGTGCAGAGCGGCAGACTGGTTCAATCAACGATACCAATACATTGTCCTTTTGCTGTCTATGTGACCTAGAAAACGGAAGATTTTAAGTGATCCTGGAGTCCTTATTGAGGTTAGGTAACACTCATTTTTGTTTTAGTTCAATACAGCCATTATTTACACCAGTGCTATAGTTCTGCTCCACTTATGTGATGTTTCTGCTTTGATCCATGAAGTTTTTGTAAAGATGACTGAAGCTTGCTTTGTGCTGGCAATGTGTCAATACTGATGCTAGAACAGTGTCTGTGTCTATTCTGTCTCACTTGTGTGCACTTGGATTCTGTGATCAGGTTTGATATTAGTTACAGAGGATTTAATTCTCATGCAGTGAAATCTAGAGGAACTAATTGAGCTCAATTCTATTATTTTTGTGCCAACATCTAACCCAAGGTCAATCAATACTAATGCCATACCCACTGTACATTTTTTATTCATTTCCATTTCTGTTTATTACTGTCGAACTGATAAATGGGTTTGAGTTGCTTCCGTGCAGTGGACATGTTGCTGCTCATTCTACCATATAAACACACTTGCAAGTCTGCTGACTGATTAAGCATGTAAAGGTTTGGTGTAAATTTCAGTGTCATAATTATACTCCTTTCTTCACTTATGAATCCAGATGTTAATGCATGCATTACTTTACTCCGTTTATCAAAACTGTGACACACTTACTAGAAAGTTGCTTTAGTAACTTTACCTTACAGAGGAGCATCTGTTGATAAAGGCTTTTTTCCCTAAACGATGTGTTTACCCTTGGGATTGGACACAAAACCAGCTGTGTATGAAACTTCCATCTGTGCTTACATTAGTCAGGTCACGGTTTGTTTAGCATGAATGTGCTGTACTAAAACTGTTCAGCATCCTCATTGTTCGAGGTCCAATTTTACTGCTATATAGTAACATGAATTCAGTGCTGTCCAATATAAAACTAAGAATACTTTTAAGGACAAAGTGGCATTTGGTTTAGTTAGCATCTTATGTAGAGTCATAATGGAGAACAACTTTATTTATTTATTTGTAAGTGTTGCAGATGCCTTACAGGGTACACATTGCTAGGCTCTTTGATAAACACATTCCTTCAGTTAGAGACAAATGCAGTTTGAATATGTACGGTACATACGTAAATATGCAAACAGCGAAGTCTTGCAGCTTGGTGATTCACATTCAGTTTTCATTTTCTGAGATTTGGAATCTGTTTCTATGTAAATAAAATATGTAAATAGATAGCTGTTAGTTTCTACTACATCTGCCTTTGAAGAGATGGATGAAAGTGTGTGAGTGCAGAGATGGTGTGTACAGTATGATTTTTGATTTTCTGCCTGAGGAATAAGTCATTTACAAATCATAATTTTAATTTGTAAATCATGAGCCTGTGCAAATAATTGAAAAATACAAGGTGCTTAAATAGTATGATTTTTGTATTTTTTTCATCATAAAGGATAAGTAGCTTAAATTCAGGAGAGATGAGGGAAAGGTGGTTTACATACATGACAGCCAGAGACATATACATGGTTAGAATGGGAGATGTCTGAGAATGAATGAAAGCTCTTTGTTGGTATTTAAGAAAGTAGCTGTATTTTAAAATCAACTCCCTATCAAAAAATGTTAGCGTCCCTGGAGGCCATTTTTATGGTGATCACCACATAAATAGTAGTCCCCCAAATCAGGTCTATATAAACATGATTTAGAAGGGGCCAGAGCATTCAGCTTTAACAAAACTTACATACAGATACATACGAAGTAGTATTTTTTGTGCACAAAATCGATTTTGCTGGAAAATCACCTTGGATGTCTTATACCATGTTTTGTTAATAGTTCCGACAGCCAGATCTTGTTGGTTTCTAAGTAGATGCAAGAGTTATTCTACTCTCCCTGCTTTCTGTATTTTCAGACACATTTAGAGTTTTTTTTTTATTTGGTTTGGTTGTTTTTAATCTATGCATGTGCTCAAGGCTAATTACAGCTGATAACTACTGACCTTTTAGATCCTGGATCAGACACAGGGCAGCACAGCAATGCTAATTTGAAGTAAACTTCTCCTATCCTTGATTTGTAAAATGCAAAAGGAAAAAGATAATTTACTGCTCTTCTAGTACAAGTATGTATAAAACAAATGCATTGATATGAGTTTTTGTCATATAATCAAGAGAGAAAATTAGAAATATCTAAAATGATTTTGATGGTGCCTTGTTTTGCACAAATGGAATCATGACTGTTATTTGTGGTCCTATCTGAATATCTGCATTTCAGCTGTGAGATACTAGATTAAATACAGTTTAGTATGAGCACATGCTTTTATGAGATTTCACATTCAATTGCAATGACAGCAAGTGCACACAAACACATACACACATTGTGTAACAATCATAAAATTGATTGTTACTGGACAGTTGTCATGGGGACAGGTTGCAAATTGCATTCTAACTATTGTTGAACCATTGTTGTTCAAATCTGCAGACGTGGGAGATGTTGAGGTGTTATTATTATTACAGTACCTCCACTTACTGTCTAATTACGTGCAGACATGATCAGTAAGAGGGATGAAATATTGCATTAACCAGTTCACATTTTGAGCTCGTTAAAGGAGAAATAAACATGGACCTCTGTTGTGCAAAAGATCAGTTGACACCTTGACAGCCATTTTGCATGCACTTTTTATGCTTTTAACGAAGATAAATTAGCATATAAACCCTTTGGTCAGCATTAGTAAAAATGTGTTATGCCAGATGTAATGCCACATCACTTTGATACAGCATTAAAAGTTGAGGTGGCAGTTGAAGGAGACTTTCTGTGTAAGTTCCCGCAAACTGCTCCTCTGACACCTTCTTATCCTGTCAGAAATCCAGCCTCCTTAAACGAACTCTTACTGACCAAATGTTTTTATTTCCCATGTCAGCCATTTCTCCAAAAAACTTGACATCTGGTTGTAATAACTGCTTTTGTCTGTGTGGTACAAATAGGACCATTACTGAAGCTCCTTGACTTTCTTAGTTCTACAGGCCCTTCCTCTTTACCTCTAGAAAATCTAACCACAAAATATATTTAATATTCTCGATTTAATGGCCACAAAGCTAGATATTTCTGGGAAGAGATTGCCTTGACCTTCTGTGTGTCATCACATGAGACAGTCAGACAATCCTGAGCCCCTAAATAGTTTGGTTAGCACCAAGGCTTTACCTTGTCTTAGCTATCAGCTTTGATTGTGATTGTACAGATGGAAACATTATATCCTGGTAGATAAAATGTTCCTTCGTGGATACAAACATCCTGTAGTTCCCTTTCACTTGAAAAAATCTTGTTATACATTCTTCCCAAAAGCGAGTGTTGTATGAGTCATTTCACAAGGCTGACAAGCTGGTGGTGCGTGCTTTGGTTACGATTAATGCTTTCTTCTGAAACACAGTGAGTCATAGTGGATCACACTGCTTTTGTGAAATCGATTAGGATAGACTTTGTTAATGGTCTGGATGTAAGTAGGGGACAGTCACAGCATTTAATCCTTCTGTCAGTAAGCTATAGCTTCAATTTACTCTGTATACAATTCTTAACAGTGACAACCAGGCAGTTACAAAATGTGTTCAAACTTATAACACTGATCACCATTTATAAGTAAATGATTGTGATATGTCAAGACAAACATTTAAGAAAACAAACACAGAAGCTGGACTGAAGTAAGTGACTCTTTGGGATGTGTTTAATAAGGTTAGATCACTGCTGTGTAGATTCAATTGTGTGTATCATTAGATAGTTTGAACTGAGCTGTGAAAGTACTGGACCTACATTAACATGCATTTCTGGAAGGTGCCCTACATGCTCCGATAAATCAACAACAACTTGACACCACCTCCAAGACTCAGCAATAAAGCTTTGGTTGAATAAAATCTTTAATTCAGGCAGTGCACAAAGGAAAGTAGGGAATAAATTAGAACTGCATTCATAGGGTTTTTGGTTGTTGAACCTTCATGTTTTGGGGAGAATGGTGGTTAGTTGGTGTTAGTTTCTAGCATAGACAACAGATGCACATCTTCAGTTATTGATGTAATTTAGCTAAATGAGTCAGCTTATTTACATTTAGAAATGTAGATAGTTGTAGTTAATATATCATCTCCTTTACTTTTCATAACTGACAATCCATAAAAATATGATGACTTTCAGCTTTAATGTTGAGTGTAAGAGTTTATTTTAAACATATAAGGTTGTAACTTAATGAATGTTATTGCACTGTATAAGTTTACTAAGCAGGTATTATTTGTCCAAAAATGGCTCTAATGTGTCTGCTTAAGAAAAAACCTGTATAAGTGTGCTTAATTCCTTTTACCAATTAACCTGTGGTTGGCACCAGTTATTTAATGGTTTCTGTAAAACACTGCAGCAGCCAATTCTGGGCTGCTAGTGAGATGAGGAGAAACACTGAAGGTTCGTCTGAGTCTAATCCTGAGGCTGTGGCAGCAGAAGCACAGATGTGGTGAAAACAGTAACTGTTCTAGCTGGAGTCAGACTCACTGCCCTGTGCACTCGTGTAAAAACTAATAGCTAGATTTTTGTCCACACAATTTACCCTAAGTGCAGCTTGTTTGTATGTGTGTATTAGTTTATGAAGAAGTATTTGTTTACAGCTGTAGTTCTGTAGTAAAGTTGTTTATGTGGTCTGTACGTTGTAGAATCCAGATGTAACACATCGCATTATGCTTTAATACCCAAATATACAAATATTATTCCCAAATTAATCTTAAATGGATTTATTTACACCCATGTTTTGTATGGGTCATCCTTTCATCCTCCTTCCACTTTATCTGAAATATATCTGTTTGCTGACACTCTTGAACAAAGACTATGCAGTAAAATACTGTATATATATAATAAAACACATTCTGATTCAATCCATATTTTGTTGTTGTTGTTGGTGTGTGCCTAGCTGTTGTGGGTCATCATGAATCAGAGTCACACCAGCATGTGTTAAATCTAACCGGCTTTGGTGTCTCCATGACAGGATTACTGCATCAAATGTGAGGGCAGTCTCCTACAGTGGTATCCTGTTGGTATAGGCCCTTTCATGTCCTGTTAAGACCCAAGGCTTCACTGTACAGTATGAACTCCCCCAAATCCTTATTTAGTTAGAACATAACAAGGAAGGTATGTTCATTTGTCCACTGATAAATGTTTGTGCATGTGCTTTTGGCCCTTACTGGTGTTCACATTGAGTAATACGTTTTCCAACTTTAACTGAATGATGAAGAATAAAGAAATGGCATGTCTTTCAGCATGGTATTTTTACTTAAACAGATACCTGCTACCAGAGTGGCTTTTTTATTGGCTGTGGCTTTGCATTTAAAATAGACCTAGAGCTACAGTAAAGATGACTGGATGCAATATATTGAAAGATGACTGGGAGCAACGGTGTGGATGGGTTTAATCCATTAATGCCAGAATAACTTCAATTTAAAACATATTTAAAACAAACGTAACAGAAATATTTTCTTTGTTCTACATTAGGATTAGAAGGGATCCAATAGTATTGTGGCAATCCAGTATAACTACAATAAAATAAATCCAATTGGTTATGATAAAATATGTAAATCCAAATAAGGTTTTTCAAAGTCAGTTTGTCACATGATTCAAAGTCTAGGTATGTGGAATATGTGCTGGGAGGAGGGGTGAGAGGTCCTCTATGAATGTGCAAGTGTTTTTAATTTATTTAATTTAATTTTTAAATCTCAGAGAGGAATCATTTTCTGGACAACAGCTGCCACACGCAGGTGTGTAACATTGTTAACTATTTAGCATAATGAGAGTAGTTATATAAGTTGTCATAAACTAGCCCCCCTAAGGAATAGAGTTCATTTACACTGCATGAAGTGTGTACTCTGTTCAGCTATGACGTTATTGAATACCACAGGCTGCTGTGGCCCATAGCCAAAACCAAGATAAAGAAATTTTGCTGCTCACTGGGTTATTACCTCAGGCTTGGTAAAGCTAACCTGAGAGCTCCTGCTCTCTTTCTGCTGTTTCTTCAGTAGCCTCACAGAAATTCAGTCACTCTGACACCCTGACGTGACCAATAAAACGAGCTGGCTAACCAAAGTTCTGAATCCAACAACTACGCTTCATATCCTGTCAAATTAACACATGGTCAGTACCCTTTGTTAGTGAGATTTCAATCTTTGTTTGTCTTTATTGATGCCCATCTTCATTTGTAATGTCAAATTTGATTCTCCTAGTCCTGTGTTACAAAAAAGACATTTTCTGCAGTTCTTCACATATGAGTCTTTTCAGACACTATTTGCTGGAGGGCTTTTGTTTCTGTCCATTCAGCTTTAAAATACCCCAAAGGTGTTCTATTGGATTTGAGTCAGGAGGGATACTTGACCAGGTGATAGTATCACTTTTTCTTCCTTGTGTGACTTCTGCAGAGTGTTTTGGAATCATTGTCATGTTGGAAAATTATTTTTCAACCAAGCTACTGGAGACTAAGAGTGACCTTTTCATTCATTATTTGAGTTTATAAACTTTATAAATGTTGTCTCCTCTAAACCATTTGCAAACATACAGAGCCATATCAGCACCATATCAGCACACTCCCACCTCCATGTTTCACAGTTGGCACTATGTAGTCATAGTGTTCGTCCAGACCGGGTCCATATGCTGGGCCCCCATCTGATCCAAAGAAATTTATTTTGGTTTTAACCAATGGATATGCTGCTCACTTCACTGTTTTTCAGGTTTCAGATAAATAACAAATTGTATGTGTTGTTATTTTGTGAGGATGGTCACTTTGGCTTCTGTATTTTCTAATAATAAAGCACTTCCTACCATATCACTCCTCCTAACCACCGCATCTGGGATTCAGCTCATGTCCAACAGCCTACTGATGTTTCTTCTCCCAAATATATATGGCCTCACAGTTTGTTTTGCTTTCACTTGTTCAGGGAATCTGTACCATGTGGGGCCATAGGAAGCAAAATCAAGGCCGAAAGCAAAGAAGCTGTGGTGTTTTAGTTGGAAGTCATCAGTGTCCTTACATTTGTTGCACTGAGGTTATACTTTGGGGCTGGAGTCTTTAACATACACTAAGTGAACTATTTGTTTCTAGTTATATGCATAATTAAATACAATTTGTTTCCATTGTTGTATACTGGATTAGGAATGCATGGATTTCAAACATTAGACAATAGAGTCTGATGTGTTTACTTAATTCCAAATCAAATCGTCTTATCATTGTAAAGTGTACAGTCTATGTGAAACATACACATAATTGGAAAGTCCAACACCAACTATTTAACTAACTAACAATTCATTATTAAAATGAATCTATAAACATACTGTAACAGCACAATTAAACTATGTCCCAAACCTCCAGGAATCAGGATGTCTGCAGTACATCTAAGTGAATCATTGCTGAAAATATTTCAAATCATTGATGATTTAAAAATATATTATACAGCAGGAGTTGAAGTGCAACCCTGGGGAACACAATTACCTCTCTGACACCTGACTTGTGATTTTCAGCATAACACATTGTGCCCAATCTGCTAATATATTTGATGTGTTAAAATATGCACAGTTACTAAGGTGAAAAATCTATGACACCTGGTCTGTTAACAGGATGTGTCGATGATTAGACTTACAAATTCCTGTAATATTAGAAATAAGCCATATATCTGGCAAAGAAAAAAATATCTATATAAACAGAGAGACTATGTAAATAGATTATTAATGTGACAGAGTAAGTTACTGTTCCAAAGTTAACTGTTTTGCAGTACAGATAAACCATGTTAAACACACAAATTAGCATCTATTCATAGATGCTAGATAGACTACACTGAGAACGTGGTCCCAAAGTGCAGCCTCAGTGCAACTCAAGTGGGTACACATGTGATTTCCAATTGATGCTTGCAATTAAAAGCAAATTTTATTAACAAGATGTAAAATATGTTGTGAATACCACAGCTTCCACAATTCATCCACATGGTAAGGCCTGCCTGAGCAGGCTTCCTAAAAAGAGCATCACTACGTCACTGCAGGCCATGCACTGCATGCTTTGCGTGATCTACCGATTACTTGCAGGTCCTCTAGGACTCTCAGGTCATAGGAACAAGGGCTCCAAGTTGTGCTCTAAGTTCAAGCCTCACAGTGATGCATATTTTATGGAACAGTATCCAACTGGAGGTTTCACCTATCCACTATCACTACTGCTTATCCTGTAGAGTCATCAGGGGCTGGAGTCAGTCCTAGCTGACACTGAGCTGGATGTTAAATCAGAAAAAAAACTCTTGCATGTGAGGTTTTTCATGTTTTCTCTATTAAGTCAAATCATAATCAACCATAGAAGAAGTGGAATGATACTGTAGAAACAATACTACAGGTCAAAATAATTCTGAATAACACAGGGCCACGACTCTCAGGTTAAAGTAAGATATATGGATGTCTATTTACTTTGGAAACCCAGTTGAACTATTACTAAGATTAGGAATTGAGACTTTGCATTCAGTCAGATGTGTTGGAAATATATGAGTATACATGGCATGAGACAGATATTTTGCAGTCTGTGTTTTCCAGAGCCTTGAATTCAGCAGTTGAAATTGGTTTAAGTCCAAAACAATTTACAGAAAAAATTGCGACACTATTGAAAGCAATAGAATTTCACAGAGACGTTCGTGACCCATCAACAATGTTCCCTCTTGCCAAAGCATATTTTAAAACACACACACCTACACTCACAATGAATATATCACCTGTCTAATACTGGAATCAGTTTGTGGCCTCACTTTGTTTTATGGATGCAGGCTATAATATCTATGGAATTGTTGTTTGTTTTGAGCTTTTTTCACCTATGTCCTTATTTCCACTTACTATATGCCTTTGTGATGTAGCTGCAGTCATCTCTCACACAGAATTCATCAACCCAAGTAAAAACAATATGCTATAGCCAAGAACCTTAGTTTTTGAAATAATTGGTGTTGGAATCTGACCTTGAAATACCATAGTATCATTAACAAAAACAAATTTGTTTGTACTGTACTGATATTAATCCCCTTCCCACCCTTTTTCTTTGTGTGTCTCACAATGAACTGTTTTCAGGTCTTCAAACTAAATTTAACAAAACAAAGGCAACATGAGCAAACACAACATACAAATAGCATTGTTGGGGAAAGTATTTGCCTGTTTCATTAATACATCACAAGAACTAATAAACCACATTGATCAATCTCTGTGAATGGTTGCAAAGCTATTTCTATAAGGCTCTGGGATTTAGTCAAAAACAGTCAGCGAAATGCAGGTCTCTCTCACCTCAATAAAGGTCAGTTATCATGACTCCACTGTCTGAAAGACATTTTGTAAAAATGGCATCCATGCTAACCAAGAAGAACATTAAGGCTCATCTGAATTTCTACCACAACACACCTATATGAACCTCAAACCTCCTGGGAAAATAAATAATGGACTGATGAGTCAAAAGTCTCATTAGATTTAAAGTAAACCAAATACAGAATTATTGTGTAATCTTGCAGAGCTGCTTGGCTGCTTTAGGGTCTGGGTGACCTGTCAGAATTTAGGAAAACATGAATTTTGTACTCTAGAGAATCCCAAAGGTGAACGTGAGATCATCAGTTTGTAAGTTGAAGCCCAAGCACATCTGTGTTATGCAGCAAGACAGTGATCCAAAGTTTAAGACTAGATCGACCTCTGAACTGTTCAAAAGGAAAAAATATTAACGTTTTGGCCTTGTCAATGTCCGGACATGGACAAGCTGTGAAGTAGTGGCCAATTAGTAAATTCAAGTTCTGTATTATTGCTTGAAAAAGTCGTGTATTTAATTTTTTTTTACAGTTATTCTGTTACTGTACTTTGATGATTTTGTCTGGTTCACTTTTGTTTTTGCTGCCTTACTTTGTGAACATTTTGGTTTGGAATTATACACACTGGTCTGGTGTGGCTCTCAGATAAAATTAACATGAATTAAGTATATTATCAGTCTACTCAGCCTTAAGTGCATGTTGTCATCATCTCACATCTCTTTGAATGGGTATTTTTAAATATGCCATTTCACCTTTTGAAACTGAGCTCTGTCTTCTGAAAACACAAATGTTAAATGTGGCTCTTAGAATTACAGTTAAGTTTGTATGATAGCATTGTGCTATTTGTAGTCAGTTAAGAGCAGCTTACATTGCAATTTTGTCAAGTGTTGGGTCCTGATTAAGTAGTCTTTAGGGCTAGTTTTTACTTAATGTGCATGTGGAATATAATGTGTAAAAAGATTAACCTTTTCTTACAGTATAGTACAGTTGTGGCTTTCCATGGGGGTTGTGCGCTGGACTATTTCTTGGCCAGATGCTTTTGTATGGATTGAACAAATAAAATATAAGCTGTTAATCAGTGAGCTTTTAAGCTTCTTGCAGGCGGATTTTGTTTCCTTTACACAGTACCAGTCTAATTGTGTCCCTGTTACCAGTCTCAATGCTATTTCATGCACAGTATAAAGAACAGACTTAAGAACCATATTGATTTTCTCTAATTTTTAGGAATAAAGTGAATACGTTTTTTTTCAAAAATGTTGAACTATTCCTTTCTAGGATACTATTCACAGAGACTTACTTTCAATGGAGTAGGTGCTGTAAAATGTCGTCCCTCTCTCCTGTTACTCAAGCTTAGTACTTGTTAAATACAAATGACTTTGTTTATTTCACGGACAAAGGTAACAAAATGTTACATTCTTATCTATTATCTATGGTTATATTGCGCAGGTTTTTGCTTATGTGCAACCTGTAATTACTGACAGGACAGGAATGATTTAATTTGTGACTGTCTTGACACATAAATAGCAAAACTATGTTTTTATGTATTTATAGAGAGCCGCCAAGACAGGAGGGAAAATCTCTCATCTGAACCTCTGCTTTTCATACTTTTTTCTCTTATTTGGTGGTTATCCAGTCAAACTTCTTGAGTCCAGATGGAATGAATCGGGGCTGACCATTTTTGCCACATATTAAATTCAAAGTCTGTCTTGTATGAATCAGAGATGAACAAAACATGGATGGAAGTGGACAAGAAACAAATTGAAAAGAAAAATAAATCTGTGCAGTCCAACAATTCTTCCCCCTGATGGAATAAGTGAGCAGAAGGGGTTGTGCAACTACACAATCTTTCACTGCCATCTGAATGTTTAAAATCACATTCAGTCACATTCTTATGCAGAGTTGAAACTATTGGAGTCTGTGTTATTCATGTTTGGTTAATGTTGCTGTTTATTTTTACAGCAAGTTTTAATGATTTAGTTTCAAAGAGTCAATAGTAAACTACTACTAGAATCAAATAATAACACTCTGTTTTGGAAGTTTCTGAACTAAACATTGAGGAATCAATGTGCTATTCATTCTAAGAGCTATATAGTTTTTGTTTTTGTTGTGACAGTGGACTCACTCTCACTTCACAGCCTTTAAAATACAAAATGTTCAACATCTTATATTTCTACCCTTTGTTTCGGCCCATGGCAGGTGAGTGACATCAAAGAGAAGTTAAAGGAGTCCAAGAGGTTTTGGTCCAACTTGCCAGATGACATCTGTGCCAAGGGCAAGCTCACAGAGTCTGATGAGGAACAGTGTTGGAACAGCCACACTAAGGGCAGGTGAGGACTTATGAAACTCTTTATAACTACGACAAAGTCACCCCACTCTGCAGTTATCACATTTTGCCTGCCAGAGATTAAAATAACCACACTGTGTTCCCAGATTAACACTCTCTCTGTAAATTCAATGGTTGGTGCTTCTATGGAGAACTTCTATATAAGCTCTGAGGCTCTAATACCCTGAGGACTGAGTACTGTCCAACATCTCTTATCACCACTGTAGCATGTAGGGTATTGCCAAGTCGTACAGTAGATTGGACAGTGAGTTGTTTTCTCTGACGGTGAACCAGAGACACTGGCAGAGAAAATATATCACCCCAGCTATTTGGCCCTTTCCAAGTAACAAAATCACCAGATGGTGCAATAAAAGACATGTTAATCCTCTTGTTTGTGCCAGTACCATTTTTAAAGATTGCTCTAAATTTGGTAGCTAATGGATTGCCCAGAAACAATAAAATGTCCGTAAAAGACAGGCCATGTTAGGAGTTCTATATTAAATCATCATATTGTCCTCTTACTTAAAGATAAACTGTACGGTTCACTTTGCACAGGACTTATTCAATGAAACAACAAGTTCTGAAATTGTGGAATATTAACACTCACGCACTACTAATTGTGAAAATGTGCTAAAGACAATGTGGTGATTAACGTCTTCCTTGTGGGCATAGGTTGCCTTTTTAATGTCATATTGCATTTGCATTATGATATTATTTTAACGTACAGCTGCTAAATTGCTTTTGAATTATTAAGTTAAAATATAGTCATTTGTGAATACCAGCAGCAGAGTCAAACCACTCTCAACATGAAATAGACTGTCTGACTTAAGCAGCTGTCATTACAAAGAATAGCTTTTACAATTATGTCTAATTTCAGTTGGTCTGCTTTGTGAGTGTCAGCCGTTGCCCAAGATCATGAAACATTCCTCAGTTTCTAGAAATGATCTGTGTGGCAGAGACAGCAAGGATGTCAGCCACACTTTACTAAATGAAAGAAATGAACACAGTGGCTGCACAACCACTGGATCAGCTGTGTAACATCTTGATTGGATTTGAATTTGATTGGATTGGATTGCTTTGGTGGCACACAGACATCAACATGCGCAACACAGGTGAATATAGAGAGCATTATCACTGTTTTAATAACAAAAGAAAAATGTGTCATTGCAAATAGATAAAACACAAACAAACCGAGGGACACATTCACAGATTTCCCCACAGACAAGCAGTAAAAACAAACATGTTTTATTCATTTGTGGCTATTTTTGTTTAAATGTAAGATGCATTGTTATAGTGGTGAAGACGCTTCTTCATTTTCTTGTTTTGAATATGTTTTCTGAAGTTGCAGTGTGTTGAGCCTCTGTCAGCCTCCATACAGTAGATTGCCTCTTATTTTCTGTCAGTGGTGCTGCTTGATAGCTTCATTTAAATAAGTTGTAGTAGACTGGGAATCGCACAGATTTTTATTTCCCACAGTTATTGGATGGTAAACTATGGTGAAATCAAGCATGGACTTCAAAAAATATTGTTTGCTGCATGTTGTCTTCTTTGTATACTATATATTTTTGGTATTATTTTTAAAAGGGCAGACTCACACAAGTCTATCTTAAACAATGCTACATACATCCATACTGGCTCTGAAAAGGTCCCTTTCTAATGGAATTCCTTTGTAAGAGATGGGGACAATAGGGGTCTAAAGTTCAGTCAAAACCAATACGAGAGTCTGCATTAGGCATGTGAAGTTAGTGTTTTCCAGAGTTAGTTGTTTTAGTACAAATACTATTCTTTGTATTTCCTTCCAGCAGTACAAAAATGGAAAACCCTACAAGCTTTGTAAGATACTTCATGCATGCATGCATGCATATGCATTTGAATTGGCTAACACTAAAGCTGAAGCATCACATTAGTTGCAGCATATTAGCCTGACCTGACTGCACTCCAAGGCCTGTGAATCTTGTCCCTTATCTCTTATATTACAGTCAGGTTTATGGAAAACATGGAGAAGAGAAAAAGTACAGTGAATTTTTCAAAGTACAGTTTTAAGACTGACTTAAAAATACTTTCTCTAAACAGAAACTACCAACGTCTCATTTGTCAGCGCCAGATTTTGTAGTAAATGTAGAAAACATAATGAAAACATTACATGCTAGGTAAAAGTGTTTGTGATCTTTCCAGATATTTCCCTGAAGTGGTGAAGCAGGGTCTAACAAACCAGGTGAACAACCCAGAGGTGGATGTGGATATCACCAGACCTGACACATTGATTCGGCAGCAGATCATGGCCCTACGTGTCATGACCAACAAGCTAAAGAATGCCTACAATGGAAATGACATTTACTTCCAGGACTCCAGTAAGTTATCCAATCTGGGTCATGGGTGTGGAAGTGCGAATAGAGACAAAATGAGTTTCTTTATTGATATTTGTCACTGCATGTATGTCTTGATTTGTACCACAGTACACATCACAGAAGAGAAATCCCAGAGAAATACAACCTGTTATTACCAAAATAAGATCTCAGATGTCATTCAGGTAGCCACTCATCAAACAGCTGCACAGAATGAGAGACGAGGCTGACATTAGGAGAATAAATAGCTGTGAGTACAGCGACACATACAATGATGGACAACTAAGTTTAGGAAGATGCACATTAAAAAAAATGCTTTGACAGAACCCATTGTTGCAGATTCAGTGAATCTCCTGAGCTAACAAGCCGGGATATTCTCTGAGCTGCCTGCATGACTACTGCCCCCAAAAATTTGTACCTCAACTCCATTTTTGTTTGTTTTTCCTATTTGGAGCAGCGTCTTATTCAACATCAGAGATCCAGTGGTGAAGCAACGAGAATTGTTGCATAGGTTTATATCTCACAGAGGCAGGCAAAATAAGAAAAAAAAACTATGCCATGTTGCTGTGCTATGTTAGATATATAGCTTTGTTTACAGATCAACCTTAGGCACACACCACTATTCATAACTAAATTTTTCCATATTCATTGTCAGACCTATTTTTGCTATGTGAATTCAATAAATTCCAGTTAAAATTTCCCATACAGCTAAGTTAATCCATCTTTCACACTGACATCTGGTGAATATGGACGTGTGTGTGACAATGGTCATTAGCAAACTTCTCCTGCCGGTGCCTTAGTAAACTGTCCAAAATGAAATATTCACTTTTACTCATAAAATTAAATTATAAAATGCTTCAAAGAAGAGGCATGATTTACAGATCAGTCATTGATAGTACAAATACTTAACTTATATTGTCATGTCAGTGACTAGAGTAGCAAGCTAGCCCTTGGAGATATAGTGGCTGAGTAGTGCTAGGATGTTCTCAGCTGATTCTCAGTTTACCAGGTCAGACAACATAGTACTTTAATTCAGTGTTAAATACTAATTTTAAAAAAAGAATGCTCTGCTGCACATTTTTTAACTTACAGACCTTACAATAAGTGCTTGGCCTAGTTTTATTCAGAATTGAATGAAACAGGTCTAACCAGTAACTTAATAAACTTACTTCAGACTGAAGACAGAATCAGTAGCAAACAGCATTTTGTTGGTGTCCCGTCGCTTACTGAGTATATTTTAAAACTACAAACCCCATTTCCAAAAAAGTTGTGAAGTCTTCTAATATGTTATAAATATTATATTATAAATATAAATATTTGGTTACCAGTTAACTAGCTAATTTTGGAATCCTGAATTCTGGCACCACCAGTATGTGTGGGTGAGCATAACTGTGCCACTCCCTGCTGTGATCAGGGCTTGATTGTACAACCCCAATTCTAAAAAACCTGTGTTAAATCTACATAAAATTAGAGAGCAATGATTTCCAAATCTCTTAAAGCCACATTTTATTTGCAACGTTAAATTGAGAAAATGTTCTATTTTAATACAAAAACAAAGCCACAATGCAATATTGGATGCCCATAATCTTTGGGCTCTCAGAAAGCACTGCATTAAAAACAGGCATGATTCTGTGATGGACATCACTACATAGGCTCAGGAATAATCCCAAAAATCACTGTCTGTGAAGTTAAAGCGCTTCCATCCAAAGAAGCCATATATAAACAGGATCCAGAAACACTACCGTCTTTGCCACAGATCATATAAATCGTATTTTAAATGATCTGTGGCAAAATAGAAAACCGTTCAGTGGTCAGACTAATTGAAACTTAGCGGAAACTATGGGTGTAGCATCCCATGGACTAAAGAGAGGGAACTTCCAGCTTGTTATCAGCGCTCAGTTCAAAAGCCTGCATGTCTAATGGTATGCAGACGTATAAGACGCCATCCATGCTAAAACATATAACCAGGTTTTAAAGAAGCACATGCTCCCATCCATACAACATCTTATTCAGGGGAGGCTTATTTCAGCAGGACAATGCTAGACTTCTTACTACACGTATAACAACAGCATTGTCTTGTAGTAGAAGAGTCTGGGTGCGGTACTGACCTGCCTGCAGTCCAGACCTTGAAAAATATTTGAAACATTTGATATGTTTTCAGTGTTCTATTAGTTTTATGTAGATTTTACTTGGCGTCCCAACATTTTTGGAATTAGGGGTTGTATATTACAGAATAATAGCTGCTTGTGAAAAAATGTTTTATGTACATTTTAATGTGTGTGATTTTGTTGCTGTAGGTGATGAGGGCAGCAGTTCTGGCAGTGGCAGTGGTTGCTCTGATGGCTGCACCACAGAGTTCGTTTTTGTTGGAACAGAGGCTCCTGTGATTGGTGCTGACAGAAGCGATGAACGAGCAGCAGCCGCAGGCAAATCACTTTCCTGTGGACCCTCCTTACTGCTGGTGATGGCAGCCATTGCACTCCCACTTTGGGCAACCCAGACTCAATGGAGATAATACATAAGTCACTGACTTTTATACTGTTACTTACAGTATGTTTAACTGCAAGTTCTACTGCTGTTCCCTCACTGGACATGTAGAACTTCCCGGAAATCTGTTGAGAATGGCTTACTGTAAGGTAGGACTGGAAGTGAGTGCAGTGCTGCATCCTGCTCGTCCTCCAAAGAATGCTTGGTGCCATCACTGAACCAGCTTTCACATCTCTGAAAAAAAGAAAATGTGGTGTTTTGAAAAGCTCCTCTTTTAAGACGTGCAACCATCTTGAGATGGTTCTGTCAGTGATTTTTCTTTTTTTTTGTATGATGAATTTGTGAAGAATACCCATTTTATCCTATTAGTCTTCTCCCCCTCACACAAAAGGAGAAAGTCTTACTGTGTGCATGCGTGGAAATGATGTTAAGTGACAAATTATTTTTACGGTTTTTTTTATGCTGGCCACAAAGTTTTGGATTGGTTGGTACAGGATTGTAAATTGCTAGCTGGTTTCTTGTTTGCTCATATCAGTGCGGCTTCAGGAAGCAGCAGTTGTTACAGCCACTTTATAGTTGCACATTTGATTATCTCTAAGAAAGTGCTAATGTACTGCACTACGAGAACTACTTTGCACAGATTATTTTTGTTGGCTTCATAAGTTTATAAAGCTACAGGAAACATCCATCCCATAGAGAAAGAAGAACTATATTTTCAGATCATTTAACTGATTGTATTGTACTTATAAACAGTTACAGTATGCATTTCACTGGAAGGTACTGTAATGTAATATTACTGCTTTAGTTAACAGCTACATTTTTATAAATGTATTATTTGTTTTTACAAGTTATTTAAGCACAGTAAAATGAACAAAATAAGTTTTCGCAACAATGCTAAGCCATTAGACTACAACTGCCTGCTCACAATGTTCTGTTACCTGTTTTAACCTCTTCTATTTGGGTAATTAACATGCACTTAAACGGCTCCTTTTTATTTCTCAGAGGACTCAGAGTATTTTAGTGATATTAGGTCAAAATAACTTCCCATTTATTTTCTTTAATTATTTATGATTATTTTGTTACTTTTTTAATCTTTATTTTACATATTATGGGAGGTTAAATTTTTAAATCTTAGTCCACTGAGCTCACACAAAGCCCTCTAACAGGCCCTACAGTTTATACATCACATTTCATTGAAATTTACATGTTCTTGTTTGGCTAGCTTAAACCGGCCCACCATCCCTACAGGCTACAGGTTGTATCAGTGGTCATGTACCCTTACAGGACATGTTCAAAGTCAGCAACTGAAAAAGAAGCAAGGTGCCAAGGTTAGAGGGCCCTGACTGCAGCTCTTACAACTAGTGTTACTATTGTACCTCCTTCAGGTTTTGACCTCTAACAGGCTCTAGAGGCTCAGGGAGCAAAACCAATAGCTTGCACTCCACCAACACAATACAATGGCCGTGACATTGGGTCACACAGAAAAGGCAGATTCCAAAAATGTTGCAGGCAAGCTGGTGAAACAAACAAAAGGGGAAAACCTTCACTGTTACATAACAGAGGGCTCTGGAGACAGCCACCCTCTCACTGGAGTGTGCCTGGAGGATCCAAACCCATCCACCCAATCATAAGCACCTCAAGTGGTTTAACATTGCAAATAAGCAATGCTCTTGTGTCAGCAGGGGCTTCACCCTTAGCCTATCACTGTAACAAATTACCAGCTGCTGCATACACCACAAATAATGTCTGTTTCATGTAGCATACTAAACCAAGGATAGGACAAGTTTCCCCTTTGTGGTTATGTAGTCTTGACAAAGACTGGACTGAAATCTCCTTTGCCAGAGTTTGTGTCAGCATCAGGGTCTTCAAAGACAGCACCATAAGGGAAATCCCTCTTAAGTGGGGTTATATGGCTCACAAGAGAGACCCAGCGCACCACAGGAATCACAGTTGACCTGCCGAACAGGTTGACCTATGTCACCACATACCCAGCAGAAACCTTTTGAGGAGAAGGTGACTGAACAGCAGCCACCCAGCAAAACTAGCATGACAACATTAAACTTTAATTGCAGAATGTAATAGGACTGGATAAAAACCTAAAGAAAGATGACACTAAACTGAAAAACAATATACGTAGATTAGTCTGGTTTCATCAACTTCTTTTGCATCTAAACGCTGAATAATAACAAGAACATTTTTAAATTCTGTTTGAGAGCAAAAGTTGGCATATACGGTAGTTAAAAACAAAATGTGACAATGTGCATTTGAAGCATTCATTATAAAATAGTGGCATTGTTTTCCAGTTTTTGATGGTTGCCTGCACTTTTTGAAATTAAATTATCTCCCTGTGCCCTCTTCTTCTGCAACGGTTAAACAGCTGAGACACAATGTCTGATATTCATTTGACATTACTAAATGGAAACATGCATTAATTAACATTTTCTATTGCAGCAAAAAGGTAAAATGATGTAACATTACTATCAAAATATCAATTGTAGTATCACAGCTGTAACATAGTAAAAGAATTATATGAATGACATACAGTCCAGGTAGTTAAGAGAAAGCAAAGAAAAGAAGTACTCAACAGCAAAGCCAAGAAGCAGTAGTGTGAGATGATTAACAAGGAATTACAGATAGATGTCCACAAGTATAAGACAGGGAGACAACCTACTTTCCTATCCCTAGGTTGTTGTCATTAGTTGAGGGTTAACCCTAACCCTAAAACATGTCGATGGAATGGTGCATGCTATGCACATCATGATCATAATAGCATAAGAAGGATTCATCTCATTGATGCTGTTGCTTTTTCAATTGCTATAGGAAGCTGCCTGCTAGGTTGGAACACAATGAGCACTTTCACTGTGCACTGCCTGTGAGTCTATTCTGACTGGAAATTTCAGTGCATACTGCAGAAGTCACTGAGAAAGCCTTTTGAGCCATTTTGAGGTCAAAACATGTATGAGGGGTACACAACGTAAAACACAGTATACACACCTCAATATCTAAAATAGGGTTAAGTCTGTTATAAGTAATATGAGTTACACTTTATCACACTTTTCTTTTGCATAAATTGGGTTGCTCATCTCTCTCTTCTCTGCCAGATCATAGTTAAAGCCCACCACCCAACTGTTCTAAGGTTAAGTTAAAATAACAGGTCCTGATGTAGACTAACTGTTTCAGTTAGTCAAACAGAAGGTACAGATGGAAGGTAGTTAAGACAGGATGGGCATCCAGCAGTAACTATTTATAATGTACTGAATACTAAATAAAATACATTGAAAGTAATTAGCAGTTAGACCTGATGCAGAAACTGTTTTCCTGATCTGTTAGGATTTACCCACCCATGGGTGCATTCCTGAGTTTCATGTTAAAAATAATGGCCCATTACCTTGATCAGTATATTGATTAAGATTATACTGGTAATGCAATTTTAGCTTCAGATGTTTACATTTCTCAGAAAGTATTCAGACCCTTCACGTTTTGTACCTTTTTTTTTGTTGTGTATATTTAATTTTAAATTTTAATTTAATTTAAATTGATACAATTGCCATTCATTAATATTAGTTTACATTTAGTGACATTGAGACATTCATTGAAATATTTTTAAAAAATCTAAAAATGAAATGTTTAAATTACAGAAGTATTCACACCTCATGTTCTGACAACATGTGGTCATTTGCTTACTCTTTGTTTTATTTTTCCTGGAAATGTGTCCAGAACTTAATTGGAATTCGACTGTGACAAACGTATCAATCAGGTCTTAAGTAAAAGGCATATGACAATCTGCTTGGAGTTTATCCAGTGGCATCGATCTATCTATCCATGTAACTATCCTAGTCCTACCCACTGCTGATTACCTGGATCAGATGTGTAGGTTGGACTGGAATAGTTGGAAAACTAAAACAAGCATTGCAGGGGTCCTTGAGGACTAGGACCATGTTCTAAGAGCATGAGATAAAAGATTAAATTCTTTCAGCAGAACTCCAAGGGAGGCTTCTTAGCAGCAGGGACAGAAAAAGTCAAAATTGAGGGATGAATGAATGCAGTAAAATACAGAGTGGTGCTTGAAAAAAACTGCTCCAGAGTCTATGAGACCTGAAACTGGGGGGAGAGTTCAACACAACAACTTCCAGCACAACAATGATCCACAGCCAGGACAATGATAGAAAGGGTTCAGGACAAGTCTCTGAATGTCCTTGAGTTGGTCCAACTGAAGACCAGGCTTAAACGTCAAAGAAACCTGAAGATGTCAGTTCACAAACTTTCTCCTTCAATCTGGATGGAGCTTGGGAGGGTGTGTGAAAAGCTTAGACTTAAGGTAAGCATAGACTTACCCAAGAAGATTCAAAGCTGTAATTGCTGCTAAAGGGGCTTCAACAAAGTACTGAAATCAGGATCTGAATAAAAGAGAGATTTTAGTTAATAATGGTGTTTTATCATCATGGGCAAACATTATCTGTTTAATATTAAATATACATAAATAAACATAAAAATGTGAAGCGCTCTGAATACTTTCTGAAGTGACTGTCTACACTTGACTTTTGAGAGAACACAAAATAAGTTGGTGTTTTTTTTTTCAGCAGTTAAGTGCATCATATTGTTCCCTAAAACTACATTAAAAGTTACATATGATATCCGTGTTTTGGTGAGTCTATAATTAGTGAATAAAATACATTCACCAAATAAACAGTATACACCAGAAAGGCAAAAGAGATTAAAGGTGCAAGTTAGTGAGTTATATATTGCTGCAGTCAATGACAGCCATAAATTCAGTTGTGAAGTACTAAAAACACTGTGGAGACGGTGCTGAGTGTGGGTCGTGAGTGAACCAGAACGACTGGTAAAGTGTGTGTGCGCGCTTGTGTGTGATAATAAGGCAGGAAGTTAGCCGTGTTACTTCAGCTACCAACATTGTTTAAGCTTTGGCACTACTGCCTCCTCAGTGAGGCTTAACGACTATGTTTGTGAAAGTGTACAAACTCAGTAACCATCTGCAGCCAGACAAAGGTTGAATGCACCCAGAAAAGCCTTTATGACATCTGTGATTACAACAACAAGCATTTTGGAGGATGAGACAGGGCTTTACTAGTGTTTCCAAAATATAGTGAAGAAAGAGAATCAAGAAAAGACGGTTTCAAAAATTGGTTTAATCAGTACAAACAACTTTCTCTCATTATGATGAGAGGAATGTTTGCCATTCCTCCAATGCCTTGTGTAATCTTCTCTGTCATCCTGACAAGCTATGTTACCCTGGTTGAACATACAGTATCACTGTCTGAAATGCTTCAGTGCTTAACTTAATTTGCCTGTGAGCCTTTTTTGTCTCGTTCATTCTCTCTGACATTTCAGAAACTAAAAAAATAGTAAAATTGTGGCTGGTTGATTTTTTTTATTTTATTTTTTTTATTTTAACAGAAAGTTTAGAACCTAACATGTTATGCAAGGTCTTCTCCATCTTGATGTTAATTGTTTGCTGCACTTTTGCTAAAACATATGCTGTGAGTGTGGTACTGTTGTGATTTGCGAAGTCAGATAATTAAGGAGCACATTTTTGGAGCTGTCAGTGCACGCTGTTGGGACTGTTTTGGGAGAACGGACGTTGATGGTTATACAAGCAGACATGCCTTACCATTTTTTAAAGGACTAAATGGATTGCTTATTTGGCTTTTGTTACACATTCTTGTATACAGAAAATAATACAAAGGTAATAATAAACATTTTATTAAAAAATTACTGTTTACTGTAGTTTTGTGTTTTCACATTAATGGTTTTTCAGAGGAAAATATATGTCGTTGTTAGGGAACCCTCTTATTTTTTCAATAAACATAGAACATGAAGATAATGAACTAAATATTGAAAAAGCTTGCGACATATTTGTACCTGCTATTTAACACAAAACATTATCAAAGTTGTACACCTATTACTCCAGCGATAAACTGTATCATGACTGTTTCTCAGATGTGTCATCTCTATATGTAAGGGAAAATTGCAATATCCATTCATCATCCTAACGATTTGTCCTGTTAAGAATCATGAAAGGCCCTGGACAGTTCGCCAGTCTAACACAGGGCTGACATATTTTCAGACAAACATTATACACCTATGAGCATTTCAGAGTCCCTAATTAACCCTCTAACCCTACCACATATCTTTAGACAGCGGGAGGAAGCCAGAATACCCAGAGGCACAGGAAGCACATGCAAACGAAAGGTACCTGGCCGGGTGAATTGAAATTGAGATCCTTCTAAATGTGAGGTGACAGCACTAACCACTACGCCATTGTGCCTCCCCAGGATTAAAATAGACAAAGGACACCAAATTTCAGACTCACTTTCTGCGTTTATACAGCAGATTATAATTTGCATGATGAGAACTAATAACAGTTCTAGGCTAAAGATCAAGTTTTTTTTTCTTTACAAAATTATTGCTGTATAAATATGAAAAACCTTCATCAAAACATACTTGTTTTTTCCTTGTCTTTAATCTCAATGCTAATTATCCACTTTTCCCACCTGTTTTGCTTCTGTCTTTTATTCTCATTTATTCTACAAGGCAAAAGTAAAGGCCAAAAAAATCACACTCAACCAAAGATTAAAAAGGAGTTGGATTACACAGAACCAAAGTCAAAGCATAAAAAGAGTGTTCACACACTAACTGAAATATCATATCTTGTGTGTGCTTTCTCATCTATTCAACACAAATTAATATTCACTGACAAATAAATTAAACTTTAAGAAGGTTGCACTAAATGATTGCTAAGAATTTGGCGACTTTATGTTGCATTAATGCATTAATTGCTTTCATGTGCGGCTACATTTGGGTTACTGATCATCACATTCAAAGAAATACATAATTTGTTCAATTATAATATAGTAAATATACACTGAATTTTTATTTCTTAATATGAACACTTTATTAAATTAAACTATTGTGTGCATACATTTCTGTTATCAATTGGCCTATCATTATATTTTCCTTTAAGATGTATGCGTAACAATATTTGCAGCAGTTTGCTGAACCTGATGTCGAGAAATGTAATAAATTGCAAATGCTCATGGCATTCACAAAAAGTGAAGATATTTTCCCCCCCACCAAAAGATTAAGTGAGCACAGTGGAGATTAATGTATTAACTGCTACCTGTAATCCATCAGACGTCAAACTTGGCTTAGTGTCACATTTAGTCAGGGGAGGCAGCAGACCGTCTGGCAGACAAAAAAGACAGAGAGACAAAAAAACTTACTGTATTCCCTTATTCAATACATCTTATGAGCTCCCCCACACATCCATTTATTAATTTTCACATGACAACATCAATGGGGAAAAAAATGAAACAGCTTCACATCTGAACCAGAATTATTCATTATAATCCCTCTTTCTGTATGTACAATTATTTATGTGCTTCAATTATGAATAAAACAATGTGAAAGGGCCAAACTCCAGATGAAATACAAAAAGTTTATGGTTTGCAAAGACAGAGATGATTTTTTCTTTTGTGGAATCCACATGATAATTTTGGATTGCTCTAGGCAAAACCCCTGTGACTGTAAAAAAGAACTAATTCAGCTTTGCTTTAGTGCTGCAGAAATACTGTACAGTACAAGTGTTGTAACTGCAGCTGTGCCATCTGATCTGTAGGCATACTTAAAAAAAAACCTAATTGAAACCATTTATTCTGCACTTTATCTTTGAATTTTTAATATTTTAACGACTTTCACAACTTGGCAATTTAAAAATTCTATTCATTTTAGTGATTAGTATTTTATTTTGCTTCTTCAGCAAATGGCTGCTAAACCACGAGGCCATAATGAAATCAATAGCCAGCTGAGATGATAGGAAAAATGCTGATAAATACCATAGACGTTATATAAAAATAACATAAAGTAGAACTCTTATATGCACTCTAGTGTTGACACTACCATTAGAAAATAAATTTATTCTGCTGTATATATATAAGTCACTTCTTTTTTATTCAAGTAGGAGTCAAGCTAGTTCTGGGATTTCATTTGCACTAAGCTAAGTTAACTGCATTGCTGGCTATAGCTTAATATTTTGTGTACAGAGATATCCCTATCAATATTCTCGTCTTTTGACAAGAGCATAACATATTTCCCGAAATTAAAAACTATTCCTTATAGACGAGTTAGTTGAGCTGAGCATATTGAATACTGTTTGTATTGTATTGTTTATTTATGCTTTAAATAGAGACAATAGTTATTTGCATTCTTAATTGTTTTTCCTTCAGCTTTTTTAGTAAGATCATCCACATAATTATAGCGGTAGCAATAGTAATTGTAAAATTGCTGTATAGGTTTTTCCAAGGATCAAATACGAGGTGCGGACACAACAGGAACACTTGTATAATTTAATGTAACACAATAGTACTGCTAATCACAATCGTCTCATATGTATACTGTGTCTTTTAATTGTCCTTCACAACTCATAAAACTCAGTGTTGCCTCTGAAAGTAGGGTGGTGACTGTAAATATTAAGGTCTGAGGACACTGTTAATGGATTCTCTGATGACACATTTCATCCAGGCACTGATTGTAATTGCTTTTTACATGACAAGTAATAGTACGAGGGCTTTGGAGACAGTGAAAAATCCCTTGAAAATAGAGACCTATGAAATTAAACCTTGGTTTTCAATTTTCACTCCCACATGGGTTGAGCAATTAAATGGATTCAACCCAGTACGATGTAATGATACATAAATAAGTTTCAAAGTGAATCTCAAGTATCATATTCTCTCTTGGACGAGCTTCTTTACAAAGTTGCCTTAAAAACTACTTTAGTTATGCTTTAGAAAGTAAAACCAGATGATTTTTCCCACCCACTCCCTCTGTCTACTCTTCATCTCAAAACTAACACTACAGATTCAATACAACAACACCCTCACATGGCTCCTAACATACTGGTATGACCTTGGTCTGCAGTTTTTATTGCCTTTGAAGGGCTCCTTTGACGCCTGCAATCCACAATGACTTTTTAACTCTAAAATATTAAATTGTTTGTGCACTGCTTTGTTGAAACCGTTGTTATAAAAAGAATCTCAGTTCCATCTAACCTCATCAGAAGGCCTTTGCAATAATGTTACTTGACTTGTGCAAATAAGCTTCAATTTGTTATTTTTCATACATTAAAAGTTTTCAAATGAATTCTCCTTCTGTCTATCTGTGCTGTCTTTTTCTCTCCGGATTTAGGATAAAGACTGAATTACACAGCATAGCAGTCCTGGATAGCAGAGACAGAGATTACCCTCCCTGATCTTTCTACAGACAAGAAATAGTTCTGTGCAAAAACCCTCCTAGGGGGTTTTGCCACCTCGGTACTGACAGACTGCATATTAGCATGCATCAGAGAAGAGAAAGAGAATGGTTTTATCCTTTTTGACCCACCACTTGACTCTAGAAAGAGAGGAATCTAGTGAGCCCATGCAGTGGATGTTAGCCTGTCACCATACTGATCTGTACTGAAAAAAAGAAAGAAACAAGGCTCTGCATACTGCCATGTGAGGCATATGGCTCCAGCACAAACAGGTACAGCACACTGCCTTTTTTTTTTTACTGACTAGAGAAAACTAAAAAGACTTAGCTCCCAAAGCAGCTTGGCTTTGAAAATACAAAACTTTTTAAATATTTGCTGCCAGTATTAAACCTTCTGTTGGGCATGTTCATGAATATATCCAAGATGGGATATAATTAGTAACACAGGCTTCCACAACATTACCACCATATAAATTGCTAATAATTAAACATGATGAACAATAAATGACAGTTTTAGATTACTGATTAGTCTATGTCAAAACTAGAATTACCGCATTGCAGTTGTATGCCTTCGCTATTCCAGTAACATTGTAGATTATATGATGAGGTATATTATATTTAAAGGTAAATCTACGCATTATAGTGCATAAACCTGTGAAAAATAGCTTGACCATTTCAATAAAAATTATATACTTCAATATTCCAACAATATCTACTGTTTAATACAGCAGCACTTTGAACAGAGCTCTTTTCGATAATGGGTACTTTTATTTTTGAGACATTTTTTACTCAAGTAATCATTTTGAATCCTTTACTTGAAATTATATTTTACTATTGCTTGACACTGATAATTTTACTATTTTTAGTAGTAAAAAATAATAATACAACCAATTGTAGGACATCTAACAGAAATTACTTTTAGACTTTATCATGAGGAGCAAACATTTGGCCTGTAAATGTAACTGGTTTATCTTCTTCTGTTTCACATGTGTCATGGATAATAATAATTCAGAATCTTCTATGTGATTTTCACTTTGTGTGCTCTGATGTTTTGTGAGCACCATGTTCCCATCTGCACCTTTCTTAAAATGATAGCAATAATATCATTACTTGTAGCTAAAAATACTGCACCTCTCCAACCTCTGTCAAAGTGCCATTTCTTATCAGGTTGGCTTTTGTTTGCTGTGACAAAGTCATGTTGAAAATGGCATCCAAAGCCCTAATCTACTAAATGTCTCACTGTATAAGCTGCTGCTTCACTGCCTAATTAAGAAGCGTGAATAATGTATCAGCTTGTGTCATAAATGGAACTGGCAGTACGTCCACCCTACATGCAGGGAGAGAATGTGTCAGACCTCACTCAGGAACTGATGTCAAGCGGGACACCCACCTTGCACCAGAGAACTATGGGAAAAAAAGTGGGTGGGAATTGGAAGAAGGGGATATTAGATGGTAGCGTGAAGCAGAGGAGAAATATTAGGGAAGAGATTTAAGCATGACGTACATGGTCTGAAATTTTTAAATTTTGAAAGTTGGCTTGTCTCATAAATGGGTCAGTGGCTATGGGGATGGTCCTGGTGGCAGCCATGATTGTGTGAGCTGTGATAAGTAGGTCAGTAAATAGAATACACCTTCTTCTTCTCCCAAAACATCATTAAAAGTGATGAAGCTGTAGAATAGACAATTAACATCATGATTTGTTTTAGAGTATTACTAAAAGTATTAGTAAATTATGCCACATGCACTGTTTTAATATATCAGTTATAATACATTAATGAACTAATTGTGTGTTTTTAGCAAGACGGTGTAAACAAGCAGAAGATTAATTAAATCTTTCCTCCATCCTAAACCAGAATGCATTTACTGCATGTGATTTTTCACATTTTAAGGATTAGTGACTCCCTGTGAGCCAAATTAGCCCTCTGTTGTGTGCCGCACACTCTGCAAAATTGCAATGTGTGGCCAACGGCAGCTGACCTTCCAAGAGCTAACATGGGGATAAAGACGATGAAGATTAAGATGAAGAAGACAACATTCTTCTCTCTGGGCTTCAAGCAAATGTCTTTGTACTAAGAATTAAGAAAGTGAAAAATAAGTAATATATTTTCAGTGAACTAAATAGATTATTAATGATTAAATTCTAAATTTTAAACAATCACAATGTCATTTCATGCTATTTACTTCTATTTGTTTACTGTCTTGTTATTTGAAATCTGATTTCTTCGTGTTCCTCAGTTTTACGTTTTTATGTTATCTGTGGGTGTTTCTCAGTTCCTCTCTAACTGTCCTAGATTTTTGTCAACCAGACAGCAGGTTTACTTGACACCACAGCACAGTACATCAAATCGTATTTTCATAAATGTTAGACCTGCACACATATTTCAAGCTTATTTGTGGTCACTTATCCTCACACCTGATCCCAGCTCTCAGCTCATCGCTCAGATTACAACTAATTTAGAATTCAGGTCAAATTGGCAGACACCTGTGACTGATGGTGAGGCAACTGAAATATATTAAACTGACATATAATTTAAGTCATATAGTGTGTTATTTATATTAGATTTTACATACTTGTTCTATATAATAATAACATGGATCTACAGTATTTGTGAAAAGGAAAAATTGAAACAAGTACTCAAATAGTATAATGGTATATTGTTGAAATAAAAGTTTAGCTTAGTAGGAGAATAAGCTGCAAAAGAGTGAGGAGGAGTGTCAGAGTGATGAAAAAAGAAGATGAGTGAAGGGATGAGAGGATTTATTGTGAAACCTGTGCTGTAGTCCTGTCTGATGATCTGGAAGCAGTGGGTGGCTAGACAGCAGGAAAACACTATATTGATGGGACTGTTTACCACATTCTCAGAGGAAAAAAAACACTGTGGAAGAAGACACAGGAGAGCTGAGTGTGTGTGTGGCAATGAGCTGTGCATTCAGCTTAACATTAACACATCAAGAACTGTAAAATATACCTGTGGGAAAGCAGGGTGGCTCACTTTGGTGCTTGGTGACACTGACTGTTATCTCTGTGTCTGAAAATGAAAAATGAAATAAATTAATAATAGAAATAAGTGCAGTCATGAATAATTGCGGCTTCCTAACCTTACTGTTGGATCCGAGCCATGAATGTTTCGCAAAAATATACCTCTGATTATCCGTGATGTCGCTGTATTTTTACACAGCGTGGGTCAACAGTAGCACTTGACCTGAGCTTCACCTGTTGGCATCAGTACAACTGTTCTCTGCTTCAGTTCAAACCAAATTCAAATTATATTTGTACATGTGCTCACCTGTGCATAGTAGACAGATGTGTGTTAGGTTTGTGTAGGAGGAATTTAAATAGAACCCCAGACA
This sequence comes from Ctenopoma multispine, assembly GCA_034779795.1. Lineage (NCBI taxonomy): Eukaryota > Metazoa > Chordata > Actinopteri > Anabantiformes > Anabantidae > Ctenopoma > Ctenopoma multispine. The sequence continues at coordinate 10,695,316 of JAUYWH010000018.1, forward strand.
ATGCTACACAGACCTATCAGTGAGATGGACTTACTAAAACCAATCAGCACATTTGTGAGGCACATAATTCTTAAATACAGTACATCAAGCACAAGTAAAAGTTATGCTGACAAACACATTAAATAAATGCAAATCTATCTACTATCGAAGCTACTGACATTATACAATATAAAAATATACAATACGGTTAGTGGTTAATTTCTTTGAGTCATCATCAAGTCATCATAAGATTGTCAACAAATGCTATAAAAAGACTAAAGCAACAATGAATAAATAAATCCAGACCCTGATTTTAGCTCATTCATCTGTGTCTTAAAACTCCACTGTTGTTCAAAAACTATTAAACACGCATGTTTTTGCTTTGCAAAAAATATTACCATATTGGTATTATTATTACTTTTATTATTTTAAAGAGCTATAATGGCTAAGAACAACTATCACTTTTTATTTGACTCTTACCATTTCAGAGTTTTTAATGGTGAAGGTTGTTAATTCATTGTTACTTTGGACTTCTGGTAAAATCGGTTCACAATAGCATGTAGAAAATTACCGGCCTTAGTGTTTAAGAACAGGAAATATTAATATCAGCATGTTGACACAATGCCATTGATAATATTAAAATGCTTTAAGCAGGTATAATGTTGTTACTTTTGGTTTGGTTATCATATTTACTTTGTCATAAACCAAATTATCAGACATATTTTTTTTTATCCAGTGAAGTCGAAAATGAACATGCAGAGTGATCCACCAGCTAAATGAGGAATGGGGAAATGTAGCAAACCAAGTGAAAAACCGATATACATTAAATGTATATAAGTCTACGAGAATTTGCTGTTCATACCATTTTAACATTACAAAAATGTCTTTCATGCCAATACAATTTGCCCGGAAAATTTAATGTTATCATAGAAATAAACCTTATTTAGCTATAAATGACCTCACCCACATTTTACAACCAATTTATCTCTTTGACTCATTCAAAGTCATGTCCAGTGTTCACAGTTAAGCTTCTGAAAACACTGGCTTCACCATGAACAACAATGATACAAAGCCCTGCCTGCATCTGCACAGTGATGATTAAAGCTCCTGTCTAAGTTGAGGCTAAACGTTAGCCACTGTCAAGGTCACAGTAATAATTTTGAGTGAAACAGAAATCTCTATGGGAATATGAAATTAATCTCTGTATACGTTTAAGCAGCGCTCAGCACTGTTCCTCTTAGAAGGTCCCAGGAGTCTCTCTTCACTATGCAGAGATAAAAGACTCCAAAGACAATGATTTGCTCTGCATCTGAGGCTTTACCTCTGAGTAATTTTGAATACACCAAAGTATATTGTAATTGGACTCACTCCAACACAACTACTGCAACAGGAGCTATTAAAACGTTTTCACCACTTTTTAAACACATAATTCGTTAATATTACTATTTATTTTCTATTTTCTCTTCTTTTCTTACTTCTCCTTCTTTCTCCATGTGAGAAGTTAGAGAAAAAGAAGAAGCTGTAGCTGATAAAAAAAAAAACTGAGAAGTTGAGGATGAAATTCTACTTGAACTTTGCATTGCTTAGTTCCACATTAATGTATCTCAATAAATTAATGTCAGATCATCATTGTAACAATGTTTACACCATTAAAGTGATTACAGTATAATGTGGTATAAACTGCACATATGAACCTATACAGAAACATCTCTGGTGACCTTTACACTGATCTACAGAGTTTACAGTAGCAGCTTTAATACTTTTCTTGATTATGTCTGTGGTGTGTGTATAACATATACGCAAAGAAGCAGATGTCTCCAGTTATTTTTGTTCCTACAGTATTTTCTACAAGGATTTGAGGCACAACTGAAAGACATTTTGTGTGTATGATCGTAAAAACATACACAAAATGATTTCCTAGAAAGGTAAGGGAAAAAAGAGCTGCTTTAAATTTGGGCTTGTATATTGCAAATGCATCTGTGGAGATTTTTGTTTTCTTTTTAAATGAACCTTTTAGGTTGACTCATTTCACAGCATCTGGAAAAGCTTCTGTAGAAGTAGAGTGCATTAAAGAGTGATATGCAGAAGCAAATTAATCATATTTATAATACGTGCAGAAATATAATTAAATTAATACCATACTTTAAATATATGCTTGTAGTTAATTTTTTAAATGGTTGTTATAAATAAATCAAAATTAGTGTTAATGAATATCAGGTAACTGATAAAAAATAATCAGTTTATATCTGCAAAGCTAAGCCTATGGGTTTTACAGAAGCCACAGTGTCTTGTAATTTTTACACAATGTATTCACTTCTACCGTGTCCTGCACCGCGTGGAAGTGGGGCTCCATTACATAATGGAGCTTATTACGTCCACTGGCTCTTTCGTTTCTGGATAAATAAGCTTGAGATCAAGTGTTGAAAGTTTCATGCTGCAAGAAGGCAGTGGAAGTGAACACTGACCTACTAATGTCTATCTGATTTCTAAACTCACAATTAGATAGTTTGAATTTAGTCTCTTGAAAAAGGTTTTCAGTTTTCACATTCTGTTATTAAGTGCTTAGATCAGTCAGGCTATTCAAATCATTACTAGAAGTATTTATTTGTCTAAATGGCACATGAATCCCCCACTTTCTAGAAAACCTTTGAACTGTCCTGGAAACTGACCAAAGGCTGAGATCATGTTTAAGAGGTGTTGAAATGTTGGAACAGCAAGTCAGAGAAAGATCAGTTAGCTACCTCAAAACAGAACAGAAAAAAGCTGGCCATCATGAACTGTTGTATAATCTTTATTTTCATCATTTTATTTGAAAAATGTATTAACATATCTTCTAACATATATTATAGACTTGACAAAAAAATATACATCTTTTTCTGATTAATTATCCCAAGTTCTGTGTTTTAAATTCAAATGTTAGTTACACAGTGATTTATACTGCAGAAGAAACCATTTTAAAGCCTTGAGAAAACATAAATGCCAGGATTACATATCTCAGCAGGCTTAGGGACACATGGGGATCTCTGAGAAAGGGTCGTTACTCGATAGAAGGATTGTTAGGCTGCTCTGCTTTGCACTTGGAGCCACTGTGAGCCTAACCAGGAGCAAGCAAAACAAAATGGATGGTTGACAACATACAGCCTCAGGATAACGCTGGAAAAAAAGGCAACATGTTGAGTTACATCATAAACATATTTTATGACTATAATAAACAGAGTCCAAAGTATAAAGTAATGCAGCAACATCTATCATAGTTAGAGGAAAACTGTTTTCTGTGCTTTTTTTCATAGCTTCACAACATTAGACTCATAGAAGTAACTGATGAAAAATATGGTCTAAACAGATTAATGTGAAAGTTCACTAATGACGGTAAGAATCACTGCAAACATTTAATCCATCTCACTATGGAAAGTAGAGCAAAAGTGAGAACAAAGCTAAAGCAGGAAGTCAGTCTGTGAACTTTGCCATGTCATCGTTTCTTAATTTTCTCTTGAATTAAAGTTCTATCATCCAGGGGGAAGGTTTTGTTTATGTGTCTGACCATGTCGCTGATTGTCTTCTGAAGATTCCAAGATTCCATTCCAAGATGTTTGATTACTTCTGTGGATACAATGACCAACCCAAGTAAGAAAAATGTGCCCAAGATGCAATGAATGGAAACGTTTCTCTCAACTACTATTTTATATGTTTTTATGCCAAATAATCTGATCCAAAATATAGTTGCATGTATAACAAGAATGTTACTTTCCGATTAAAACCAAATATCACAGAGTAAACATGTTAGACTTGTTCTTATACACTGCGGTGTCTGGTTGTGGATGCAGTATCATTGACATAGGCATCATCAGTAGCAGCATCTGGCCACTTTCCTTCCTGTTCTGCATAACTGTCTAAATATGTAGACATACTAATCTCATAAGACATCAAACTGAACTTTTTCCTTTAAGTACAGGAGAACCAATGTAACCTGACGTCTATATTTAGACACCTCAAGACACCTTTGTACCTGTGCCTGCTGCCTGTTACCTAGTTAGAGACTCTTTAACAGTGTCGTTAACACAGTTTTTCGAATAAAAGTAGCTGTGATGCTGTTTGTGCCAGCCTGTGGTATAACTGGTTTGGGGTGGCAGTCTTGTTAGTTAAAGAACTGCATTAAGTTTGTTAATCAATAAATGTTGTCTTTTGGGGTTCTGGCCCCAAATCAAAATCGTTGTATACAAAATATTAAATTCAAAGCATATAATGTAATTACTCTTAAATGTATAGTGTATAAATCTTGAGACTGTATCTGAAAATGCTCGGAGGTACTGAGGTGGTTCAGATGCTCCAGCAGCCATGACTTCATATCATGTTAGAAGTCTCGGGATCTTAAAGATGGACTAATGACAACAATTAGGATGCATGCTTTAGGGCAACTGAAGCATGATGAAGGTTGCAAAGTTTTAAAATATAATCACATATGATCTAATAGAGTACCTGGGGTGATTTTACTTTTACATTTTTAGAGAAAAAGAAGAAGCTGTAGCTGATTAAAAAAAAAACTGAGAAGTTGAGGATGAAATTCTACTTGAACTTTGCATTGCTTAGTTCCACATTAATGATAAGCACAATACCAAATGATCACAGGTTATGCACACATTTATAGTACAAATTAATTGTAATATAGCTCAATAAATTAATGTCAGATCATCATTGTAACAATGTTTACACCATTAAAGTGATTACAGTATAATGTGGTATAAACTGCACATATGAACCTATACAGAAACATCTCTGGTGACCTTTACACTGATCTACAGAGTTTACAGTAGCAGCTTTAATACTTTTCTTGATTATGTCTGTGGTGTGTGTATAACATATACGCAAAGAAGCAGATGTCTCCAGTTATTTTTGTTCCTACAGTATTTTCTACAAGGATTTGAGGCACAACTGAAAGACATTTTGTGTGTATGATCGTAAAAACATACACAAAATGATTTCCTAGAAAGGTAAGGGAAAAAAGAGCTGCTTTAAATTTGGGCTTGTATATTGCAAATGCATCTGTGGAGATTTTTGTTTTCTTTTTAAATGAACCTTTTAGGTTGACTCATTTCACAGCATCTGGAAAAGCTTCTGTAGAAGTAGAGTGCATTAAAGAGTGATATGCAGAAGCAAATTAATCATATTTATAATACGTGCAGAAATATAATTAAATTAATACCATACTTTAAATATATGCTTGTAGTTAATTTTTTAAATGGTTGTTATAAATAAATCAAAATTAGTGTTAATGAATATCAGGTAACTGATAAAAAATAATCAGTTTATATCTGCAAAGCTAAGCCTATGGGTTTTACAGAAGCCACAGTGTCTTGTAATTTTTACACAATGTATTCACTTCTACCGTGTCCTGCACCGCGTGGAAGTGGGGCTCCATTACATAATGGAGCTTATTACGTCCACTGGCTCTTTCGTTTCTGGATAAATAAGCTTGAGATCAAGTCTTGAAAGTTTCATGCTGCAAGAAGGCAGCTGTTACAAGGCCAGGAATATATGTAAACAAGGCAAAATCAAGACCCAGATGGCGCCTGTCAGTCTGATGCTCCTAGACCTGCCCTCCATTTCTGAATCATCAGCAGGTGGATGATGATAATGATGATGTCTGTGATCACCGGTCACATCTGGCACTGAGGAGAGAGCAGAAACCAACATGCCAGTCAAAAAGGATGATCATTAAAAAATATAACATCATGGAAGATGTAAAGTTAATGTTTTTCTCTTTCAGATAAAAAAAGGGAAAAAAACAAAACACATTTTTTTTCTAATTTCTCTCACTTCTATTTTTGTCCATTTGATCCTGTTGAAAATCCTAATTATCAAAAAACGAGACACATATACAGTATATGCTTAAGTTTCATCCTCCAACAGTTTGGCAATGTAGCACTTAGCAAATGTTATTGAAACAGGAGCAGGATTTGGGTTTATACTTAACACTGTCATCCTTTGTCTTTTTGTGGAATTTGTTAACAATAGGAAAACATCACAAAAAATAAATAATAATATATATGCTCCAATAAAATCAGTTTTCTATCAGGCCATCAACCCTGAACCTGTATTATTAGTGACTGATAATGAACAGCATGCAAAAAAAAAATTTAATAAACTGGCTCATTAGGTCTTGCTAAAGGAAAGGTCACTTTTATGCAACTTTAAGTCCTGATTACAAACTGAATGAACCTGAATATAAGTATTTCTATCAAATACACATACATGAAATGCCTGAAAGGAGATATATATGTATAATTCCATTCTGGCATTTATTTTATTATTATTTATTTATAATAACTATAAGCATAATGCCTTATACATCTTTCACAGCTGCAATACATTAGAGCTCCCAATAAACCATTAAGGGAATAATTTTCCACCATCCTATTTATAATGAGCTGATACAGCTATGAAGCACCGTCAGCCTCCATCACTTTCCCCTAGGTGCAGCATAGAGCACCTTGGGTGTTCCTTTGTGTCAACAGGCATTGGAGTAATTGTTCTGAGGTGTTAAGGCTTAAAGAATACAAGGTCAATATTTTCAATACTTTGCTTTAACAAGAGACATACAGTATATAAAGATGGTTACAAAATGCAACAAAGGCCAGAATCACAGTAGGTGATGTCAGTCTGGGCTGATACATTACAGCAGACAGCTATCATATTTATCCTTGTGACTTGTACGATAAAGTTGGATGGTCGTCTGTGGCATCTGGAAAGCATCAGCATCTACATGTCTCCATCTATTAAAGTCTTACTATCAGAACTGCAGAGATACAGTATTTAACATCCTTACTTAAGTTCAGACGTCACAACACCAGAGCTTTTTTCACCAAAGCTCATATTTTTTTAATAACAGTTGTGATTGTTAGAATAAGTGTCACTGTTTGTGAGTGTGGGTGATCTTGTACTTGTAGGGCTGTTGGAGGATTAAGACTAGGAAATGCATTATGTCAGTGAGCGTCCTCACAAGTATAGTGAGAAATGTGGCCTGTGTGTGTGTTTGTGCGATTATCTGGGTAAATTAACTGTCTTGTTATGATCTTGTATATATGTAATTTGTTGTCAGGCCTCGCTTGCAAACAAGATCTTGTTCTCAATGTCCTGATTAAATAAAGCTTAACAACACACAAATTATGTTTTAAGTGATGTTATTCTCATTGTGATTAAAGAACTTCAATTGTGCTATTCTTTATATCTGTTTGTGTTAATAGGCAAATACTCTGCTACTAAACTTTCCCTAACCCTCTGGTTCATCCATTCCCTGATGTTTATGAGAGATGCATCATTGAACCCAGTCAAAACAGGTTTAATATAGATAACATTCAACCAAGACAAGAGACTGGAAATACAACATATAAAATAAATACTCAAAGCTTTAAAACACAATAGCTTATTTACTTTTCAAACTGTCATATTAAATATCCCATATTTCCTGGACTTAAACTCAAACATTCCCATTAGTCCACACCTTTGAAACTGCACCTTCATTGCAACAGATATCAATTCAGACAACTGCACCACACCAGCTGTCAACATCCATCTTCCTGTTTACATCTCTTTGGAGCCCTCAAGTGTTAGGGGGGAAAATTCAGTGTCACCTCCTGAGTGAAATAGCGAGTCCTCTGTAGCCCTGCTGATGTTACCTCAGGACAACTCCATACTGGTTCAGCCCCACAGGGAGAGAGGGAGGCTGAACCCCAATAGATGACCAGCTACTCCAGGACTTTCCAGTTTTTCACTTAGGCCCAAGGGTCATAAGTCTGTCACTGGCAGGATTACTCTAACCCAGACCCTTTCAGAGTTTATAAAGGCCCTGTTATCAAACTTAATCTCACCGGCAGAAAAATAAGACTAGCTGCAGAGGCCATTTGTACTCCATGGACTTCAATTCCACTTCATGCAACAGAAACAGCAGGATCCACAACATTTACTACAATGGTTGAATTTACCAACAAGAATCATAAATCAAATCTAATCTAATCAATATTTAGTGTTAATATTGTAATAATTTAATTGTGAAAATGTATGTAAGGGCACATATATGAGCTACCAATGAAGCATCTGAGTGTAGTGTGAAATGTACTTTATTGATTTACTGCAGGAGTTCCCATGACAACTATTTGAAGGTATACAGCTCTCAGCTAATCCGTCTGAGTTTTGCAACCAAGAGCACTGAACTTCAACAACTCAATCACTTCTTCTTACTAAAGCTTCGTGGCTCGAGATAATGTAAAAACAAGCTCTAGACAACATAACAGAATTTATCTCTGAATTCTGCAACAGGGAAAGTACACTTTAATTTTAACTGTAGAGGAAACATAAGAAAGTTGTGCCATGAAAGTAAAATCTCAAAGTCATGGATGAGATTTAATCTAGATAGAATTAAAAAATACAAAACTACAGAATTGGCTTTAATTAGTTTGAAGTCAAGCGCTAAAACTTGTCATACTACAGTGAGTTATAAAATAAAGTTAAAATGTAAGAAAAAGAAACATCTTTAGACACTCAGATTGTTCAAGAGTCACAAAATGACCATAAAAGCCTAAAAAAGGCTCAAAATGACCACAAAGAGATTTAAATGACCTTAGAGAGAGACGCAGGATGGCATGAAAAGACGTTTCCTCTAAGTGGGCTGGAGGGTCATTGACATGTCTATGCCCAGATGGGCCATTGCCTCATAACTCGTTCGTGGGTTGAGTGATCACACTTTAAAACCTGACACCACTTTCATTATGTGACATAATCAGAAGCCAAAAGCAGAATGTAAACCATCTTAGGGAGTTTGCCCTCCCAAGAAAAAAACAACAGCATCCATCATCTTCAGCAAATCCCATAAAACATCTGTTTACATTCAAGTGACAAAGATCTCGAGTGGCCACAGGAATTACGACTCTTGTCTGTCAGGAGCCAAGGAGAAAATCAAGTAATTACCTCCTCTGCACAGGGAGGAGGTCGAGACGCTGTTTGTTCCTGTTTTCCAACTGTTAAGTCAGTGCTGGTTCCTTTCACCATGATATCATTTCCTAATCATCTCCCGGTGGTTCTTATTGTAATCATGGTGGTCACGTAACTTTAACAAAGCAGTGATTTTAAAATGGTTATGGGTATTGGTTTTGGAAGGTACAAAAACCTTATGACAACTTGCTAACTTCACCCTTATTCATTATTTTCTACTTGTTCTGGCCACTTCATCAAGTACACTGGCACAATCTGTTGTAATTCAATGCACCAGCCCTACTGTAAATTAAAATGATATGTATTTTTTTTAATCCTTCCTATTTACCTGCATACATTTATATACAGTACATTTGTACATACTCTACATACTGTACTGTCAGAATTACCTCCCCATTTAATGCAATCCAGTAAAAAACACATCACTGACTATGTGACTGTGCTAAAACATGTAATTTAATTAACATCCCTGTAAGTGTCAACAAAAACACAAGTTTACTTTATATTAGATTTTATGGCATAACAGTCATATTGGATTGCAATACATTATATGGCTGCACAGATAAAGCTGCCCCTAACTGAACTTACTATTACATCAGGTGGATGAGATCTTATTTAAGATTGCATTACCAACCTCTTCTTTTTATGGAGCACTGAGTATAACCCAGAATGTCAAAGCTAATAAACGCACAATGGTCACTTTAAATTACTGAGTTCGTTTTAGGACACTAGTAAGTCTCACATTGATGCACTATGTCAGATGAGGAAAGGTCAAGGCAAAAGGAGGACAAATTAGGATGCAGATTAGACTGTGCTTCCTTGAGATTAAAGATTTTCCAATGCAGCATCCAGCTGTGCATTACAAATAATCTAAAATTCTCAAATGTACATGTAAATAATTGGGGTTACTTCATCTGGCACACACATACTTAATTACAAACAGGCATGTTACATAATATCGCACATACACACTGAGTATTGACTGACTGTGGTGCAGCTATTAATAAACATCATCACTGCTGAATCCTCTAGCTATAAGTGGGTTACTCTTATGAATGATAATGAGAGTCCAGATGAAGGAGCTTATCATTCCTGTAATAGCACAACTACCTCCTCAATATTATAACCCAACAGACCAATGTGTCTTGTGCAACTGACATATCCAAGGCTAAAAGAAATTTAGTTTGCAACAGCTAATGGCAGAAAAGAGCTATAATGGTCTTTTTTTGGATCCACATACAACAGGAAAGTTTCTTGCAGGAACGTGCTGCAGTAAGGACATGTTAGTAAACCCTCAGCAGAGAGGTTAGGATGTTTAAAAAGGTGCTTGGTCTGAAGAGAGACATAGGTCTGAAAGAGAGCCTTACAACGGAAGTTAAATCAATACAAGCTGATTTCTGAGGACTTGGACAAACGATGATCAATATCACACTAACTGCGCTAGGTAAAACAGCTAAGAACCGCAGTGATGGAAGTGCCTTTTGTGTGATTATAAGAGGGTCAACCTTCAGAGCTTTATGTCCACATCCATGGTCTCTCTGTTTAAAAAAACGTTATTACAGCTAGTCTAGCAGTTTGGTAGGTATTGTGCATGACATTTTTCTGATTATCTTCTATCATTCTATGTAGATTCCAGTAAGCTGCACAGAACATATGGTGAGAGAATGAGCTTTCACTTTGTCCTGTCTTAGGTGTTTCTTTTTTTAAAGAGACATATAATATATATTGATATTTAGCACTAAACCAAAACTACAGCAACTAAATGAGTTTTAGAGTTTTATGCTTCAAATGATGACGTACAATTATTCACACAGCTGCATGTGGTAAAGAATTTGAGAAAGAACACAAGATAAATCACCCCCACTGACACATTATGATGGAACATGAACAATAAAATATTGCTCTAAACATACTTGAACATCAGATCTTAAAAAGTGAACTTCAATTAACAGTCTGAACCTAACCGGCCAGAGTAGGTCGAACCCTGTACATCACATACTGACATAAAAAAGTACTGTATCTTGCACATATCTATAAAATGACACTTATTTTGACACCATGTTAATATTTGACGCAGCGGGTGGACTGAATTCAAGAGTCACAGTACAGATAGCTTAATTTCCAAAAAATTACATATCGTAGCTCTGACATATCAACAAATAACACACAATTTATTATGTACTTAGTTGACTATCTCAGGTTGAATGTAAAATCAGAATCTGTATCTTTACCTTACTGCTTCAAAAATATGGTTATCATTTTAAATTGGTATTTTGTGATTACTCAGTTTTTTAATCTTTTTACAGCACTGTAGATATATATCTTTTGACAGTGTATTCTTCTTGTTTTGGGTTACATGGGTTCATGTCTGTTTATGATAAACATCATTTATAACATCATTCATGTGTCAATTTCGGGCGTTATGCTTTTGCTGAGTTATTTTGGTTTTTAGAACTAAACAACCATATTTTGAAAATATTGGGGCCCTTCAGCTTGTTGTTAACTCCTGCCTGAGGTGGGAGCTTCACCACCATTTAACCACATTGATTTTTGTGTTATTTGACAGCATTATTAGACTGCCTGCTGCCAGAAATAAACCTGAGTATTGAACCTGATAAAGGTCGTAAAATCTTCTTTTAAGGCTGGCGTGAACAAGTAAGTTAGCGGGATTATACCCACATTATATGAAGAAGAAGTAAGAGCACGAACCAGTAATTTCATTTACTGATCACCCTTTTCTTAAGGTTTCTACATAGTTTGATGGTTAGAGGATGAATAAGTACTAACCCAGTATTCAGACTCAAAAAGTGCATTTTGAGTAAATTTTAATCGTAAATAGGAATCCAGCATTAATGCAGTAATGGGTGACAGTTTTGTAAACTGTTTCCTCCTTACACCTCTTCATTAGCCTCCTTAGTATCATCACTGACAGCACAGCGTGTGATTACACAATTGCCAAATTGTATGTAGAGGTTTCTGTTCAAGCTGTGGCAACAGCTTTTTTGCAAAAGCTGATGACGCTTTTGCAACGATTTTGTCGATACAAAATTAAAACAGATAACAGAAGAAAGTGGGAAGCAAGCGTGAATGCTACAGCCTGGGAATCTATTAACATTTGGAAGTGGAGTGAAACACACAAGACAATGGGGAAAAACACTTGCAGATGTTTGATAAATCATGCCACAAATAACAATTATGTCTTCTATGAGCAGCTGTTGTTGATAATGATGACACTAATAGAAGTTGTCTGGCTGGGGTGTTCATTTGTAACTTGTGTTATATTGTTATTGTCACTACACTTTCTTTGTTGTTTTTGAAGCAATAAAAAAATGGGGTTTGGAAAATATATGATTTTGTTGTGTGTACCAAAGTATATTAATACTACATGCCACAGGCACTCAAATTCTTTCATCAGAGGTCCACTTATAAATGTTCTATATGGTCAGAGGTCTTGAACAACGCCAGCACAGACAGAAAAGAATAAAATTCAAGAAGTTGATGTAACAAAAGCGTGTAACTCCCAGCACCTCACAATGTAACTTTACATGAACTATATAAAAAACTTGGTGGTTTTAGTAATCATATATATATATATATATGCAGATCTGGTGTATTTTCTTTTAGTGTTACTTCATGTTTGATCAAAAACAATTAAAGCACATTCAGTCGGTGCTTCACACTTTCCTTCCTGACTTATACCAGCTATCGATCAGCTGGTACATGTGAGAAGATGCGATTTTTTATGAGTATTTATCAGATACATGAGATCCTCTGATCCACACTGCCATTAAAAACAAACTATTCACAAAGATTTTTCTCTTCTTGCCATCCTTTGGCATGTTATTTAAGATTTCGTTCATTTATCTGAACTGAAAGTCTATATTTCTAACATGTATGTCTGCTTTTGAATCTACATTTTGATTCCTCTTGTTATGGCTCACAAGCCCACATAAAGACCTATAGCGGATATATGACAGCAGATATTTTATATCACATTTAAAATGGTCCTTACTGTGGACTCCCACCAAATGTGATGCAAACTTCACAATGTTGTCATCCTCTCCGGTGTCGCCATTAGTCTTGGTTATAATGGCTTCTAAAAGAGGAGCTTATTTCTGGAATCTGTCTCCATCATTTGACATGAAGAAAAATGTCTTTGCCAAAACAGGTGCTTCTGTACCCTATCCAGTTCAAAAGCATAAGTTGGTGTATGCTGTCGTTACGTCTGCAGTGATGATGTTTGTGCCTTGTTGTTGTGTAGTTTTACCTTGAACAAGTGTTACACCATCAGTCACACCGATCATTAACATTTTTGTCCATCACTATCGTTTTAAAAGGCCATGACCAACATCTCTGCTAGAAACATGTCACTTTTAATGATGACACAGGCATAGGAATAGGATACACAAAATTATTCTTGTTACACTTCATACTGAATACATACATGCAGACACATCAACATGCACATTCTCACTTAGACCCTGACAGCACATGCATGCTCAATGTAGCTGAGCTTGTTAAAAATGAATTTGAATGATCAGTGTATTACCCAATCCGTTTGTGGCAAACAAGGGATGACAAGCAGGAGAAGTGTAAATAAAAAGACACATGCATATTTCTGAACCAGTTGTTTTCCTCCAGCATTGTTTTGTTTACACAACGAGATCAACAGAGGAGAGAAGCTAAATGAAGAGAAACCACCTGAGACCTCTTGGAGAGAAGGCTGAGTGCTCCCATTCTCAAACAGAACAATTTAATATAGCTCTGCACTGAAGATGGCATACCCATTCAATTAGATTCAGCCGCCCAGAGAAAACGAATACATAAACTCTTTACCCACAAAAATCATATCATCTTTCACAATTTAATTCATCTACATCATCTGTACAATTACAGTCTTTAATGAATAGTCAGTTTGTGATGACTGATCCACCATGAATTCAGCTTTCTTGTGTTCTCCTCCATTTCTCTTTTGACGCAATCAAGATGTGTCATGTGTATTTTGCAGCCGCCACATGTGATTACTCTATAGCAGAATCACAAGAGGAGGAGCATTAGTACACTCTTAACACCTGAATCAGAGAAAGGGAATTCATTAACCAGATTCACATCTGAACCTAAGATCACACACTTCCAGTGAATATTACCCATGGTATTTTATAGAGCCTCCAACACAAAGATGTTCACACATTTACAGGTCATTTACAGTTTACAGCACACACAGTCACACAAAATCAGAGACTTACATCTCCTGATACTGAAGATGTAAAAAGGTGTAATAAATATAAAGTTTTTCAAAAACTCATTTTAATTAAAGATTTTCAAAAGAGAATAAAAAGTGGATTTCTTGTTTACTGTGTTCAGTGGCTGATAAATACATACTGGGAGCACTCAGCATTTATGACAGCAGGTCAGTGTATGTGGAACCGATTCAGTACAGTCTGTGTGCTCACGGGAATGAAGGAACATGCAACTTAGTACAAGAGCACAGTCCGCTGAAGTGTTTTACGAGTTTTTAGGTTTTTATAGTAGCTGCATAGCAAAGAGGAGTACATCAAAATTTGGCAATAGACTATAAAGGCATTACATGCGAGTGATTGGTTGAAGATGTTGGCAATGAGAAAAATACTAACGCTTCCAATGTTTCCAACAACATCACATTAAAATATAATAAGAAGTCAAAAATAAACAGACTCTCTCTTTAACTCTCTCCTTAGCAGCAGCGGCTGAAACATTTGATGGTGAATTTACTGCATTTTTTTTGGCTCCTTACTGAAAAGCAAGCAGAGACTGGACAGGTTGGTAAACAAAAACATGCTGTGTTTAGTGATAACACTTTACATGACTGCGTAGTGAAGATAAAACTGCCATCATGTGAAGTTACCTAGTACAGTTGAATGACTGCATTAAATTAAATAGATACAACATTAGCGTCAATATAACAAAGTAACATGAGCAGCAGACGTTTGTGCAGTAAGGTTTTGAATAACTAAAACAGACATGCTTGCTCTTGTAATATAAAGATCATCTTACAATCCCCTAATAGTTCAATCACCTTGAATCAGGTCAAACTGTCTTTGGTCTGATTTAATTTACCTCCTGTACTTAAAGCTAAAGTATTCCAAATGTCTGGTCTGAACCTCAATAAAACCAGCATCCATCCTGTTTGTGCAATTATAGAGAAAAGCAGGATCAATGGAATCTAATTTAAGGCAGGAACATTATTCTAAAACACAGAGCCCAGTGCATCTCTGCATGAAGCCAGCAGAATGATTAAGTGCCTTGGTTATATCCTGTATGGCTCTGCTGCACATGCCACAGTGAGAGTGTTCCTGTCCTGGATCCCATCACCCCAGCCTCTATTACATCCTCAGAGCAGTCAATACTGGGCTCTGACCGCCAGTCAGTCACTCTCAGGTTGCACACGCAGGCAGAATACAAATCAGCTTAGAAAACTCAAAGCTCTGCATTCGCTCTGTATCCACACCTTTTTCTTAGCAGGCGGATGTTTGGACAATACTGTTCTCATACTTTTGATACGTCACAACTTGTATTCATGAATTGAAAAATAGAGCACAGCATTGTCATGT
The DNA here is from genome assembly GCA_034779795.1 of Ctenopoma multispine. Taxonomy (NCBI): domain Eukaryota; kingdom Metazoa; phylum Chordata; class Actinopteri; order Anabantiformes; family Anabantidae; genus Ctenopoma; species Ctenopoma multispine. The sequence continues at coordinate 10,710,870 of JAUYWH010000018.1, forward strand.
AATCAGTAAGTATAAGATCAGAATAAAATTTGTGTTAATATCCAAATCATCAGTGCATTTTTTACTTATATTTAAATAAAACAGGCAATATTAACACATCAACTTGTGATGTGGAAAATTAAGATGATATAATCACTACATTCTGAAATTTTGAAAACAATAAATGACTAATTAATTAATTGATAATGAAAGTAGTCACACTGTAGTCCTTGGATATGATCTTTTCTCATGTTCAGTGACTGCAGTGTAGAATCTAATAATAAGATTTTAACTAGCAAAAGCAAAATAAAAAAATAAAAAAAGCCTCATTTGTTATGTTCATTCTTGGCAAGTGATAAAAGACGAGCTGAAAACAACCCCGTTAATATTGTATCAGATGGAGTCAGAGAAAGTTAACACAAAGAGGGGATGTGTTTAATTTTTTATGTGCAGTTTCTTTTTTCCATTGAGGAAAACCAAACATACAGGCCTGATCAAATTGACTTGTTCTGGTAAAGGTCTTTGCAAACCAGCCCTGCTCCATCTTCCCCTTGTTTTTCTTTACCAGCATCAACTCTCATCCTCATTCTCCACTGAAGGCAACTTCATGCAACAGCAAACTAACCACCTCCAGCACCACATAAACAGGACAAGGTCATTCTGCTATTTCATCCCTGTGTAGAGAAACTATAAATGTTGGTTTTAAAACCTATTTTTCTTCTGAGTAATGGACTACACAACATTTTTTTGTCAAGGTAACAACAATTTCGGTTATTAAAACAATAGACACGTTTCTGTATGTGTTTTATCTGCTTGTTTCACAGGTTTTCTGGTGGCACTGTGAAACTATTACACTAAGAAATGTCTTTTCTGATATTCTAATGTTTTTCTAGTAATAAATATGTTATGTTAGATAAATATGTACAATTTTAAACTAAGTTTTATAAGGGCTTTAAGGGATGATTGTTCTGTGGGTGCATAAGTTAATCCTGCTTACATTTCCTGTGTGATTAAAAATGTCTTTTGCAACTATCAATCAAATGTAACAGAACAGTTTCATATGATGGTGATGATGATGATGATAATGATGATGTGGAAATGCAAATATATAATTTCCCATATGGCTTTATTTGTGAGGTTTGTTGACTGTGAATGAGAACCGGGGGGGCGTACTACATTCTGTTCCAGCCTTGCATCATTATTTATGAGTTACATGCTGAGCTCAGCATCAGCAGCAACCAATAGGAATGAACTGCTCCCACTTTACATTGTGTACACAGTAATCACACAGTCAAAAAAGAGCTGATTAAAGAAGGAGGTGATTGCTAAGTCAAGTGGAACACCATCGGTTCAACAGGTTTTAATGAAACACCTTGATCAGAATAAGAATTATTTCACAGTTTGAGCAATCAGCTCATGTCAGCTTCATAAGTAATGAGATGTTTTCTTCAAATTATACCTCAAAGGTGGATCTTTTTTAAACAGTGTAAAGACAGTCCACTAATTAGCGTGATCACATCACTACCAGATATTACTCTTTTCAGACAACACAATTTGCATAATAAGGTTTTTGAATTTGCACTGTTCTCTCTCTTATTAACCTTCCATTAACCTTTAGATAAACAAAGGCAGCTCTGAGCATTATTCCCTGGGATCACACACCAAAAGGCTTGGCCCAAATTCATCAGACCAGCCGTGGAATTGCTTATGGGCGATTAGCCTACTGATAGCAGCTTGTCTCGCTGAAGATAAAGATCTCATAGAAACTGCTCAGCAGCAAAGACGTTATAAAACAACTAGAGTTTTGTTTGATACTAGATGTTCTCCTGCATACATTTAATTGTGAGATTCATAGGTGAAATATAAATGAATACATCTTTACTTTACAACTCAGAAATAAGAAGGTAATAGTTGTGTAATATCTAGGCATTTACAAGGAAATAGGTTGTAGTTTAGCATTTTCCAGTTCAGTTTCATTGTTATTATACAGAAACTAGCATGTGTGTTTCCAGGTAATTATTATTGGACCTTCCTTACTAGCATTTATTAAGAAGAAAATAAATAAAATATTAATTAAATATTCATATGAACATTTATTAAATTGATACATCCAAAATCATGTTTAAAATATTACTTATTGAAGATTAAACAATAATAATTTTTATGTACAATGTAAACATCGGTCTCTTAGGTCTAAGCCACACACTTGTTGACCTATCTATCTACCAGTCCCAACAGTGACTTCAGCCCCCTTTTAATGATGTGGGATCTTTTTTGCCACATCGTAACCCTGTTTACTCCTGGTATTAAGATGTGTCTCGGGGGATCACATCACATGTAGTGAGCACTAAACACAAATGTAAACAGCCACCAAGATGGATTATTATCCGATCCCTCAAACCACTTGCTGAGGTGGTCTGGGGTGCATTTGACCACATCTCTTTTGTAGTGTAAACACCAATGTGTCCTCATGCATTGCTGACAACAACGCTACAGGAAAATACGTCATCAGTGCAGAATGTGATGGTTATTTTGGTGAGACCACGTCAACGCTCAAAAGAAAAAAATATATAATAAAGAAAAAAGCAAACAAATTAAACCAGTGCGCCAGTGCAACAACACACCTAAACTACATTGGGGCAGAGGAGTCTGTCCAAATGAAACTTGAAACATAACTGCTATTGTGACTGGCCATTTATGAGAATACAGTATATATATAAATATGTAGCCTTTGATCTTAAAAGCGAAAACAATGTAGCGGTAATAAAATCTGGACACAAGTAGTGTGCAAGATACTTTGGAGATGCATATACACTACCAGTCAAACGTTTGGACACACATAGGAATGACCATGTTTTTCATGAAAAGATACATGTCTTCAGTTGTGTTACCA